>CM047592.1:947810-1064703 GCA_026184515.1 Peronosclerospora sorghi | reverse complement strand
CAGCTCCTCTTCGTTGGTTATTGGCTCTTCTTCATTATCTTCATGAAGACTCGAATTTGGATCTTCCGTGGATTTTGTTAAATCTATGGTTGGGTAGATGTCTCGTCTTGATTTTCCATCACCATTTAAGGTGTTGTCAAATAGTCCCTTTATTATTGCTGGCTCCAATGGTCTTTCATTCACCGTTTCTGCCGTTCGAAGATTTCACCGGAGTTAGTATTTTTTACTTCTTCCACTGTACCTTCAAGCTCCACATCTTTGGACACATTGACATCTTCAGCCGACATTCTCTGTAGTTCAAGTTGAGTCACCACAATATTTGCCACACTTTCCGACTCCCCTTACACTCCGGATGATGAACTTCGGCTCCCTGGTATCCCAAAATCCATAATTCTTTGCTCTTCCTCGACGTTCACATAAATTTCCTGTTCCAACTGAGGACATGGCCTTATAAAGGCGTGCTCGGCGTTCTATGTTCTACATTTTAGTTGAAGGAGTCTTTGTATGATCCCTTCATGTGATCTCGGCGTATACTTGGATCTGCCCGTGCTTAACGCATCACGTAACTTCTTAGCAACTAAGTTCACATCCATTTCCCCACGTTCGATCGCCTCTTCCAATATGAGATCCTCTTGTGGGGTCCATATCTTTCCACCTTTTCTGCATTCACCTTGTATTTTTTGTACAGATGTTTTGGTGCGTATTTTCTTAGCTTGTGTGAATTGCACCGGATACCGTTCAACTATGTGTGTGATCTTGGCCTTTTTTCCACTATACTTTCCAACCACTTCACTTCTTCTTCAGTACACTCATTATCTCGTTTTCGTGTAGATCCCAATGGCCTTAGCATAATCGCGACACTAGCTTCGGTTCTCCTGGTCCATCCGTTTAATTGACACCGTTGGTTGTATAAGTCGCTTATCTCGGAAACTGGTTTCGTCCGATCCTCACTCTCGCATTGTATACGTACCAACTCATCCTTCTCTTTCTTGGTCCATCTAGGAAGGCATGCATGGGAAGACTTTCGCTTAGTCATAGGTCGCGGTTCGGATGTACTACGAGGGGCGCCCCCTGAGATGTTGGCACCATCCTCTCTGTGTTCTATTCCTCTGGCTGATTCTCCTGACTTTCTCAGGCTCAACAATGTTTGTATCATGTCCACGTTATCCATCTTATGTCGTTCCAATTCGCTTGCTTGATGGCTCTCCAAAAGTTAACTTCTTTGAGACTAGGGCGCCACTGAGCTAGCCCAACACTGGTATTGTATAGACTTCTATTATGCGTCTCCTTGATCAAATCCGTGACGTCGGCTGTCGCGAACGCTCCCGTCGTAAGCTAATCCTCGGCACTTTATCGAGTCAAAAACTGTGATTCCTTTATAATATCCACCTTTTGGACCAATCACACTCTGGGATTTACTGTCGTGAACGGTCATGTCGTGAACGGTCATGTCGTGAACGGCCATGTCGTGAACAATCACATTTTGTATACTTAACTGTCGTGAACAGTCATGTATGTACTTATCCAGGATGTCGTGAACGGCCATCTGCGTACTTATCCAGGACAGTCCCGAACGGTCATCCATGTACTTATCTATGACTGCGTACTCATCCAGAACTGTCTCGAACGGTCACCTGCGTACTTGTTCAGGACTATCGTGAACGGTCATCCACATACTTTTCCAGGACTGCGTACTCATCCAGGACTGTCGTGAACGGTCATCTGCGTACTTATCCATGACTGTCGTGAACGGTCATCTGCGTACTTATCCAGGAATGTCGTGAACGGTCATCTGCGTACTTATCCAGGACTGTCGTGAACGGTCATCTATATACTTATCCAGGACTGCGTACTTATCCAGGACTGTTGTGAACGGTCATCTGCGTACTTATCCAGGAACCGTCGTGAACGGTCATCCAAGTACTTATCTCTGACTGCGTACTCATCCAGAACTGTCGTGAACGGTCATCTGCGTACTTGTACAAGACCGTCGTGAACGGTCATCCACCTACTTTTCCAGGACTGCGTACTTACCCAGGCGTTTCGTGAACGGTCATCTACGTACTTATCCAGGACTGTCGTGAACGGTCATCTATATACTTATCCAGGACTGAGTACTCATCCAGGACTGTAGTGAACGGTCATCCGCATACTTATCCAGGACTGTCGTGAACGGTCATCTGCGTACTTATCCAGGACCGTCGTGAACGGTCATCCACGTACTTATCTATGACTGCGTACTCATCCAGAACTGTCGTGAACGGTCATCTGCGTACTTATCCAGGACCGTCGTGAACGGTCATCCACGTACTTATCTCTGACTGCGTACTCATCCAGAACTGTCGCGAACGATCATCTGCGTACTTATCCAGGACCGTCGTGAACGGTCATCCACGTACTTATCTCTGACTGCGTACTCATCCAGAACTGTCGTGAACGATCATCTGCGTACTTGTCCAGGACTGTCGTGAACGGTCATCCACATACTTATCCAGAACTGTCGTGAACGGTCATCTGCGTACTTATCCAAGACTGTCGTGAACGGTCAGGCATCCCGTGATTGGCCGAAAACCCCACTTTAAAGTCCCGTTATCATTTCATTCCAAATCAGGCATGCCATGCTCAGCCTCCACAGGTGCTCCGCGCGTCCTCAAACCTCCACACGTGCACTCCGATCTCCAGCAGCTTGTCATGTATGGCTCCAGCGGGTGAGTGTCCCTCCACCCCTAGAATTTTAACCTTTTCTTCTTCCCTTGATATGTATCACCTTTCTCAGTGTAACAGGTGGTTCACTCGCTTCGTTACACTTCTGAGGGAAAATTTATACATTCGCTTCCTGCCCCCATCATACTTAGGCTCTGATGTTACTGTTCGAGCTCAGTCGTTTTTTTATTCTCTTCTGTGTCTTTCGAGGTTGATATGCAGATTTCACATCGCTGACATCCCAACTAGGTGTCTCTTCGCATAGCCGCCATCGACACTCAGGTTTACCTCCCCTGTGGCTCGCTTGTTTTTTCTTCACACGTTGTGCCTCTCCGTACAGGTTTTGCACCTGTTGGACCTCATTGGGTATCTCTTCGTACGGGATTCGTCTACGCACAGGTGTTATTATATCATGTTGTTCTAGATGTACAGGTTTTTCACCTTTTGGAACGTGATAGGTATCTCTTCGTATCATCTTGTTGCTGCCGTACAGATTTTGCACCCTTAGGACCTCGTGAGGTATCTCTTCGTACGGTCTTGCGCTGATTTGTCATTACTTTGTCGTGTTTTATGTTATATGTACAGGTTTTCACCTTTTGGACCGTAATAGGTATCTCTTCGTATCATCTCCACACCACATCATTAAGTCATTGAGCCCGTATGGCCTCAACTTCTATATCATTTTCATTATTTAGCTATATAGCTCCATTCAACATAGCTAGTCACGTAATTTACCCACAAATTCCAACATCTTCCAATTTTGTTCGAACATGCGTCTTTCTTTTATATTTTGTTTGTTTGTCTCTTTTGATTCTCCCTAGTGCAGCCAACTCGGGTCCGCATTCCACTCATCACAACCAACATGGGTCCGTGGTAGGGATGTGCTACATCTTCTGGGGCTTCTTTTTCTTGTTTCTTTCTATTTCTTGTTATCTCCTTTTTTTCTTTTCGTCATATTTCTTCTTCGCTCTTCTCCTCTGTTAAGGCTTCTACACTTCCCCTTCAGTGATGTCCTCTTCTGCCGTCTGGGCTGCGTAATGCCGATTCTCCCAAGCTCGCTGCGCATCAAACTCATACTAGAGTATGGTACACAAAAGATTGTCTTCGGGCCCCCACGTCATCTCATCGGTATCCTTCCACTTGATAAGGTACTCTTTCATCCGACCCCCGTTTCTTGTCCGCTGTTTCACTCGACAATCTACTATGCGCTCCACTTCCCATTCATCGTCTCTGCCAGGTTCATACCAGGAATCTTCTGGAAGTAATGCTTCATCTAACTACAATGCATCCTTAGTGTGAATATTTTCACGGGGACTTCTCATTTTGTTGATGTAGGGATTCAGCCTAGCAATATGTACTAGTGGGAATATCCGACTCTCAGTTGTCGGTATCACTAACCGATACACCATATCGTTCACCCGTTCATCCACCACATATGGGACATGCCATAAGTGAGCCAACTTTCTTATTAACCCTGCCTTGACCAAATCATGATATTTCCAGACTAACTCTCCAGGGCGGTAAGCGGTTTTTGTAGTCGAACATAATTTCGATTTAACTATCTCGTTATGACGTTGGGCTCTCTCTTTATTCACTTTCTCTCGCATGATGGCTTCCTGCGCTTGAGCTTCCATGTGCCTTTTATTCACGGGTAATCTCCAATGTAGTGCATCCTTTTCCATGACAGACTGATCTTTCGGTGGTACCATCGCCTCCATCGTAGTTCGAGGTTCCCATCCATGTACCAAGTAGAACGGAGTTTGGTGATGTTGTAGATCCACCGAAGTGTTTAACGCAAACTCCAATGGCGCCACATATTCATCCCAATCCCTTTGTTCTGGATCCGTTATATAGCACTTTATTGCCTTGATCACTGTCTGCACCGATCTCTCCTGTTTACCGCTGGCCTGTGGCCGATATGTCAATGTAGGTCTCTATTTCTGCTTCAACATTCGATTAAATCTCCTGAACACCGAACTCATAAACCTGGGGTCTCGATCATATCTCAGCATTTCTTGCGCTCCAAATCTCTCATAAACTCCCATCATATACGCTTCTGCCACATCCTGAGCTGTAGTGGTGCTCATTGGAATAAGGATCACATATCCGGAAAACAAACAGATAAAGCACAATAGTGCTTCATGACCCATAGTGGTCTGTGGCAACGGTAATGCAAAATCCATAGCCAAAATCTGAAAAGGTCTTGACGCCACAATATTGCCGCTAGTGCGCCCCTGGTATTTTGGCTTCCCTTTAGCCGTGGCACAATCTTCACACGCTGCAACATAATTTTCAATATGGGAATATACCTCTCCAATAATACTTGGACTTCAACCACGCGTAGACTTTTCCAACCCCTTGATGTGCCCCACTACCAATCTCAACATGTTAGGCATGTAACACATCTTCTTGTAATATGGTTGGTACTACCAATCGCCACACTTGATCTCAAGTTCCACTTCGTGTGCAAGCGATGTAAAAAAGAATATTTTTACTGTCCAGTACATACATCATCGCGTGTCGAGCTACCCTCTTCCATTCGCTGGCGGAGTTTATCTTGTCATCTTCTCCTTTCAGGTATGTTATAACCTTTCCACACCAATCGTCATCATTCTGAGCCGATGCCATTCGCTCAAGTCTAATGGCTGCTGCCGTTTCATAGGGGTCCTCTTCTGCACCTTTTTGACCTTGTTTCGATCCAACGGTACCGTCCTCTACAGGGTGCATATCATTTGCTATGTCCGCCCCTTGTTCCACGGTCTCACTTCCTTCGTG
This sequence comes from Peronosclerospora sorghi, assembly GCA_026184515.1. Taxonomy (NCBI): domain Eukaryota; phylum Oomycota; class Peronosporomycetes; order Peronosporales; family Peronosporaceae; genus Peronosclerospora; species Peronosclerospora sorghi. The sequence goes on along the minus strand of CM047592.1, from coordinate 1,059,225 downwards.
CTGACGATGTCCTTTCTTCAGTTTACTCTTACTTCGAGTGATTGCAAACACTTGTGGTGGTCGATATCCACCCTCCCCCCAAACAGTGACTTCAGTGTTATCCACTTGTGCCTCATTACTTGGATTACTTATGAAGTCGTCTAACGATTTGGAAATCGCCTCCGGGGAATCCTCACTCTTATCCCTTTCTGGAGGACTATCTGCATTTGCATATAGCAACTCTGGTAATCGATTCAACATTTTCAGATCCATCATTTGTTGATCACTTGTAATTTTACCTGATCGCTGTTTTTTTCATGGCGCACTGTGTAAGGAAATCTGCTGCTTGGTTATACTTGCGTGCCACATGCACTAAAATAATCTCCTCGAAAGTTTCGACCAGCTAGCGCACTCTGTTTAGCCAGACCAATAACGAATCATGGCTGCAGCGTAAATCTCCATTAACTTGTCAGATCACCAATTTCTAATCCCCACACACTATTGCCCGTTTTATATGATGCATTTGCGCAAGTTGCAATGCACCGATCAACCCCTGATATTCACTGTTGTTCACAGTGAGATTATCCTGAATTCCATATTCAGCCGCTATCACCTCCCAGGTGGGTAACTCCCATATTATCATGCCAAAAATGCCTTTAGGATCATTTTTCATCCGTACTGCACCATCAAACGACAAGACATATCCAGTACTTTGGCGACGCAAACCTGTTATTGGTCTAATAATTGGCGTATCATTCAGTGTCTTTAGTGGAGCGATATCTTTTAATACTTCATTCATTTTTTCTATAGGCACTATCGATGTGGCCAACAATGCGGGTATACCAACACCTTCATGGTCCATTCTTATGATCTCTAACGACCATGGGGATAGCATTACCGCCCATTGAACTCCTCTTCCAGTTAAACTTTTAGACGTGAATAGCCATCGCATCGTGGTGTACCTTGCGTATACTTTTATATGTTGTCCAAATAAAATATGACTAGCGTCATGTAGCGTCTTCAGCAAAGCCAGCACCTCCTGTTCAGCTCCTGTATATCGGTTCTCCGCATCCTTGAACACTTTACTGACATATCTTACCGGATGCAAGATCCCATCGTGCTCTTGACACACTGTAGCTCCAAATGCCCACGTATTGGTGTATAAAATTACACTTAGTGGTTTTGCACGCTCAATATGTCGTAGAAACGGTGCCTGCACAAGTCCAGCCTTCAACAATGCAAAAGACTTCTCAGCATGTTCCAATTGAGTACCGTCCCTTAACTGCAGGTCCGTTAATTCATACAGTGAGGCCGCTAACGTTGCGAAATTGTCGATAAACATTAGATAGTATATCATACTGCCAGTGAATCTCTGAACCCCCTTTAGTTTCCATGTAAATCCCATCTTACTAATTGATTATAAATTGCGCGGGGACGCTTCAATTATCTTTGAAGATATGCGATGACTCAGAAACTCTACACTGTGCTTCCCAAATGCACTCTTGGGTAAGCTTATGGTGATTCTCCAATACTTGAATGACTCCAAAAGGTTCTTAAGCATTAAACATAGCGTATCCCAACTATTCGCATCAAACGTAATGTCATCAATGTATGAGCGCCTCCCAATGATAGGTCGCTCCTCAGTGTCCACCACTTGGCCATTATGAAACACATCTTGTGATAGGGGTACATCTGTCTCTAGGACATATGTAGCATTATCATCAATATCCATGGTGGTATCATCGTTAATGATCTTGCACATCAACCCCATCTGTTGTGAGCGTCGGACCATTGTCCACAAGGCATTGTCAACTATACGCTGATATATCTGCGGCGCGTTCTTCAACCCTTGTGGAATTCGGAGCCATTCAAAGTGTTCTAGCGGACAAACGAAAGCGGTAATTAACCGAGCCCTTTTCGTCATATGTATAGCCCAATACCCACTCGCGTTATCCATTGAACATAGACACTTAATCCCTTCAAAATTATCTAACAAATCATCTATCAGAGGCATGGCATACACCATCAGTCTCGTCTTTTGGTTCACTGCTCGATAATCAATGCACAATCGTATGTCTGTTTTATTTTTCTATAACACGATCACGATTGGTGATGCCCAAGCTGATTCCGAGTACTTGATTAAGCCTGCTTTCAACAAGCCTCGTATTAACTCGTACAACTTTGGTAGGAGGTGGGTTGGTACCTTGCGCGCTTTCTGGGCTATAAGCGAATTGTCTCCCACATCTACATCACATACCACACCCTTAGCTGGTGGAGGTAGCGCATTACCAGAGCTTAAGAACCCATCGGCATACTCGTATAACAATGACCGTAACTGGTCTTCTTGCTCCTTGGTGGTGATCCCTGACTCTCCTATATCCGCGTGAGCCATATCAGGTGAAGTCATCGGACCTTGATCCACTTCTGGTATAAGAGCCAACTGTTCTTCTATAGCTTCAACCAACATCTCCACCCCTTCATGCAGGTAGACTTCCCTTTCCAATTTTGTCTGATCTACCTTCAATGGGTCTATATCATCCATAAATATACAGCGGGGGGTTTATCTCCAACCGTCTGTACTGCATGTAAACTGGTCCAATTAATCGTCATACCAGCAATCCCCATAATTCGTTCATATACTTGCCGGTATTCTTCGGAAAGTAGGTCATCTTGAGTCATTAATGATAGCGTATTTTCGTTGGGAATCTGACAACTTTGGTCTTTCATATTCAGAATTACCCCTGCCTTCACCAAAAAATCTGTTCCAAGTATCGCTAACGCTTGCGAATCAATGTTGGCAACCCACATCTCACAGTTAAAATAACAGATGGGCCCATCAGAACTTTGACAGTGGCCAAACCAATTGTGCCAATGGTACTTTCCGTCACGCCACAAAAACTAGTCGTGGTATCAAACATCCGGACTGGTATTTTTTGTAGAATCTTTGCCACATTGGTATGCAATACTGAAATGTTCGCGCCAGAATCTAACATTAACGGCAATTCCAAATCGTCAATCGCTCCCTTCACATATACTTGCGTTGCAGGCTGCGTTGTCTTGGGCAGCTGTTGTCACCCTTCTCGTTCTCCCTCTCTTTTGCCACCAACGTGACATAAGCCGAGACATCTGTGGTTTCTTTAATCTCCGACGTATTTTTTTCTCTTCTTTTTCTTCAAATGTAACTGGTTTCTTCGTTGTTTCTTGTAATTTCTTCTTTTATTGATCCTTGTCCATTGTGAGCGATCTTTCCATGCAAAATGTATCATTTTTCTTGTTTTCTTTTACACCTAAGGGTGAACGCGGTGTCGCTTTCACATTGCTCGCCAATTACCCTGTGGTGGAGCGGCTGATCAAAGTTTTTGAGACTTGATCAGGCGGTACAACGGCGCCCGGACTGCCGACAGACGAAGGGGGTCCTCCGGTTGTCCTTGACTGCTTGTGTTTCTGCTCACCTTGTGGACCCGACGGCTTAGGCGTGGGTCGCTCTCCAGGTGGTGGGGATGGAACACTACAACTCCTTGTGGCAAGACTGAGTTGACTTGTGATGAGTCGACTGATGCGATCAGGCGATGATCAGGTGCAATCAAGCTTGAACCACGTGCGATCAGGTGTGATCAACAGTGATCAGGCTCGGGCAGGCACTAAGAGTCGTCGATCAGCGGTGATCAGACTCGATCAGGCGCTATCAGGTGCTAAAAGTCGCTGATCAGCTAGTTGGCGCGAGTTGCGAGCAGCTGAGTGCGGGTCGCGAGTCGCAGCGTGTCTATCAGGTGATGATCGGCGAAGGGGTACTCGATCAGGCAGCGGAAATCTTCACTGCCCGATCACAGAGCCTCTTTAAGCTTAATCCGTCAATAGAATACCCAAAGTACCTTGTATTCCAAACTTAAGCTGTAGAGGAGGGTCGATCAGCGACGGGCTGATCGACGGTTTCCACTAAAATCCGCCTAGTGTCCCCATGGGGCGCTTAAAGCACCCGAACATTAGGGACCAAAAACGTGGACCAATAGGGGAAGAGGTGAGAGCGCACTGCTCAATCACGTTCCCGAGACAAAAAAAACTTTAAAAGAAGAACCGCTGACACAGCGGGCGGAGTTGAGGCTGAGTTCTCACACTCTACGCCTACCGGTGGGCCAAAAACGCACTCAGTGCTCCCGCCCGGGACTTAGAGGTATTTATTAGAAGAATAGAGGCCCTAAGTTGCCGTCTCTGTAAACGATCAGCCCGATCGTACGCAACAGGAGAACTGAATTATTGCTTATATCCTAATATCTACCAAAAACCTAATATCAGCCAATCAGAACTACCCATTCATACGCATTTTGTCGACCATTCGACCGCTTACCTTCGGGTTACTGTCAGGTAACCGTGCCAATTGTCTCATCGTCTCGGACGTCCTATCCACGCCTCGTCCCTGTCCGCCACCGTTGTGTCAACAGTTGTACCGACTTGGGTACCAACTGTCGTACCGATTGTGGTGCCCACTATCGTACCACCTTTTGTACCGACTATGGTACCGACAAAATTTGTGGTACCCTCTACCACAGCTACACCTATAGAGGTGTCTATAATTATGCCCCTAATTACGTACCAATTTTACGGTACGCTTTACCACAGCCGCCCCTGAACCCCGTCCCAGCCAGACAGCGGTTGGGGCGGGGGTCGATCATACCGTTGTCACGTTGCTACCTGTTAGTCAGGATAGCCTCGATCATGGTCGACATCCATCAATCATGACGTCATAGGTAATGCAATCTGCAACCATCAATCTGCCCTGTCTCCTTCTAGCGAGTAGCAGGTGAGCAGAGCGTTGCCACTCATTCGACCGTAGCGTACCCTATCAATACCCCGTGATCATCCATTCTTGTTAATTCTTCTGCGAGGCTGATCATGGAGATAACCGCAGGTGGCAGCTCATCACTCGATCGTTTCGCCGTCGACAGCTTGGTCTCGGTGGTCCACCAGGACTACGCGCAGCAAGAGACCATACGCGCGCAGCAGGAGACGATCCGTGAGAAGCAAGAGACAATTCGCAAACATCAGGAGGAAATAGTCGTGCTGACCGACTCACTTTCCATGCTTGAAGACTCCACCCGCCTACAACAGAAGCGGCACGAGTGCGTCGCACGTAAGCTCGCCGACCGCGAGCAGCAGATCGATTGGTTCCGTGAGAGAGCCGCACCCCTGCGCGACTACGTCCGCACCACCGTTAGCAACCTCAAGTCCCGACTGAAGACATCCGAAGAGGCCTTGGCCGAACAGTAAGGTCGGATACGTGATCTGGAAGGTGCCCATTCCCGGGACCGGTACCTGCTGTCGGTCCGCGAAGAGACCGTCTATCACCAGGCGCAAGAAATTTCGCGTCTTGAGGCATCTCAGGATCACGCAACGCTCGACCGACTCCGTCAGCGCCTGATCGCGGTGCAACGCGAACGCGACCACATTCTGTCAGAAAACCAGCGCTTGTCCGAGCAGCTGGCTAATCTTTCTTCCAAGGCACGCAAGCGAAAGATTAAGCGTGATCGTATCCGGACAGAGCATTAGACTAATCTCCAAAAGATGAACGCCCTCGTTAATGCTCATGCTCGGGCCGACGAGTTACATGAACGCCTTGACACGGTGTCAGCCGACAGGGCTGAGCTGGAGAGACTGCGTACTTAGAGTTCCAAGTTGAAGGGAGAACTTTCGGCGGCGCGGCTCCGTTTCAAGCACTCATCTGCGGAGCGCAACGCACTGCGCCACGAGTTGCGACGCGTTCAGGAGGAGACGGAGCAACTGCGGGCTCAACTTTCCGACATCCAGAACATGTTGGCGGGTGTATCATTACACCTTCAAATCCCTCCGAGCGCCGATTCCACTAATACGCGGATTGACCTTGCCTCCAGCCCGTCTGCTGCTTCGGGTGGTCCGTCTGCAAGTTCCTTTATCCGACCGGCTTCTTCACCCAAAAAACGCGCTCGGCACTCACACGCCACCCCCCGGTCCAAGCAGCGACGCCTGGACTCTGCTGTTCCCGGAAAGAAGGAGCTATCACACGACATTTATCCACCTGGTCGGTCGGATGATACCAAAGGACGCGCTCGGCGCTCACAATCTACCTCCCGGTCCAAGCGGCAGCGTCTGGCCCCCGCTATTCCCGATAAGAGCTGGTCACCACATGCTATTTGCCCGCCTGGCCAACCGGATGATGTCCAAGGTGGTTCTTCTGCTTTACTTGGCGCGCAAATTCCGTCCAGTCCCACGATCAGCGAGTGGGGCAGCGAAGGTCCGCCTGATCTAGACTCAACCGAATTCTCTTTTCCCCGGACAGGTGACTTCAAGTCGCTGATATTGTTGCCGGGTGAGGCGACTGACGACGCCATATTGCCGTGGACCTCGGATCAGCTCAGCGGTCTTGATCTGGGTAGCGTCTCAGTAAAACCGATGTTCGGGTACTTGACACGTCCCGTGGGATGGCTGTTCCCCACCTTCAAGGACGCCCCTGCGCCTGATGAGTGGTGCAGTCACCTGATTACCCAATCAGCAGTGGAATTATTGTACTCGCAGTGCCCGTGGGATTGTTTCAAGCATATGTTGCCACCCATCTCGTTCCTCTCGGTCGGCTGGTTTGATGACTTCGAGGCACGGTACCAGACATTCCTGGACCATCACGCGCAGGCGATCTGGGAGTCCACTCATTACCTCCACGTGGATCAGGGCCTCAGAGAGCGCGACGCCTTTTTTCGAGAATTTTACGAGGGTCGACGCCAGCGTCGAAGTCGCGCCGGGGCAGCGTGGAAGAGGATCGTGAGGTTCGTACTGCAAGGCGTGACCAGCGGGGAGTGCGATCTTGACATCTTCTTGGATCCGGCGATTTCACACTGCGCCCGTAATCGCCCCTTGAAATACGCTCCGGCGGACGACGGTACCTGGTACCCAGGATACCTATCGGACCAGCCGCCTTCGACCTTAAAGGATGCGTTGCGCGAGGTGGACGTCGTTGAGCCTTGGCGACTCCAGTATCGCCTTTCCACGGAAGATCACCCCGGCAACAAGATTACCCACCTTCGTCGCAAGTTTTACGGATCGAGCTAGCTCGTTAATCATCTTTTCTTCTTCAATCTATAAACATTCTTGATCGTAATAATTCCAATTGTTGCTTCATCATATTTTCAGAGTACCCACAAAAATCGCTCTTCCATAGTCTCATCTGCCATTGTTCCATCACCATATTGCGCAATATCCACCGAAATTTCACCGCATTAATTAAATCGTTATTTCTCCATTAATCGTAAGTCTTCAATCGTAATTACACAGTCCATTAGCCGGTCATGCACTAGTGGGACTCTTCATTCACCTGCATTACATCAAACCGGTGTTTGGTAATCATCTTCCGTTCGAAGTCCTTGATTAGGGCATCGCAATTCAGATCGGCCTTGTCTACCCATGACGGCTCATCATGACCCTTCCAATATACTTGATATTCACGCAACGTTCTGCCGTATCTGGTTTTCCGACCAGATCGGACATCGGTGACGTGATCCACTTCAAATTCGTCGGGCTCTAGAGTCCTCTCCCAGCAGTCTTCGGGTAGTAGAGCTTCATCGAATCAAAATGATCCTCTACCCCAGCTGTTAGCACAGTAGTAGGTCGATCTGGAAACTCTTTGACCAGTTTCAACTTGGACAGGTGAACGACTGGAAATATGCGATAGTCGGTACGAGCTGTAATCAACCTTGCCGCATGATCACCAATCACCTCGTCGACTCTGAAGCGTCCATGCCACATATGCGCCAGTTTCTTTGCGAACCCTTCTTTCACTCGATCGAGGTACAACCAGACCTTCGACCCCGCTTCGATCTTGTGCGGTGTCACCTGATCATTATGCTTCTCCGCTCGGCCTGTTACTGCTTGGTGCAGTCGGGTGCTCACTTGATCACGGGCGTAGAGGTAGTCTTTCTGCAGCCTGTATCTCCATCGAGGTGCATCGCGGTCTTTGCGCCGAGTTCCGCCCAGTTTCAATGTCAATTCCAACGATGATCGTGGATCCCACCCATACGCCAAATAAAACGGTGTTTCTCCACGAATACGATCTGGGGTCGAGTTCAGCGCGAACACCAGTCGCTCTTCATACGAACTCCAATCCTTCTGACCGACATCTGATACATACATCTTAACCGCTCGTGTAATCGTCTGCACTGTTCTCTCTGCTTTGCCGTTATCCTGCGGACAGTATGCCATAGTTGCACTCTGCCGCTGTCCCACGATCTTGTTGAACGCGCGAAATACCTCGGACATAAAACCGGTTCTCGGTCGTATCTAATCACCTCACTAGCTCTGAATCGTCGGAACACACATTCTTCATAATTTTCAGCGACTTTCTGTGCTGTACGATACGATTCATCTTTCGCAATTACCATACCCGTGAACAAGTCAGTCCATATCAATAACTCCGTATGCTCATCAGTCGAACGAGGCAGCGACGGGATATGATCCATGGCTATCACTTGGAACGGTTACGTAGCTTCAATATTTCCGGGCGACAACCCTTTGATCGTAGGTTGACCCTTCCCCGTCTCACAATCTACACATTGCCCAACGAAGCTTTGCTCGCTACGAAATATTCCACGCCAATGAAAGTAACGTCTGATCCGCTGATATGTTCGCCCTATACCCTGGTGTACCCCCTCCAAACTCACATGATAATGGAGGAGGACATCCGCATGTAGGCTTTCCCGCACGACCAGCTTAATTGAGGAGCGTCGCTCGTCTCGATCATCTTGATCACAGCTGACTTTTCCTTTGGTCATATTTCCACAGTAGATCAACAACCCTTGGTCGTCGAAATCATAACAATCGGCGATTTTCGCGCACTCTTTCACCTCTTCTGCGCTCAGTTGTGACACGTTACTATTCAAGTAACATAGCAAATCACAGATCCACTTTTCTTCGTCTTGCGCCTTTTTAACACGTTCCGCCCTCATCCCTTTTATGGATACTTCGGGCCACATTGACGGTTGCGTTTGGCGGGGGTTACGCGATCGCGTCGTCACCAGCACTTGTGCGGCAGTGGGATCTTCCTTCCACGTAATCACCTCAGGCAATCTGTTAAGATCGGCCAATTCTTCCATCTATTTCCCGTCATTGATATCACATCGTGCCCCATCCCGCATGGCAGTGGTGGTGATGTGATCAGCACTCTTGTTCCACCCTCGTTTAACATGCAACAGGTCATGGTTAGGCCATTTGCGAAGTATTTTCAACGCGCGCTGTTGCAATACTTGCAACCGCGGAGCTTTGCACTCTATTTCACCGCACATTTGCCTGATCACCAAATTCGAGTCTCCACACACGATTATCCTTCCTTTGGGATATTGCGATAGTATATCCAAACTTAGCAGTAGCCTCTGGTACTCGGCTTCATTCACCGTGATGTTGGGTGCATGGTCCGCAACCGCGATCATGATCTTCCACTCCGGCAGCTTCCACAAGATATCACCGAACGCACCAACACATCTCTTAACGCTGGCAGACCCATCGAAGCTGACCACATACAGCTCTTCGCCCTTCTCGACAGTGGGAGGTGGTACTTCAATCGTCTGCCGAGGCTCCTTTTTCGGTGCGATTGCGATCAGGGCTTCATCAATCTCAGTGCGAGGGGTGATACTTGCGGCCAGCGCCCCTAGCACCTCCTCTTCTCCATGCACGCATTTCTTGATCTCCAAGTCCCACTGTGATAAGATTGCAGCCCATTTCCCTAATCGTACATCTAGCCCGTTGGACGTCAATAGCCACTTCAACGTGGATCGACGCGACAGGACAACGATTGCCTTTCCGACCAGCATCGTAAAGTATACGTCTAGAATTCGTAGAAGGGCCAGCACTTCTTTTTCAACGGGACTATAATTCAACTCACCGCTTTTCAGTGTCCGGCTGGCAAATGCGATGGGGCAATATACTTGATCATTCTCTTGCACCAACGCGGCAGACACTGCCCACTTGCTGGAATACACCACAATCACCGGCGGCTTTGCTTGGTCGAAATGATGAAGAGTTGGGGCTGACGCAATCTTATCTTTCAGCATGCTGAATGCCACTCGTGACCTAGTTAATCGATCATCCTCATAAGCCGTGCTCTCATTGACTAATGCCCGGCTCTTTAACTCTTGATAATCAATTTCACGTAATTCATAGAGCACAGCGGCATAAATCGCAAAGTCTTCGATAAATCGACGGTAATAATTCAGACTCCCCAAAAACGATTGCATAGCACGTAAAGTGCCAGGAAAAGGCAAATCGATCAGGTCATCCAAATTCTTCGGATTCGCGTCCAGACCACGGCCAGAGACGTGATGTCCCAAATAAGGTACTTCGCTTCGCCCCCAGTACGATTTGACCACGCTGATCGACAAGTTCCACTGATCGCACTTCTCCAACAGGTTTTTCACCCTGTCACACAGGGTTGTCCATGTAGGGGCCGGGATCAACATGTCATCAATATAGGACCGTCGCTGTAACACAGACGGGCCTCGGGTTTGGTCAGGCTCTCCCGTAATAAACACATCCGATGACTCATCCTCCACATCCTTGACCTTGAGATATCCATATAATGCATTGTCAATTAACCGCTGGTAGATCTGTGGAGCGTTCTTAAGGCCGAAGGGCATCCGATTCCATTCAAACAATCCAAACAGAGTGACGAACGCCGAAATCTGACGTGCTCGATCGGTCATAGACACGACCCAAAAACCGCTCGCCATATCCAAAAGAAAAACCACAACGCTTTATCCAAATCTTCGAGTAGATCCGAGATCAGGGGAATTGGGTATACCATCAGACGTGTAAGTTGATTCACCGCGCGATAATCGATACATAAGCGAATATCAACCCCATTCTTTTTCACGATGATCACTATAGGCGATGCCCAGGGTGACGTAGACGGCTGAATAATCTTAGTAGCCAATAGACCCTTGATCAAAGCCGATAACTTCTCGCGAAATTGCGGCGCCACTTTTCGACACTTTTGGGCAATCGGGCGCGCATTGCCTACATCGATATCGCAAACCACTCCATGTGAAGCAGGAGGTAGTGCGTTCCCTTTTCCGATCAGCAGATGTTTCTTCGCCCAAATTATGTCGCGAAGTTGGTCAATCTCTTCTGCTGTGTTGATCAGCGGGTCACCAACTTGCAAATCATCCTTGGTCACTTCTTCGGTACTTGCGGATACTTCAGGCAGCGTGGCAAGTTGTTTCTCCAGCTCTTCCACGAACAAATCTCCGCCTTCATGGTAGCATACTTGGTCATCGGTAGGAATCACACCGAATTTACCGGTATCGGTTGAGACGGTATGTTCACGCATATCTTGATCAGGCCCATCTCTTGTAACAGGTCGTTCAACTTCGTGACCAAGGGTCAGCCCCTTCACACTGGTCTCATGATTGTCCTTTTCCTGCACTTCTTGTACCTTATGCGGCATTCCGGTTACTAATGCCACCGACGTAGCGGCCGAGTCCGCAGGTCGCACTAAAATTCTCTGAGGAGTAGGTACTCCTTTTTCTCGACCTTGGTCGACACTTTCTTGATCGTCATGCACTTAATCGGTATAGGCTTGATACGCGAGATTCTGCCACTCCTTATAGCGGTTAGAGCCCACCGAAATAAACCCGGGGCGACGGGGCACATAATCCTTATTCATCCAAATACCTAAAATCATATCGTCATGTAGGATGATCTGATGATCGGCAATATTCGTAATATACAGATATCGCAAATTACCCACGCCCCTAGTTACAGTGGGGACCCAATCTTTTCCACGAGTAATCCATAATTTCCGAGATCGCTGATCGTGAATCATAACCTCAGCAGATCGACCTACTGGGATCTGCTCGTACTGACCAAGTTTCATATAATTTCCGCTCGATCCATACAACTGTCGGCGGCCTTCTAATGGGATGATTACTTCATCAGGCAGACTTAATGCACCGTGAGCGATGTCCAATCTGACACCAGCTGGGATCATAAAATCCATACCTAATATAACGTCTTGACCAACGAGTTTTCCCACCCATGCATGGAAGTAATAGACCAAAAAACCGCTAACGTCACTTTAATCTTAGTGCGTCCTTCTGTGAGGTACGCATTTTCTCCAATGCCAACACATTCTTGTATTTGACTAGTGTCGATCTGACAACCCACCCTACGAGCAAAGGTTGAGTCGACGATCGACACCTCGGCACCAGAATCGAATAGTAACGTGGCGCGTTCGTTATTGATTTCGCCACTCGCCTTGGCTTCTTTAAACCACTTTTTTGGCGAGTGGTATTTCCAATATCCACGTGATTTACCTGGAAGCAAATCAGCTTCCATGATCACCGGAGACCGAGAAAACTCAATACAGAAATTATCCAAACGTGGTAAATCAGGTCGATCACATTTTTCTTTATCTTTCTCTTCTGCTTGATCAACCCGCTGCTTATCCACATATGCAAAAATACACACACAAGAACGCTCGTCTCGTACCAGATTCCAACCTGGCGAGCGTCCTAGTTTAACATGTCTTCGGCTTCCTTGGGCAACATTCCCGCATGCTTGGTAGGGTTATACCACTGTCGAATGCGATTGTAGAATTCTTCCATGGGACACTTGCCAACGTCGTGAATCTCGCCGCACGCACGGTAGACGTACAAGCAGTGATCCGTCGGGTACCCCTTCTTGCCACACTTCAGACAGGTCAGGCGTTTCCAACAACGCAAATTGTCGTGATTGATTGATCAACAATGACTGCATTTCTTCATCGCCCCTTGGTCAACAGCACTGGATTTGCCTTGTTTACCAGATCGCGGTTCGCTAGGTAGACCGTGCGTTACTGGTTGATCGCGCATAGCGGCAATCATGTAACGACGATGGTCACCGTCACTTCCACCGTCATCGAAGCTTGACTCTTCGCTTCCAGACATCACCTTAATCGCGCGCACTGCTTTAGGCTTCCGCGCCGGGTCAGGTGACCGACCATCACTGAATTTCAGACGGAATAGGCTGGTGCATACCGTCTCTGTTGGCTGGTATCACTTATTGCGCGCATACGCCCGCAGCGTTTCTTCCGATCCGCAGCGGTATCCAACAGCAGATGTGCCAGTTAATCGGAGATCTCGAGATTGGTCAATGTGTCCAGAAAATGTTGCACATGCTCGCGTAAAATCGTAGGCGAGCCATCCCTGATTGGCAACTTGGCCCGCAGTCTCGCCACATTCAGCCGGTGCAGATACTCAATGGGAGTTTCATCTGATCGCTGTTTCGTGTAATAATACTGGCGGGATGCCAATTGACCACTTCCACAGTATTGAACTTCAAACTCATCCACGAGACTTTTCCAACTTGATCGTGTAGCTCTACTCAGCTGGCGATGCCAATTGCGTTTTTAGTAAATCGCCCATAATTAAGCACTTTTCCGGGTCGGAGGCTTGATCAAGCATAAATGCCTACTTCAAACGACTAATCCAATTCCGCGCTTGATCTTCATCCACTTCCTTCCCTGAAAATTCTTTAAGATCACTGATCGCCGACATCCGAATCCTGGAAATAGGCTGTTGGTCAGGCATTCCAGTGTACGTTGTCGCAACCGTGGCTTGTCGAGGCAGAGTGATTGGCTCGTTTGGATCGATGTAATCACGCTGAGATTGTTGATCATGGAGCGAATATACAGATTCCATGTCAACATCTCTAACCGCTGCCGATTTTCTTGACCTTGACTGACAATCACGGAGAGAATGCAATGATTCCATAACCTCGTCCTTCACCGTCGCAACACTTCCTGGCTTGGGGTGGTGACTTTTTTTGTGCGAGCGGCTGCAGGTGTCGACTTGTCTCTCACTTCCGCCAAAACTGTTTCATGGCCTTGTCGAAAAATGTTTGCAGCTGTGGGCCCTGCGATGATTGATCATCGTCTGCCTTGAAGGATTGCGGTTCCCTCTTGATAACCGAAAACTTAGATTCATCCTTCTGGAAAACTGTCATCCTGGTGATCTTGGGCTCCATACTTCCAGCACTACTCGACTCCACTTCAGGTTCATCGCCTTCAGATTGGCAGATTCGTAACGTGATGATCCCGTGTGTTCTGCCACGTTGATCTACGGGCCCGCTTCAATTGTCAGCATAGTACGGGTGGTTCTACGTTAGCGGATTGACCTACTATAGGTACCAACAGTCCGAACAGCTGCTCGGTAGTGGTCGCGACGTCTTCAGGGCTGAGATCGAACACTTCTTCGGCATCGTAGGGGCCTGTAATTAGACCAGCTTGCTTAATCAGGCGTGTCAGCCCTAACACCAACTGAAGCTTGTCCTTCTCGTCCGTTATTGGTCGACTAACCGGCTCGCTCAGTTTTCCACTGATCGTGACCCCGAGTAGGTTCATAATTGAATCCATCAATAAGAAATTCTTCAGATCCTTCATATAAAACGTCCTTTCCAAATCGGATTCTGATGGTGGCATACTTGGTCGACTTTCATCGCTATCCGAACCCGGCGCCTTCAGTAACGCCTTCGGTCGGTCCGGGTCGTAGTATTTCACCAACGGCTTCCAATCCAGATCATCATATGCATATGTAATTGGCGGATCATAACTTGCGTTATGATCAGCAGGGGCTCCCGAAGGAGCCTTGGGAGGTGGTTGAGGCTTCTTCTCCTCCTTTATCTCATCAGGATACCTCCCCAGGTCCTGATAATCAGCATTTCCTTTCTTCTTCAGACATGACGACGGAGAACTGCCTTCCATCGTCACAACCACCTCCTCTTTTTCCACCTTTATCTTCACTTCTGTTATGCTTCCGTTTTCACGTCCACATAAGTGCCAACTTGCGTAAAGTCGCGGTGATATCCCGCGTCGCCCAATGATCCTGGCACGCGCACCATTGTGGTGGAGCGGATGATCAAAGTTTTTGAGGCTTGATTAGGCGTACCACGGCGCCCGTACTGCCGACTGACGAAGGGGGTCCTCCGGTTGTCCTTGACTGCTTGTGTTTCTGCTCACCTTGTGTACCCGACGGCTTAGGCGTGGGTCGCTCTCCAGGTGGCGGGGACGGAACACTACAACTCCTTGTGGCAAGACTGAGTTGACTTGTGATGAGTCGACTGATGCGATCAGGCGATTATCAGGCGCAATCAAGCTTGAAACACGTGATATCAGGTGTGATCAACAGTGATCAGGCTCGGGTAGGCACTAAGAGTCGTCGATCAGCGGTGATCAGACTCGATCAGGCGCGATCAGGTGCTAAAAGTCGCTGATCAGCTAGTTGGCGCGAGTTGCGAGCAGCTGAGTGCGGGTCGCGAGTCGCAGCGTGTCGATCAGGTGATGATCGGCGAAGGGGTACTCGATCAGGCAGCGGAAATCTTCACTGCCCGATCACAGAGCCTCTTTAAGCTTAATCCGTCAATATAATACCCAAAGTACCTTGTATTCCAAACTTAAGCTGTAGAGGAGGGTCGATCAGCGACGGGCTGATCGACGGTTTCCACTAAAATCCGCCTAGTGTCCCCATGGGGCGCTTAAAGCACCCGAACATTAGGGACCAAAAACGTGGACCAATAGGGGAAGAGGTGAGAGCGCACTGCTCGATCACGTTCCCGAGACAAAAAAAACTTTAAAAGAAGAACCGCTGACACAGCGGGCGGAGTTGAGGCTGAGTTCTCACACTCTAAGCCTACCGGTGGGCCAAAAACGCACTCAGTGCTCCCGCCCGGGACTTAGAGGTATTTATTAGAAGAATAGAGGCCCTAAGTTGCCGTCTCTGTAAACGATCAGCCCGATCGTACGCAAAAGGAGAACTGAATTATTGCTTATATCCTAATATCTACCAAGAACCTAATATCAGCCAATCCGAACTACCCATTCCTACGCATTTTGGCTACCATTCGACCGCTTACCTTCGTGTTACTGTCAGGTAACCGTGCCAGTTGTCTCATCGTCTCGGACGTCCTATCCACGCCTCGTCCCTGTCCGCCACCGTTGTGTCAACAGTTGTACCGACTTGGGTACCAACTGTGGTACCGATTGTGGTGCCCACTATCGTACCACCTTTTGTACCGACTATGGTACCGACAAAATTTGTGATACCCTCTACCACAGCTACACCTATAGGGGTGTCTATAATTATGCCCCTAATTACGTACCAATTTTACGGTACGCTTTACCCCCCTTTTTCTCTCGACAGTGGTTGCAACGCACTGTGGGTTAGGCATTTAACTGTGCGGCTACTTGGTCCTTGGTAAGTTCCCCAGACTTCAACTTGCTACGCATCTCGGCCATTTCCTCGATGAACTTTCGACAATACTTCACATCGTGACCGACTGTTTTACAATGCTCACACGTCTGCAATTTCCAACATTTGTCTTTATCGTGTCCTCTTCGATTGCAATGTTCACACACCACGCCCCCATCATTGTTATTAGGCGCTTGTGATTGATTTATCATCTGGAAACACCCCCTTGTTTTTGATTATTTTGCGAATTTGGCGATTTTCGAGTAAATTATTTGTTTTTAATTTTCTTGAAGTTTTAATTATTAACCATAAAAAGCACTCGTTCGTGCGCCTCTGTCGTCATAATTAGAACGTGACCGCTGCATGGCATGTACTTCTCCGCACATCATGTTTACGCTAGGTTGTACATCTTCATATACCGCTTCGGCATTCTTGCGTGCAGTCACTTTCTTTCCTGGACTTGTCAAACGTGCTTCATGCTTCGTCAACACCCTTTCCAATTCTTCAATATTATTGAAAGTCATATGCTGATATTGCATTTGTATGACACGATCATGAATAGTGTCAAAGAATTGCTGGATGTGCTCTTCCAACAATGAGGTGTTACGGACATCTCGGAAGTCCATTCCAGCTCGTAACGCCGCGGCATTTAGCCGGTATAGATAGGTAGTTGCTAGCTCATCTTGTTTCTGGGTCAATTTAGAATACATGACCCGAGGCGACACTTTGTCCACGCAAAACTTTCGTTGAAATAAATCTATTACTGCATCCCAATCATACTTCACCGTATCCGCCAATTGTTCGTACCACCAAGATGCTGTGTTCTTCAAACTATCCACAAACATCCCTAGCCGTTGATCGTCATCCCAACGTGAAATGTTTGCTACATGAAAAAATCTTGTCACCCATGCCCTTGCACTCCCAGCGTCTTGTCTATTTCCGTCAAATGTCTTGATCTCTGTATTCTGGATAATGGCTGTTAGAGGCTAACCAGATGATGTCCATGTGTTTTGTTTTCCACTCGACATGCCATATCTTGACGCTTTCGGCGAGTTGGGATATGCCCTCCCTGGCACCGCCGATCTTTGGTATGATGCACTAGTCGTCCCTCTCGTATTATCCGGCGTGCGACTATCTGACAAAGACGCGGTGATTTTCGCTAACTACTCCAAACTTAAGTGTCCATCTTGCATCAATTGGACTAAATTTTCCACCACTGGGTCCTTCTGTTGCGACACTGATTTTGGTGGTGACATGATCTCGTCCTCATTCGAGGAAAATTCCATTTTTTTTACTCGATGGCCACGCTTTGGATTCCAATCCTTAGCATCTTCCAACTCATCTTCTCACACAACTTCTGCATGTCCTGTGGTTTAGACTCCTTCACCGGGGTGTGAGTGGTGTCTGCCACAATGTAGTAAATTGGCCTGATGTCAGTAGTGTCGTTCCAGTAGACCATCAAGGATGTTTCCCACTGGTTCTCTGCTAATAATAGTGACACCATCAGACCAATATCTTCTGCGGTACGATCCAGATTGAAGTCACATGCAGCATCAAATTCTTCCCGTCGTAAAAACTCATAGCCACAATTACGAAACAGCGTTTCTATAGCTTCAATTGACTCTTTCAGCCCTCCAAAGGAAGACCTTACTTCCTTAACTTTAAAGTTAGGGGAAGCGTTTGCCACCTTGCGAATCTCATATAGTGAAAACCAGCTACGTGAGTCCCCAGGTAACTTCAATACATGCCGCTGATACCGTGCCATTCTTGCACAGGCCTCAGAGAAAGTGTATGTCCTATTAGGATCATCCTGAGAGCGCTGTAAAGTAAAGACCAGCTCTTTCTCTCCCTCAGTAGACACTAAAGCCATTTTGTGTGTGAAAATTATATTAACTCGACGTGAAGTCCCGGGTCGCGGCACCAGTTGTCGTGAAGGAACTTAAACTTTCGAGGTTTCCACTCAAAAAAAACACAAGGAAGCGATAGGATACACCTCTCTTGCTTATACTTACCAGGTTTCTTGGTACTTACGTCCGAACATTAATACAGAATCACTAAAAATGGACACTTCCTGGTGACACTAAGGTTGCCCCTTAGCTTAGGTAATCGCAAAGGATCTTTATCACGCCTTAACACGCGTTCACTTAAAGTTTTCCTCGGGATATACTTAGTTTTTGTATAGGTTGGAAAGATTTGGTTGGTTGGAAAAACGACTCTTCAAAAAGGGGGAAATTTGATTATAATTAAAATATTAAGAAGTCCTATATCTACTTCAAGTGCCTCTTCACCTTGTTACTTCTTAGTTACTTCAGCACTGGCTTCAATACCGAAAACTTGCTTCATAGACGGCCAAAATACCGTGCACTCCTGATAAGTACTTGTATATACTCAAACATAGACTCCGGCCACTTCACCACACTAATTTTCGTGACACTATTTTTTCGTGACACGGACAGATCGCAATTTTTTTATATAATATAGATTTTCTAGCGCGGCAAAATACTCAACAAGTACAAGCTACTGCAACGACGACAGTGATGGAACACGATGGCTCCC
Organism: Peronosclerospora sorghi; assembly: GCA_026184515.1. Taxonomy (NCBI): domain Eukaryota; phylum Oomycota; class Peronosporomycetes; order Peronosporales; family Peronosporaceae; genus Peronosclerospora; species Peronosclerospora sorghi. The sequence goes on along the minus strand of CM047592.1, from coordinate 1,040,458 downwards.
TAGGTCAGCTAAATCCTAGGGGATGGTACCCGTGATAATGAAATATTATCCACAGTGGGAAACACCCACTGTGCGACCGAAGGTTCCAACACGATGAAAGAATTCCGTGTTGATGAGAATGAACTCACGATCAAGTGCAATCGTGAGCACAACTCCGTGGTGGCCAGTGCCCACCACTGTTCGTTAGCCATGCACACGGGTGATAAAGACCAATGTGTCGCAGAAAAGGCGGCCGATCAGACGAGCACATCTGATCGCCAAAACTCCATGGTAGGCAGTGGCCACCATGTGAATGAGTATTCGCACACGGTGAATCGTAATCACCGTGTAGCAGTCAATCAGACGAGTGCGTCTGATTGCATGGCACAGTTCCGTCGAGACGATCAACGTCTTGACGCAAACGGAGACCGGATTAGCTACCCAGTCTCTGTTGATGGAACACCCTCCGAAAGAAGGTTCGGAGGTGATGGCTCTTCCAGCGCTAAGCTGGAAGAAGTTTATGAGAAACTTGCGCGATGATCAGATCGAACAGATCTGTATTATCGTAGCAACAGATGATGTAGTGGATATTCGTTCACGAATATCCCGTCGTACCGACGAACTGTTTCATTGGAATTTCATAAAACCTACTGTATATCTATCTACATTAACCTTTAAAAATGTAAGATTTTTTTGGGTGTTAACGATTGCGTGCAATGTCGAACATTGGTGGACAGGTATTGCTCAATTACTATAATCGCTATAAGGCCGTACGAACAGACGATTATTTCTATAAGCGCTATTTGTAATATTTGTAATAACCAATGATAAAGTCGAACTCAATTATTTGTATTAAAGTTAGTTACCACATTACTTACTACAATATATGAGACACCGTTTTGTACGCCACTCTTTCCAAAGATAAAATGAAGAAATGCCTAACAGCAAATTTATTGGTCTTCTCGCACAAAAAGACACTTGATAAGCAGAATTTCTGCATCAGACCACAAAAAAAAGTTAGCAAAACGCACAGTTGTAATGCGCAGCGCAGTCAAGTTCGGACTTTTTTAAACTTCGATGAAATTGGCAATTGCTTGAGCTTCAATCTCTTCCACTCCCAAAATTCTGCTCCTCACTATATCGAGCGGTGTCTTCATGTGGAAATTAATTTTGAGCAGGCTAACTGCTGGTAGCGTGGGCACGTTTGCATGCAAGATACAGCGGTTTATCCACTTCAAATATTTGGAATTACAAACTCTAACCCCTCAATTAGTCGTCGAGAGCATTTGCAAATGTCTTTGCAACGGCTTCCAATAACGCAGGTCGACTAATGTAGGGATCCTGCTGCTTAAGATAAATTACAAATATGATCAGAATAGGTTTGGTGCAATCAACTTGTCAGTAAGAATAACAACATAGATGCAGCAGTATTAACTATTTGCAGTGCAATACTACACCATATTCGGCTTAAATGAATCAGTAGCAACTGTTTTGTACGGCTTTTGTTGTGTTATCATGCTGAAGTCACGTCGTCCAATGAATTGGGCTTGTACAGACCAATCATCACGCCATCTGGTGATCGCAACGCCGCCGTCGTCAGACATAACAAAATTTAGTCCTCGACAATGCAATATGTCATTGGATTCATTGGTAGATCACCTTACCGTGTGCCGGGTATTTGATCGGGCCGTCCATGATCGCTCCCAACATTAATAGCCGGGGCACAGCACCACTTAGATCTGGAATGTCAAAGTTTAAGAATGGAGAATATCCGCTACTCCAAGCAGCCTCACTAACTTGTACTTAGCATTCATTGCCCTTATCAATGACATCAGCAACTCAGTAACCTCTGCGCTAACGTAACACATAATGGCACGCCAGTTTGCGTATCGAACTCGGCAAATGTATCTGAAGAGCGAAGGAGTTTGAGACCCAGACCTTCCTGATAAAAGTGCTTGGACTTTGCGAGGTCGCGACTCAGCACCATTAGCTGCCATAGACGTAGCCGGCTCATTAACGCTTGGCAAATATTAACCAATCAACTCTTGTCCAAAAAAACTCATCACACAATTCTACTGTATTTCTTTGGTGATGTTCGGGACGGGGCTTAAGGTAACAGTGTTGGCTGCACTGGTGGCCTGCTACGTGCATCCACAAATTTTATTGCGACCTTTGTCCATTCTTGCAGCATCCCTTACAGAGGATGCTGCAACTGACGCGTGTGTTTCTAATACAGGGGGGACGTGCTGTTGTTGGAGATGTTGATGCTGTTGGGTGAGCATCTGCAAATGAGACGATCCAGGATGCACCACTTGAGGAAGACTCGGCGCTTTCGAGCGTTGAAACTGGTGTTCTTGCTCTTGACGGTGCTTCTCTTGTTGTCGGCGCTGCAATTCTAGCTCCATTCGCTGTTGCTCTCGGTGTCGTCGCTGTTGCTCTTGACGTAGCTGATCTTGCAGTTGTTTCTACTTTCGCTGCTGTTCCTGCTGACGCTGATTCTACTGGCGCTTGTGCTCGAGGCACTGCTGTTCAAGTCGTTGTTGGAGCTGGTGTTCTAATCGCTGATGCTCCACGTTGCTCAGTTAGACTTTGCCGGTCATCAATACGCTGCTGCTCCGTTCGTTTCTGTGCAAGGCTCTGGTGATCTTGCTGCTGTTGTTCTCGTATCGTTTCCTCTTGATGCTGCAGCTCGCGGCGCTGTTGCTCTCGACGCTCTTGCTCGATCTCAACGTGCTGCCGTCCAAGGTGTTTCAATGTCTCTAATTGTCCTTCACCTGCCCAGCCTTGCCCTGCACAACCTTGGCTTTCGCCGACACCGAAGATGTCACGCGTTTGCCGTCGCTTTATAAAGAACAATACAGTCTTTTAACCAATTAAAAGAAATCGATAGTACAGTTCGACTTCGCTTAGGTTCGGGATCGCGTACTTAATTGAATTCCATACTTAGATCAAGATATTCGATTAGGTGCGGGAGCGTGCACGACGACACGAATTCTGTTATTATATAGACTAGCATAGTGACCCGTTGTACCAACGGGGGAATAAATTTACGTGCAAACAATTTTATAAACTCTTAAATTTGGTTTCATTCTGTTACACACCGAAACATGCCATCTTCGGTGAGATACTCACTGGCTTCTTCTTTAATGACAAAGACTACGGTGGTGACTTTGGTTTCTCCCTCACATTTCCACAACTCATCGTTATAGCGGCGGTACTATCGCTGCCAGTTTTACCAATCACGTGGTTCTTTATTCAAGAGAAGAGAGTGGATCCCGTGAAATTTTGTCACTACTTAAAAACTTTTGGGAATTAATTTGCACACGTGCTATGTACCAAGTCATTGCGTACAATTTTTTGCCAATGTCTTTGCGTTAATTACATACACGGCCAGCTCTCCCATTGCTTCCTACCTGGTTGGCGTTACACCATTTAACAGTACGTTAAGTAACATGCTTTGCAACGCTTTGTTTATGGCTGGGATCATGATCACGTCAAAGTGGGGTCTACATTAAAAATTGGTGATTTATGATTATTATTACTTGTGTCACAGTTATTCTGGCCATTATGATTATCAAGAGCGCAAAGATACTTTCTTTTTAAAAGTATCGGCAAAGTCTTGCTTCATGCTCGTCCATCGGTTCAGCAGCGACTGCGCCTTCTCCTCGTTACGCGCCATGTTTTTTTATAATGGCATGTCATAGTGTCATGACGTGCGTACAGTTGAATTTCGGCTAGGTACGGGATCGCGTGCCTAAGAGGAGAAAATAATTTGTTCAAGATATTCGATTAGGTACGGGATCATCGATCATCGACGACATGAATTCTGTTATATATATATAGACTAGGGGATGGGACCCGTCGTATCGACGGGGTAGGGCATAAAAACCGTCTGTCGGTCTATAAAACTTGCCCCCATGTATTCCCAGGGTTAGGGTAGCGAAAAAATGTACTCTACATCATACTAATTTGGTCACAGTGCTTGGGTCGCACGCCGTTACTGATTGCAGTAACGGCGTGCGACCACTATCAATGTCGGTATATAAAGCTGCTATTTCTAACCAATGATAAAGTCGAAATTTTTTTTTTTACTTAGTGTAGTGCCGACGGGGCGGAGGGTATTTGAGGTAAATTCATAGAAGCAACTACTTGACCGGGAACGTCATAGGGAGGAAAACTTTTAAATAGATGTAAGAAGCGCCATTTCTAAACAACTATTTACTCTTTAATACTGATCTTCATGTTAATTGTACTACCACGGTTTAGTGCGATTTTTGAATCCAAAATTGTATTTTATGCTTTTTGTCCGATAAACTGTAAAAGCGCTAATTACAAAGTCGAATTAAATTAGGTCCGATTTATAGTACAGTTGGAATTCGATTAGGTACCGCCTCAGACGGACAGAAAAAAAACGGTTTTATATTATAGAAGTAGAGCATATTTGTAAATATTTTTGCCCCACCAAACACACTTCAAATCGAATTCTATTATATAAGTAGATATACATTTACTTTGAAACAAAAAGAAAAGGGGATTTGCTCTTTTATTTTATGTGGAACAAAAAGAAAAGGGGATTGGCACTTTTTATTTTATGTGGAAGACATTATTAGGACCATATAGTAAATTAAGGGGAATGTTAAATCGACCCCCCCCCGCCCATTTCTACACATCGATGACACAATGCCCTTTTTTATATTGTAAGTAATGACCGTCGGCTTAGCCTTCGAAAGTAACGATGGCTCGCGAGGGGGGCTGTCTAAACTGACCGACCTTAAAAGTCTGCCGTACCTACGCACTCTCATCACGCCTCTTGCGTCTGCATTCTACACTTGCCGCACCAGCATCACTCACCGCGTCATGGGACCGTCCATTTCCCTCTATTTTGGTGCGCGCATCCTTTTTGCTGTGACTTTAATCAGTGCGGATAGTAATCAGAATGGTGTTCACATAGGTTTCTGCTAACGTGGTGTCCGCCCAAGGATCATTTTCGGAATCTCAGGTCAACTATTTGAAGCCTGACATGCAGGTGTTCAAGGAACTAGATGCTTTGTTGCATAAGAAAAAGATGGGGATCGTTACGCACCTTTATATAGACCCAGAGCTCCAGGGTATTTTGTCATCGTTATCCTGGCCGCACACATTTATTGATGACTCACTCGCCATGGGAGAAGCTGCAGATAAGATGGCTACGAAGGGTATTCAATCAGTGGCCGTGCTGGGCGTTGATTTTATGTCTGAGAGCGTGCGGGCAAACCTGGATACCAACAATTTTGGGCATATCCCAGTGTACCGCCTGGCAGAGCAAAAGATTGGTTGCAGTCTGGCTGAGTCAGCAGAGAAGCAGGCATACCTTGCGTATTTGCAAAAGGCTTCCAAGACGCCTAACAGTCTCCACATTGTGTACATTAGCACCTCACTTCGTAGCAAAGCTTTTGCACATGATTTGGTACCGACTATCACCTACACGTCCTTGAATGTGGTGCAGACAGTGCTGCAGGCGTTTGAACAGGTACCAGACATCACCGTGTGGTACGGGGCGAGAATCTGCAGCAAATGTTCGAGCACATGGCTAAGCTTCCTGATAAACATATTCGTAGGATTCACCCGCAGCACAACCAAAAAAACCATTGCTGAGCTGCTCACGCGATTTGACTTCTTCAAAGAGGGTAACTGCGTCGTACACCACATGTTTGGCGATAAAGTGACTCAGCGCGTCCGAGATGAATACGTTCATGACTTTCATACAGCTGGTCGATTTGACATTCCCCTATAAAAGTGCATTGTTACATCGATGTGTAGAAATGGGCGGGGGGGGGGCGAATTAACAATTTGGGGGGGGGGGCGATTTAACATTCCCCTAAATTAAATCTAGAATCAGAATATAGTTACTGCTAGTAATTAAATTCATTAAGCGAAAAGATCTAGGCACCGTAAAAATGTTGACGCAACTTGTAGCAGACGTGTGTCCGTCGTCGGCCTCGTTCTTTGGCTTCATGGGAGTAGCCACCGCCCTCATCTTTGCCATTACGTGGTCATTCTTTAACCTTATATAACAGCAGCCTTTTGTTTGTGGATTTCTGGAGGTGTGTATAGCGTATTAACTTTAATTTGAATGTTACTGATACTGTCCAGATCTTGGCGTATTAACTTTAATTTGAATATTACTGGTACTATCCAGATCTTGATGCTGCATATAGAAAAGCTAAGTCTGGTGAAGGTATTGCTTCAATAGGTGTAATGCTACCGGAAATGGCGATGTGGAACATCATTCCAGTAGACATTTTCGGTACTGGGTATCTACGGCTTGATCGTTGCTGTGATCATTCAGGGCTCGATTGATCCTCCAAATGGCAATACGCGTATGTTTGGCTAGTACTCTGGTTTTGCGCAATTGGCTGCGGGTTTATGCTGTGGTTTGAGCGGTTTAGCGGCTGGTATGCCGATCGGCGCAGGCGTCCGCGCCGAGCGACAGCAAGAAAAACTCTTTGTGAACATGATGTTGATCCTGATTTTTGCGGAAGATTTGGGTATCTATGGCTTGATTGTAGCGCTGATTCTATCGAAGAAGAAAAGCGACTGTCCATCGGAGTAAGGTACATGTTACGATTCTGACGTCTACACTGACATTTCCGTAAATTGCTTCGGAATAAAAGTTGCGCTTTAGATATTAAAGGTTGATTGTACCTTGGATGCTCTGAGTATGCAATCAACTATTACTATGTACTAATTTAGTTTTAAGGATGAACGCAACATATTTATATCTTGGCAACGTAGGTTTTAAAAGACTTCAAAGTCGATCCAATACAGCACGGCATATGTAGCCTTTGGTTTTGTAATAAATGTGCATTCGTAGCTTGTCCTGGGCTGTACTTTTGTATTAATAAGTTGCAAATATCCCTTAGCGTCGTATCAAAATTTGTGGCAAGTACCAAAAGAAAAATGATTGCCGAGTTAAAGGGCATCCCTATAATATTACCATCTACAATGGTGTTACGGAGTTAAAATGTTCACCTAAGGTGTAATAATGGAGGTGATATGTCAACTGAATCTTCGGCGAGTTTTCGTCGGCTTCATCGACAAATTCTCTACCCATCATCAGCACGTCACCTTTAGATGAGAACGCTTCGATTGGTATTCGTAAAGCACACGCCAAAGCCCGAATCTCTAATTGACCTCCCCAATATGCTGTAGTTGCGACTCGATTACAGTAGATTATGAACGCGTCGTCAGTACCAGCAGCAGCACTCTCGTCCAGTGCCATAAAAGGCAAAAAACGTCAGAATGTGCTAGCATGTACTCGTTGTGATTTTTCGCAGGTGCTAAAAACCTTCAATCTTATCACCAATGGGTAGAATTTTCTGCTTTATCTGATCACCAACAGCGTGATACATACAGTGGCCGTCGGATAGTATATCCTTAATCTTGAGTCAATATCTTGTCAGTTGCGCCAGGATCATATCTGCCTCAATCTGTCGCTCGCTTACTGTATTCTTGTTGGCTTCATCGAATCGTTCACGTCGTTCTCTTTCCTGCTTATTTTTGTTTTCTCTCTTGAGCTTAGCTTTTGCTTGAGCCTTGGATTGCTTTGTGGCTAAACTTGCAGCTTCAGCAGGTTCGTTTTCGTGAGAAATAAGAGTCGTTGTATTTTCTTCCTCCTTCTCAAAAACTTTCAGCTCCTGGTTGTGGCGCTCCTTTAGCGCATTTACCATCGCTTCCACCTGAGCTTCAACTTCCTTTTTGCTTAGTCGATATTTCTTGGCCTTCTCTTGAAATGCCTTTACTTAATTTTGCAGTGTCTAATAAGAGACGGGAGATTTCCAACGACATGCATTTCATTATCAATGGAAATTCAAGAGAGCGAAAAATGAGTAGCGCAAAAGGCATACGTACACGTAAATTGTGCACCATGTTTTGCTTGACTGGTCATGTTTCCGATAGCGTCACGTAACTTCATCAATTGATCATTGGAGACTTCCAAAGCTTTTGTGGCATGTTGACGACCCATGTTAACCCAGTGATGCAACGTATCGATAGCTTGGGCTCCTCGCAACCCCGCATATTTCTCATCGTATGCAACAGCCCTAGCCTTCAAATACTCAAGAGATGAGCGAACTTGTTGCATGCAATCTATTGCTACAGGAACCGTTCGTTCGGAAAGATCTTGGCCCCGAGTTTTCAACTTCTGAATCGCCGCCCGGGATGCATCCAGTGCGGACCTTAAATACTGCACAGCGGGCTCGAAGTTCGAGTGTTTTTTTTTCGTATTCCTCAACACGCTTCGTTAGCTGTTAGAAGTAACAAATTACACATTTTTAGTACGCTTCTATCGATTCCTCTTTACAAAACACATCGACGGTGAATTACCTTTTCTGTGCTGAAGAGATTAGCCATAACGACAAAGTTAAAAGTGTTGCCGTACAGGCGAATTGCATGGCATCCGTAAAACCGCGTCAACAGGCTGTCAGGGTTTGTGAGAAGGAATGAAGCGTATTCTGCAGCTACCAAGCGTAGAAAGACCGATTCTTCGTCAACTCAAACTTTTACAATAAGCTGTTGATCGTGGAAAAAGAACATAAATGCACCACTTGCACCTTCACTGAGCCGTTCCTTCGTTGTTCATCTTAGACTTTCGATGTAACGATTTGTATAAATCCCAAAATGTTCGCGAATTGTCTGGAAGGTGTGAGGAAAATAGTCAATAAATAGCGTGCCCTTCCCTAATGCATCTTTCGGGCGTGTGTGAATCATATAATCATCAATACCAAGCTATCCGCGATTGTCTTCTGTACCTTGTAGCTGTAAGTACAATTCCTGTAGGTTTGCACCAGGTGGCAAATGCTGCGTGTCACGTATAGCCTAAATGATGCCCGCCGTTGTGTATACAGCACTTCGCAACGCAACGAAAGGTATACATGAGGGCTCAGATCAACGTCAACATCAACATTCGTCTTTTTTTTCTTTTTTCAAAGCATCGTGAAGGTCATTCATATGGAACCAGACCACGAATTTGAAGTACCCTTTGCAGGTAATCATGACGTTCATCATCTTCTCCACCCAGCTCGAGCGTTCTTCACCTTGAGCGAAAAACGGCACGTAAATACAAAACGAAAGAACCCAATAAATGATGATGGAGATCACATAGCTAGAGACCACTGGGTTTTCTGTGTCAGAAAAAAATCCCAAACAAATAGGAGGCAAGTACACTCACATTGTCACCGAGTGCACCACAAAGGCGCATGCGCAATATTTCCGATAGACCGGAATTCAGACGTCGATACGCCCAGTGTGATAACTCTGAAAGTAAAACAAGCACCAAAATAAGATTAAACCCCGCATAAACAAATTCGTCGAGTGAACAACGCACGTAATGGCATATACCCAATACAAAATAAGCCAAATGTAGAAAAGCATCCACGACCTGTTCGCAAAGAATGAACGATATTGCGTTTAATCCCATCACACACTAAAATAAGATCGCGAAATTGATGACGTACTGAAAGTTGAGATTCCAGAGGTTACCCGTTTCACTTGCAACGCATTTACCGCGCTCCTCGCTTTGACGCAATTTTCTTCTGCTTGCTGTCCAACAAAAGCCCGGAATTGACACCAGAAGAATAGATGTAAGGAGACCTGGGTAAACATTGAGTGAGATTTGTGGCTGTGGCTCGTCCTCTTCTTCTTCGTTGTCCCAGTTAACCGCGGCCTTCAGTACTGACGGCACTTCAAAATCATCATCATATAAAGAATATATCGGCAAATCAGGAGCTTGTAAGCAATCCAAAGAAAATTGGAGGTAATAACCTTGGTTTTTGCTGATACCTGTGGCTCGTCTCTTCTTCTACTTACCCTCAGATATTCCCTCGCGGACGCATTGATAGCCACACCAACCACACCCACGATATGCACAGAGACACCGAAGATGCCACGCGTTCGGCGTCGCTTTATAAAGAACAATACAGTATTTTAACCAATTAAAAGAAATCGATAGTACAGTTCGACTTCGCTTAGGCTCGGGATCGCGTACTTAATTGAATTCCATACTTAGATCAAGATATTCGATTAGGTGCGGGAGCGTGCACGACGACACGAATTCTGTTATTATATAGACTAGCATAGTGACCCGTTGTACCGACGAACTGTTTCATTGGAATTTCATAAAAACTACTGCATATCTATCTGCGTTAACCTTTAAAAAAAGTAAGATTTTTTTTTTGGTGTTAACGATTGCGTGCAATGTCGAACATTGGTGGGCAGGTATTGCTCAATTACTATACTCGCTATAAGGCCGTACGAGCAGACGATTATTTCTATAAGCGCTATTTGTAATATTTGTAATAACCAATGATAAAGTCGAATTCAATTATTTGTATTAAAGTTAGTTACCACATTACATGTACTTACTACAATATGTGAGACACGTCAGCGCCGACCGTCACTTGCGAGGTCTCGCAGTATCTGGATTCCACGACTAATAAATGCATCAAGTATGCATCTCGAGGCCAAAAAGCTGCAAATTATTAGGACACGGCCATCAACTCTGGAAATACAGCGTGGATGCTCATGGAAAGCGCGTTGGTGATGTTCATGACTCCAGGTGTTGCGTGTTTCTACGCAGGACATGCAGGCGAGGACATGATATCGAACGCGATGATGATGTCGTTTGTCAGCATGGCAATAGTATCAATTCAGTTTTGGTTCGGATGGGCGGCAAGCGCTACAATCACGGAGACCAAGTAAAACCACACAACGTGCCCCTCGTACTGATCGGTGCTACCCTGATTTGGTTCGGCTGGTTCGGTTTCAATGCTGGTTCGCAAGGTGCAGCCGATGGAGTTGCGGAAATAGCTGCCATAAACACGCATTTGGCACCTTGTGCCGGATTTTTTACTTGGTCAGCTCTGGAATTTGCCGTTCACAAAAAGTTTGACCCTTGCGGGCGGTCAGTGGTGCAGTGGCGGGGCTTGTGGCGATCACTACCTGGCTTTGGATACGTGTATCCGTGCGCTGCTGTGATATTCGGGGTTGTGGGTGCCGGTTAAGGCTTTGGAGATGTGCGTGTGATTATATTGCTCATAATGAGACGAAACCGCCAAAGGTGGCGAACTCACCACCCAACGACTTCAGGAGTATGATGACTCAAGGCACGTCCGCTGGAACAGAGCCCTATATAAATGGCGCTTAGGACCGCACACAAAAATACTCTTGCGAACATATCAGCCTTCCTCTTAGAGCCCTTTACATTGTACGCTTTAAATAATAATTAAAGAAACGTTGCATTACATTTCCCGACATGAAAATACTAATCGCAGTGCTAGCGGACCCGACACGTATACTTACTTTTGTGCCATTGACAATATAACTAGGCGTGTATGAAAACGATGGAGGTCCTTCCTTCCTGTATATCATTACCGCGTATTTGGTCGCCCCATTAATAACAAAGTTGGCAAACTCAAATTTTGTGCCTCCGCGTCGATACCGTGATCACGTGTGAACCTATAGCGAAAAAATTCACAAACCATCGAAGTTTAAGCGTTTGTGTGTGCATTCAGGAAGTGCACGGCATGTTTGTTACATGCAAAACTCCGAGATAGTGGTCAGCTTAGTCCAATTTTGGATCTTCCGGAGGATCATGATGATGATACCGGTCACATTCGCCCCATTCAGACAGTGAATGAAAATAGAGTGGTAGTTTTTTGCACTGAATTCTTCAGAAAATGTGCCACCGTAGCGGGACATACCGCCGCCAAGTCGCCAAAACGCGTTTCTCCCCTCACGGGCTTGCTGAGCCTTCAAGTTAAGCTCCTCCGCACGGCGGCGAGCTTCCTCAGCCTTCTTCACTCCTGCTTCGCCTCTCTGGTGCGCTAGCTCCTTGTTCTTCTCAATCTCATCCATCTTGCTCTGCATTTAACGCTGGCGCTGATCCTCCTCATCCGTCAGCTGGATCTCTATCTATCGGCGCAATTTTGCTCGCACTTTAGAAGGGGCTTCAAAAGCTTTGTAGACCGTTTGAGCAAGATGCTCACGTGGCAGCGATGTCAGTCCAGTGATGGACAAGACGAAACGCGTTAATCGCGTGAAATCCATTAGTATGTATTTATTCCCGAACTTCACGCTCCTTTTGCTCTGCTTCAGCGCGATTGCGTGCCGCCTCCTCCTTGCGCATCTGCGTATCTAGAATCTCTGCTTCTTGCACCTCACGCAACTTGAGAGCCTCGAGTTCAGCCTCCTTTAAAAGGCTCTAGCAATAAATAAACGCCATTCCAACAGACAGCTCAAAATAGAATATTCAATCGACAACGCACCATTCTGGATATCTGCGACCGTCTTTGAGATCTGGTCTTCGACTGAACGAAACAGATAAGTAGGCGAATGGTAATCGATACATGCACATGCCATTATGATTATCAAGAGCGCAAAGATACTTTCTTTTTAAAAGTATCGGCGAAGTCTTGCTTCATGCTCGTCCATCGGTTCAGCAGCGACTGCGCCTTCTCCTCGTTACGTGCCATGGTTTTTTATAATGTCATGTCATAGTGTCATGACGTGCGTACAGTTGAATTTCGGCTAGGTAAGGGATCATCGATCATCGACGACATGAATTATGTTTTATATATAGATTATGTGAGCGCAACCGAAAAGAAGTACATTGTGGAAGGCGCCACACTTAACGTGCGTGGGGACGGACGGGATCGCCTGTCGTACCGGAGTCTGTAGCTCGAAACGTCGGTTCATGTGCAGGTCTTGACTCAAGTCGGCGCTCACATACTCGACTTGGGCATTTGGCAGACTCGTCTCGTCCGACGAATTGACGGCTTCCTGGCGGAGAGAGGACGCCTCAGTCTTGACGCGATTAGTCTCTCGCTGCTTCTGCACACACACACACACACACCCTGGCCAGTTAGGAACCTGATCGTTTGGGTAAGTATCAAAGATGCCCTGAGTAGTAACACGATCCGGACACGATAGAATGATAATCGTTTCTTACGTAGAACGCATTTGGAGCCGAAGGTGAAGCGTTAAGCCGAGTCGTGAGTTTTTTGAGTCACGCTTCAGTACATGGGATCGCGTACTTAATCGAATTCATACTTAAATCAAGACTATTTTCGCTTAGGTAACGGGATCGCATACTTATTCAAATTTATACATAGATCAAGATAATTCGATTAGGTACGGGATCATTGACAACATGAATTCTGTTATAGATGAAAACAGTAAACATATATGAAGAAAACGATTTTTTTATCTTAGTTCAAAATGAAAAAAAATCCATCACTTATGGCGTCATCCTCTTCCTCTACTTCTATGTCATCTTCATCGGTTTTGTTGCGGCTGACCTGACATATTGCAGCGCACTTGTCTTGATATATACTAGCTTCTTGACGTTATCCTCGGTCAAAGTTTTGCGAAGTTTTGTGAAGCCAAAAGTGGAAAAATTGTGTTCAGAAGCAGCACTTGAGCACACCATCAAAAATACTTGCAAGGCGATCTGTTGTAATGCAGGGCAATCGTTTACATCCGAGAACCAATATTACATCACACTCTTGGTTCCCTTCTTGAGCATTTTGTATCTGAAAGAATCGGATGCCTTTTCCTTCAATTCGCTGACCCTAAAAATTTGGTGTACTCCTCGTAGATCTGCTCATGTGGCTGCAGCGAATCGTTGAATCCAAATGAGAAAAGAAGATCTTCAACCGTGACATCTTCTCAGGATCCATTCCGTCACCTACATATCGCGGGTCCAGAATGTTGACGAATCCATGCGCATTCCCGTGCATAGACTTGAATCGCTCGGTAGTCAGCTAACTAGATTTTTATATTCTGCTCCAAGAAATACCAGCAATATCCAAGAACTTCTTTGGCAACGAGATGAAAGCCTGATATAAGTCCGAAATTGAGACATTGTCACTTTCAAACTTGTTGATTTACTTTCAATCGGTTCCAAAACCTCGAATGATGTCTTCCGATCATTAACGAAATCAACAGAAGTTATGATTTCCTTAAGAATACGCTTCTGCTGTTTTTGCTTTGCCGTACCGGTGCCTTAGAAGTCACGCTGAGAAATTAGTGCATTAAGGACTGCGCCAGCATCAACAATCGATCGAAAACACCCGATGAGACTGCCCCAACGCCTTGGAGCAGATGCCACTACAACCGGCAGGTTTGCGACCTTTCGAGCTGCTTTCAGCATGTGCGATGGTAGTGGAAGTAAATTACAATCTCCTTGAATGAGGCCGCAAAGTGCAAAAGGTGCTCGAACGGATAGCCTTCCGGATACACAGGCTCTTCGCCACCAGCTGGTTTCGTTTTAGTGGCCTCAAAGATTTCTTTCACCCTGAGATGTAATCGATGAGGGACACAACCGTGAAAAAATCGTGTAGGATTCTTTTCCTTCAGAATTCTCCAAGCCTTTTTATTGTTGATGTATTAGCTGTAACGGCTCCAACAATCTTGCAATCAATAGAATCAATGATCCTTTGTAGATCTGAGGCAATCCAGTCTGCGTTGTGAGCCTGTTCTGCCGTACTGATTGATTTCACGACAACGTTTCGCTTGGAGAAACCGCCGTGTAAGTTACCACTGCCTCATTTAAGATATTTGACCACACATCTGTTGTAATGCAAATATTCTGCGTCTTGCATGACAATATCTTGTCCACTTGGACTTTCTCGTGATAGGTATCCAACAATGGCCCAGCTAATTTTTGTCGGGTCGGCAGCGTCATAGATGTGTTGACCGTCTGAAAAGCTTTAAACAAATGCTGCTCCTCCACACGCTGGAACGGTGTCAGTGCAGAAATAGTGCATGGAAACCGTTTTGTACAGTGCAGCGAGCTGCACCTTGGTCATCTTTGCAGCCGCATAGTTTTATATCGAAGGTTGTTTCGATCGTCGTTTGGAACCCTGACGATAAAGCGACATAAAATCTGACGCGCTTTTCTTGTTTGGCCACCACTCTGGGCGCTCAGCTACCACGGTATTTTTCACCAATGTCGAGATCGAAACGTATTTTCTCAAATGTGTTTGCAGCGATAGCGTTTTGTTGTGTTGCCTAACTGACTGCTTGCAATGGTTGCAAACGCTGTTGTCCCCGGAAGCGACTTGATTAGCATTCACTGCATTGGTGAACAAAACTCCCAGTTTTTATTGACTGGCTCCCCACGCTTCTTTGCTTCCACATCCTGCAATGGTTTGGCTTTTTCAAGTTCCTGAATATCGATCGTCGTCCATTGGAAGAGTAATTGCTGCTGTGATTTCTGACAATTGTCCCAGAATTGAATTATGCAAAAATAATATAAGAATATAAGAATAATTATTTTAAGAAGATTGTAACACCCTCGGGTCTAAGACAGCCCGCTGGACTATAAGTTCTGATGCGGGGAGTCAGTGAGTCTCGTCATTCAGCTGGCTGTTGGAGAGCCTCATATTACTCGGAAAGCGCGTTAAATATAATCGATTTGGCATCGGGCTGAGGATGCATCTAAGCGGAGACGTAAAATTTCGTCCTCCCGCTCCGCGTACGAACGTTCAAGAATAGAACGTTCCCCCTGGAGTTTTCTTGGAGTTCACGGAGTCCGGCATACATGGTGTTGCGAGACTCAAACGTTATAGCCATATAAAGGCTGCCATGTGGGTTTGGCCCAGACCCTCCCTGATCGGAATATGGGTCCTCTTGAGTTACGAGACAACTCGATCTTGAGGCATCATCATGTCGGTAACCACATCCTGATTCTGCCTGCAATACTGAAGTTTGCGCTTCTCCCAACGTTGAACGATGCTGGTAAGTTTATGCATTCTTTCGGTTATATATCCTCTTGAACTGGAATCTGTCGTGTTCTCATCGATTTCGAAGGTGGATCATCCATAACTTCCCATATCTATGGACGGCTGGATCTGCGAGAAAAAAATCACACCTCATCATTGTTAACCGCTTCCGATTCTGTATCGCACTACCCAGACATTTTCCAACAAAGACCGTCTTCCTTCAGTCGTAAAACCATTTCGTATCGATTGTTGCATATTTTCCTTCTGTCATGAGTAACACCTGATTCATCTCTGGTGGAGAATTATACATAATATGATCCGGTAGTGCTAAAGATATTGACCAATCTGAATCCGATCGGGAAACTGGATGGAAGGTGTCTTTATAGCCAATAGGTTTTGGTCCTCGTCCTACTTCAGTTTCAAGGTGATTTTGGACCGCATATACCATTTATTCACTTTTCATCACTTTACACAGCCACCCTTGAGTGTTTGGTCGCAGCCGCGCAACGGTAGCAGTCCGATCCCAACCACTATACGACTTGCTTCGCAATTCCTCATGCCAAGCTCTCATACCTACGTGAAAACCTTAAATTAAAAAAAAATCCGTCAGGCTATGCTAACTGTCAACCCATCGCCTGACGACGTATGGCGATACAACAACCTGTTGACAAATTACCGAACCTGGTTGATTGATCTGGTGGCAGCAGCTCAATCAAACGTGTATGGTTATAATGTGCTCTTGACAAGGCATCTACGCAGCCATAACACACATTGTTTGGAGATTCGCTGAGTGCAAGTTCTGGGCTCGGCTCGTGAGCTGCTTGAATCTCTAAATCGATGGATAACAGTTCAAATATTCATCAGTAGCAGGACAATTGAGCCTCATTCGGAAATATATCGGGAGCGACTTTGGTAATGGTGTGGTGATAGTGTGGAGACATGTAGCATTGAGTCTGGATGCTTGTGGTGGGCCTTTGCACAATAGTGATTGATCACTTCGCTTCAACAGTCGAGAAATTTGGAGGTACATCGGGGACAGGTCTGGTGACCACACAACATATCAAAATGATTTGAAATCATCCATTACGCAAGTGTATACTACTATATTACAATTTTTTTCTTGGGGTGGTTACTTCAACTACAATAGACAATCTGGTGATTTTAATCCCATGATCATACAGAAATTAATAATAGCTAATAGAATCTAGGGGTAGTGTACCCAAGGTTACTAATAAATTCTAGGCATGACTCCCTCTCAAATACCGCTAATAAGTCATACCAATTATCATTCAAAAGCCGACCGTGGTTGGTGGTTCACTGCTCACTACGGAACCGGAAAGTCCCGGGTTCGATCTCGGGCCAAACCAAGTTGGTTGGTTTCAGAAAGTATAATGTGTCGAATTCAACATATTATCCCTCAAAATTGATCCCGTGGTCGAGGGGTACGATGCTCGCTACGGGACCGGTAGGTATTTTTTATTTTGGTTGGCTCCAAAAATAATGAGATAAATTCAACCAAAGATTACTCAATTCACCGATTCCATGGTGTAGCAATACGTTGCACCGGAAGGTACCGGGTCCAAGCGTGGGAGCTTCTGTAACGGGGTTACATTCGGGTAAAACTGAGTGTTGGTGTACATGAGTACACCACGGTTGAGGCCAGTATTGGCCGGGTTGAAAGTTTCGAACCTTTGGTTATTTTAACCAATCAGGGCATGGGCCCTTGGTGTGGTTGTGTGTAGCCATCCACGTGTCAGTACACAGGTGTGTACACTACATTTTAGCTAGGTACGAATTAGGAATATTCTACTTAGTGTTACATATAGTTTATATTAGTTTAAATAATTACATATTAAATATATTCAGTTTACATTTCACTCTAAAGTACAGACGCACGACCTCGACCGGTCGTGCGTGTAGTGAGTGACGTAGCGTAAGGGGAGCCCTCCCCTTAGCTACACACTTTGAAAGGGAGCCTTGCCGTTAAGGCACTAGTAAAGGCTAGAGTAAACTAACCCGGGAATCTTGGCCCGAGTAGGAGAGCTCTCTCCTACTAAGCCCTTCATAAGGGCGTATCGTCTAAGTAGCGGCGAACACCGCTTTAAGGAAAGTATTCCTCTGTGCGCTAGACGCACCGTGCGTATACGCACCGGCTACATCTGGTAGCACTTGTAGTCAATCCAACACCTGTGTTGGTAGACTAGGCATCCTCTGCAAAGGATGAATCAGGACGATTGGGACAGTTTAACCCTCGTCCAGCAGGAAGCCTTTAAAAGGCTATTACCCTTAACGGGGGAAGAAGGTATGAAGCTCCTAGTGGAGCAGGGACTTGAGGCCGTAAAGGCAAGGGTGAATGCCCTCATCGCTCATGAGGCGAGTTGCGGTGGAGTTCATTCCACGGGGGTGCGCCCTCCATTATCGTTTAAGATAAAGGAGTTCACCGGAGAGAAGGGTGACAACCTTTATGTTTGGTTGCGAGAGGTCGAAACGGCCTTCGCCACAGCGAACATGACCGCTGATCAGTTGCAAGTGGGACTTGCATTGACCCATCTTACGGGCAAAGCCCGTGCATGGGCATTTACATGCTCGGAATCAGTCAAGGACGTGTTTCCAACATGGAAGATCCTTAAGCAGAAGCTTATGGAAATGTACACAACGCCTGATCTGGTTTATCAGAATCAACTGGCGTTCCTGAGGTGCCGTCAAGGCACGAAGGACCTGGAGGTTTATATCCAGGAGCTTAAGACCCTGTTGGCAGGGATGTACGCGAAAGCGTATTCGGACGATGTGTCCATCCCCGTGTTCATGGGAGGCCTGAGAGAAGGGCCAGCACGTTCGGAATTGTTCCGATGCCGACCCAAATCCCTGGAAGAGGCATTCAAGACGGCGTTCAACGCCGAGAGGAACTTCCGTTCCTCTAAGGTGGGTCCGAACCCATGGACATGAGTCAGGTCGAAGCGGAGGAGAAACCTCCCGCTAAGAGTCATTCTGACTCTTTTTCACAGAGCTTCAAGACGGAGCTCTTGGCTATGTTGCTGCGGCGTGGGCCGCTGAGATGCTTCCTGTGTGGGAGCATGGATCATCTGAGGAACAGATGTCCGAAAAATCCCCAGCGAGACACTCGCTACAAGGGACCAAGGGCGGGGAAAAAGCCCTTGTCCAAGCCGTCGGGAAACGACGGCTCCCAGTATGTGCGGGGCGCCCTTCTGGGGGACCCCTCAGTGCTGTTAAGCCCCAGGGTAGGGGACGACAGCACAAAGCCCCGAGGGAAGCGGTGCTTTCTAGCACCTAGTTGGCGTACCAGCCAGGTTTGCTGGTAGTCCTTGCGGACGTGAAAGGCTTCGATAAGCCTTGGAGAGTCTTGATAGACTCTGGAGCGTCTGTTGTGAAGAGTCGGCTGTATTCCGAGGCCCTAGAGGCACGTTCTCGTGACGTTGTCACGGTCCGTCTTGCGACGGGCGTACAGGTTTCTGTACCCAAGGTCTCGATTGACCTTAAGCTGAAGTTTGCAGACTTCGACAGCTTAGAACGTTGCCTAGTCCTGGATTTGGACTCGAGGTATGACCTCAATCTGGGCATGAAGTGGCTGAACCGCCACGAGCCATGGATAGACTGGAAGTCTAAGTTCATTGGCTCAACTCACCCGCGGTCGGGTGAAGCATTTGCGAGTCATGAACCCACCTTTGCTCGATCGCAAAAGCGATTCTGGCGTGAGATGCCAGAGATTGGGATGTCTGAAATGATCATTCCCAATGGCGTTAAGGAAGAGTTCCTTAACGAAGGGGATTCGGCGGTTAATCCCCGCGCCGATGTAGGCGAGACCGGTGAGTCGCCAGTGATAGAGGTGGAATCCTCTGAGGGTAAGTGCGAGGCGCTTAGAGAAGAGACCCGAAGTTCGTCTCTTCTACAGGTCGGAATTGATTCCGACCACGCCGTGTCCGGCGAACAAGTTGCGACTCCAGTGGTAAGGGTGTAGACCCCTGTGGTTAAGCGCGAGGCGCTTCCAAGCGAAGAGACCCGAAGTTCGTCTCTTTCGCACGTCGGAAATGATTCCGATTACGCCGGTATAGGTGAGACCGGCGAGTCACCGGTGGTAGAGATAGAGACCTCTTTGGATAGGCGCGTGGCGCTTCCAGTAGATGGGGCAATTGACTCCCCCCATCTGGGTCTCGGGATTAGTCCCGAGGGCAGTATTCAGCAGTCCTACAGGATGCTGAATAGTGTGACAGGTGTTGTCACAGAAGGCGTAAGCCTGGAACGGTTTCCTGGGGTAGGCGAACTGTTGTCGTTGGAGGAGATGTCCTTCAACGAGTTTGAGACTGCTTTGAAAGCAGATGAAATCGACGAGGTTGTCGTGTTGCGTCCGGAAGAGGAGTTAAACTCCTCATCCACGATGGACGAGTCAGTTTTGATGAAAACCAAGCAGGCATTAAATGCCCGAAGCGGCCTCAAGATCCTCGCGGATCCAGAGGACCCTTACCATTCCTTACTAAAGGAATTTGGAGATGTCATTAGTGACAACCCGCCGATGGGGTTACCACCGGATCGGGGAGTCCGACATGAGATTGATTTGGTTCCCGGAACCAAATACTGCGTCACTAGGCAGTGGCCTCTCCCAAAGGAACAATGCGACGTCATCGACGCATTCTTCAAGGGGAAAGTAGAGGCAGGGATGGTACGGGAGAGCAAGTCTCCCCATTCATCTCCCACCTTTTGTGTTCGTAAACCGAATGTAAAGTGGCGCATTGTACATGCGTACAACAAGCTGAATGAATCTACTGTGCCCATGCAGACTCCGATTCCTCGGAAGTATGTCTTCCAGAACAATATGTCGGGCTGTACTGTGTACAGTGCCTTAGATCTGGTGGACGGGTATTATCAGGTGCTCATGCGAGGGTCCGATATTACGCTGAAAGCGGTTAGCACGCCTAGTGGAATGCTGTGGGAGTGGCTTTTTATGCCACAAGGGCTTTCAAATGCACCAGCGACTTTCAATCGCTTGGTGTCTAAACTCTTCCGCCCTCATAGGAAGTACACTCAGACGTACTTCGACGATATATTCGTCCATAGTCGTGCGGAAGGCGACTCGTCTGATGTTCAGACACATCTGATACATCTTCGAGCAGTGCTCGAATGTATGCGAGAGCATAAGTTATATGCAAACGCATCCAAGTGTATCTTTAGTGCTGAGGAAATTCCTTTCCTCGGATGCTTCATCGGTAAGGATGGAGTGCGGACGGATCCCGCGAAGTTGAAAGCCATTGTGGAGTGGCCTTCGCCTGTAAATCCTAGAGATTTACGGAAGTGGCTTGGATTAGCCAACTATCTCCACAAGTACAGCAAGAACTACGCTGAAATGGCGAAGCCATTGACCGACCTTCTTAAGAAGGATGTTGATTGGTGTTGGGAAACTGAACACCAAAACGCTTTTGAAGCGGTTAAGGGAACTTGTTAAGAGCTCCCGTTCTTGCTCTCCCAGACTCTGGGAAACCATTTAGTGTCGTCTGCGACGCCTCCGATTTTGCAATCGGATGTGCTTTGTTACAAGCAGACGATGCAGGAAGGGAACGCTTAATTGCGTTTGAGTCGAGGCAGCTTAAAGCTGCAGAACGGAATTATCCCGTTCATGACAAGGAGCTACTTGCAATGAAGTATGCTCTTGTCAAATTTAGGGTTCACCTACTCGGCTCAAAGCCGTTCGTGGTTTATACTGACCACGCGTCCTTACGGACAGCGACAAAGTCACCTCATCTCTCGCAACGGATGTCCCGTTGGCTCTCCTTCTTTTCGGAGTACAACTTTGAGGTTAAGTATAAACCTGGAAAGCAGAACGTGCTTGCTGACGCGTTTTCGCGTCGTCCCGATTACGAGCTCGCTCACGCGACATTCGTCACGACGTCTGTAGTGGATCTCATACGCCAGGCGTATGAAAAAGACCCTCAATGTACGGGCGCTTATCCGCGCGTTGGGTGGAAAGGGACTCGGCTCGTCTGATCCAACCCTGTCAAGTCGAGCTAGAGCTCGTTTACACCGTTACAGGTACTGTGACGGTCTGCTATTTTATAGCACGAATGCGGAGGACACTCCGCGGGTGGTAGTTCCTCATAATGAGGAACTGAAGTATAGAGTCCTCTTTGAGGCACATGACGCCCCTACCGGGGGTAATTTAGGTCGGGATAAGACCTACAACGCTTTAAGAGATTTGTATTGGTGGCCCAATATGTATAAGTGGACCGGTGCGTATATACGCACCTGTGAGACGTGTCAGAGGGTTAAACCCTCTGCAAGTTCAGAGGCGCCTTTGGCGAGCTAATCGATTCCAACGGAGTGTTGGAAATCCATTAGCATGGATTTTATCTTCGGGTTTTTGAAGGATAAGAACACCGGCATATTGGTCTTTGTAGACCGTTTGAGCAAGATGGCTCACCTGGCGGCGGTGCCAGAGTCCATCGATGGACAAGGAACAGCAAAAGTGTTCCTAGACCGTGTCTTTCGACAACATGGTCTACCCGATTCCGTTGTGTCGGATCGGGATCCCCGTTTTACGGGACAATTCTGGGGAGCGTTGTTTAAGGTGCTAGGCACCAAGCTCCTCATGGCCACTGCGGATCATCCGCAGACGGACGGTCAGACGGAACGCGTTAATCGCGTTGTGTAGGATATTCTCCGGAGTTTATGTCCGGATTCTCGAAAGAGTTGGAGTGAGATGCTTCCGATGGTTGAATTTGCTATCAACTCGGTACATGCATCTACGGGGTTTACCCCATTTTACGTGAACGGATTGGTGAATCCGAGGGTTCCGTTGACGCCACGTGTGTGTGGCCCAGGGCTTCAGGGGGGAGGATTCCCCGATGTCAGCCCTGTATCTGTGCGAAAGCACATCGATAAGTTTTTACCGACGCGCCTTTGCGTCTTAAGACACGTCTGCGATGCCATGGCGGAAAGCCAAGACAAGCAGAAGGAGCAAGCTGACCGAAAGGGACGGCGTAACAAAAAGGTATACAAAGTAGGAGAAAGTGTTTTATTAAACGCTAAAAATCTTCCTACACATGCAGTTTCAAATGTGTTGCGCAATAAACTGCGCCCCAGGTTTGTGGGCCCCTTTAAGGTGTTAGCCCGAAAGGGCTTGTCGTACACCTTAGAAATCCCGAAGGCGATGCGTACGTATCCAACCTTTTATGTCGGTATGCTTAAGCCATACCAGGACCCGGAGGCGGGGCCCCTCCTGGAGGAGGGTGGAAAGGCGGATAGCCGTAAGGCACCGCAGGGCGAAGGAAGCCCGAAAGGGCTAAAATGAGACCACGAAGCTCCGCAACGGTCGTCTCGAGAGAGGCAAGCCGCCTCTAGAAGCGATCAGTGGCATCCCGCTCATCGCGGATCCCCTCGTGGAGATCATGGATGCGAAGGCTGTGTCGATCACAGCGCGCGCGAATCTCACATCGCAATTGTGCGACCTTCTCCTCCAATGCTCGATGCGGAGAGTACTACCTACTTTCATGTGGAGCGGCAGATGGCGCGGCGCCATCATCGGGGTCAAACGCAGTATCTGGTGAAGTGGAAAGGTTATCCACACTCACAGAGTTCGTGGGAGTTCGAGACTCCCCTACGGCAGGATTGCCGCGACGTCGTTGACGCTTTTGAGCGGGAGAATCCCGCTGTAGGTCAACGACCAGAGGGGCATGAGAAGCCTCTTCACTCCCAATAAGTGGGAGTTGGCCGGAGGAAGATTTGGCGACCACACTGTCTCCGGAAACCGGGGTGGAGACAGGGGCGCTGGCGTAGCGCGTGCGATACGGAGCACGTAGTTGCTCCATCGCTTTGGCTCTGGCAAATGCCAGGCGCAACACCCTCTCCACCCAAATGTCTCGATGGGAATAGCTGTCATGCAGCTCATCGAAGCTGGGGAGAAGCTTCTCCCCTTCCGCCCAAGCGCGGAACTTCTTCTCTGCGTCATCGGCACTTTCTCCCGGAGAAAGAACTAAAGGAACCTCGCGGAGGTTCTCAACAGGAGCACCTTGTGCCTGCCTGTTTAAGCGCTCTCGGTACGAGACGCTAGTGAACTGCTTTTGTGTAAGCAGTTGTTGCCGGAGTTTCTCACGGCGTTCGCGCTGGTACGGCTGTTCAGCCGCGGGGCCAAGGGTATAGGACGCTAGACTAGTCCTTACCAAACGCCTGGACCCTCTTGGAAGGTCACGAGGACCATCGAAATTGTAAGCCGCCCTTGACGGGAGTTTGGGGGCGCGCAACGCAGCCCTTAGTGCCTGTGCGGCAAGTTGGGATTCTTGAGCTGCGTCCAGCTCATTAGTGATGATCGCCTTAGGCGATTCGGATGTATCATCCGATACGGGCAGGGGTGCCGCACTGGTTAGTGCATTTTCCTCTCGTGTGGGGAAGGGATTAGGCTGCCGACAACGCCGTTCGGCGCTGTCGGAGCGGCTCACCATTGGGGAGGTATCCCCAAAGTCACCAACTTCCGAGTTTTCGGAGTAGTCTACCTCTTCTAGAGGAGACTCCATAGCACCACTAGAGGTGTACATATGGATGGCCAGGGGAACTGGCGTTAAAGTTCTCCAACAAAATTTTGTTTATTGCGTAAGCAATAATCTTGATGGGGGAGGATGTAACGGGGTTACATTCGGGTAACACTGAGTGTTGGTGTACATGAGTACACCACGGTTGAGGCCAGTATTGGCCGGGTTGAAAGATTTCGAACCTTTGGTTATTTTAACCAATCAGGGCATGGGCCCTTGGTGTGGTGGTGTGTCAGTACACAGGTGTGTACACTACATTTTAGCTAGGTACGAATTAGGAATATTCTACTTAGTGTTACATATAGTTTATATTAGTTTAAATAATTACATATTGAATATATTCAGTTTACATTTCACTCTAAAGTACAGACGCACGACCTCGACCGGTCGTGCGTGTAGTGAGTGCCGTAGCGTAAGGGGGGCCCTCCCCTTAGCTACACCCTTTGAAAGGGAGCCTTGCCGTTAAGTCACTAGTAAAGGCTAGAGTAAACTAACCCGGGAATCTTGGCCCGAGTAGGAGAGCTCTCTCCTACTAAGCCCTTAATAAGGGCGTATCGGCTAAGTAGCGGCGAACACCGCTTTAAGGAAAGTCTTCCTCTGTGCGCTAACCGCACCGTGCGTATACGCACCGGCTACAGCTACATTGCACTTGGAGGCCTTCTACCCAAAGTCCCAGCCTACCGCAAGGAAAAAAGCGCGACGAGAGAGTCAGACCTGACACAGGGAACAATGGAGGAGCCTCAGGACGAGCATCCGCGCACCGATCGAGTGGGCGAGCTGCCAGACTTTCACAATGATCGTCGCTTCCACAATAGCGTCGTCTCCACCCCGTCAGATGCGTTGGCAGCAGCCACGGCCATTCGTCGCCGGGGTTTGTCCCTTGAGCAGACTGCCACGTCACTGTATCGCCGCATGAGCGTGCGTCAGAATTCGGCACCGGAACCTTCGGAGGGGAATAAGACGTCGCTCACAGGTAGTAGTGGCGGATACGCGTCCCCGCAGTCCGATCCAGAGTTCCTTGCACGACGAGGCATGCGCGTCGCCACGATGTTTGGGACCGGCACCGTGGTGGACGTGCGATCGGAGGACACCTTTTACGTGCAATTAGTGCCCATAAGCATTGCGTATCTACGAGACGAAACGATTATTCGGGAAATAAAGAGTGTCGCGGGAGAGAGAGTGAAGATCTGATGGGGCATAACCACGTTCGATCAATACTACGTCGACGAAGACATGTATAGCATTGCGCTGGACTGGCGATGGGATGATGAGCATATGTGGCGCATGAAAGCGAACACCAAGAAATTTAAAAAGATTTATCCGAGGGGAACGCTCATCCAGAACACGAAAAACCGCTTCTTTGAAGGTTACAGCTCCTGTTCGAGCGACAGACTCCGTTACGACAGGCGATCCCGTCCGTCACCACGTACTCATCTCAATGGCACCCGATCGACCTTTTAGTCGGGAGTGTTCGGACATTTTGGTCTAATGTGACATACTATGCCACACCCATGACACTTGACCACTTTTTTCTTCTCGACCAAATTCATTGCGCCGGGATTGTATCCCTTGAAAGGTCTTGTTTCGCCTTCGAGAGATTGCGCAAAATGCTTCAACTCTTCGGCGTGTCGGAGAAAATCGGTCCGCTTATGATCGTACTTACCCATCAAGATCGTCTTCATTTAATCCAGTTAGGCATAATGGACCACATTGTCCAGTACGAGCGGCTCACTGCCGCCAACAGCCTCGGATATTTGAACCAAGTAAAGAAAGTGTTCGTTCCACGAACGCTTGGGGATCATCCGACTGGTTAACAGCTTCATCGCCTCTGCAGAGGTGATGGTTGTATGAAATGCATTAAGCATATTGTTCATCACGTGCACGAGAGTGGGAGATTCGTTCCACCATGTGTCGACCCGTCTGTTATAATATTTTTCGGCGGTACCACCGAGGTAGTGGTCTAGAAAATCCACCTTGATGTCCTCGCTCCAATAGTATCCGCAAGAAGATTCAGCAATCGAAATTTGTCTTATGAATCTTGTTCCCCAGTCCTTGAATCCCGCTCCAAGTCCGCGGTACACCTCGGTGCCATCAAAGATCTTTATTGAGAGCTTGCACTCGTTTGCCGAGGGCGTCTTGTACACTGGGGGTAGATTTTCCATTGGTGCACCCATACCAAAGTTATTATGGTGAACATTGGGATGCACCTCGGGCTTCTTCTCGGGAGTGCTTTCAAGCGACTCCATCCGCATGCGCGTACCCAGACGCATCGAGTTGTTGAAGCCAAAATTGTTTGGCTCTGGTTGGACCCTGGTAGCCTCGAGCTTATCCATCCGGTCACACAGTTTCTGTAACATCTCCAGTATCTTCATCCCTTCGGCTCCTAACGCAGCCGGCTTCTCTTCCAGGGATCCGTCGTCGCTTGAAACATCATGACCCTTTGGGATCATAACCTGTTGAAACTTGTTTCCGTCCATAGTAGTGTAGGAAACTTGAGGTCGTAGATGTAGAATAATATAGCAAAAATACGAAATCGTCTCACGTCTATATCTCAGCAACCAATTATAGCTAGGTTGCGAGAACGACACCCGTAGAAAGATTATTATCCGTCCGACGAAGTAGATTGAACCAGGTAGTTGTCCAAAGCAAAGTTTATTGAGAAGTGATTAGCTAGCCTAGAATGCCTATGCATAAGCAGTTGAATGTATACAATACCTTCAACAGCTGTTGTGTTACCTACATTACTTATCAGTGCAAAAAATAGGCAGTACTCAGAATCGAATACGGATACCGTATTTTTAGCAACTAAAAAGTAAGAAATACAGATTGCTAACTAGAACAAATAGTCCTACCTAACTATAATAAGGGAAAATTTCATGCATGCCCTCGCTTTTTGCGGAAATAATATGCATACCCCTGTTTTTTTGAAAATAACATCCATACCCTTTTGCTTGGGCGACGAGTCGTTCCTTTTAGGGTATAATATTTCCAAATGGAATAGCCTATTAGCACATGATGGTTTCCTAACGGCACATGATTGATTCATCCACATCATGTGCGAATAGGCTATCCCTATACGGAGGCTTTTGTATAGTATGTCAACTGTTCAGTCTAGCGAAACGTTCTACAATGTGTGACACTTGTCATCTGTACTTTTATGCTTTCCGACTCACCCGTTTACGCGTTCTGTACGCCACCCAGCTCCCCACAGTCGCTTCATGTTGACCTAACATTCGCACAAGAGATATATGAATTGCGACGAAGTGGCCTTTCGCCAAGACGTCAGTCCCTTTGCAGTACCAACTTTTTCCGTCTTAATGTCGTCCAGCGTGTGATATCAGAATCTGTGCTTGTTAAAATAGCACAAAAAAAGGTTGCAAACACTTAACGCGATCAATACTCACCACCTGGCCAAGTTTCAGTGTGTGAGGATCAGCGGAAGGTGTCGAACGGTGTGCGTAGCGTCGTAGCCCTTGTAAAGGTTCAGTCTGGCACTGTGCTTTATAATCCAAAACGGAAAGTGAAATATATTATGTATAGTTACTTAAGTCGCTATCCAGTCCTTACTGCAACTTTAAACTGTAACTGCTTTTTATATGAAAAAATGTCTGGCTTACCTGCAACAGCCAATGGGCTTCCACTATACGGAAGAGTGCAAACTCCAAAATGGGTACACACTCTTTCAACACTCCTCCTGGAAGACCGGAGG
Organism: Peronosclerospora sorghi; assembly: GCA_026184515.1. NCBI lineage: Eukaryota > Oomycota > Peronosporomycetes > Peronosporales > Peronosporaceae > Peronosclerospora > Peronosclerospora sorghi. Next base: position 1,012,478 of record CM047592.1, on the reverse strand, counting down.
CTGTAGCTCCATCACTGTAAGCCCAGCGCCGCACGCAACACTTGGATCCGCTGCGCTCCTAAGTCCTTTGTCAGCAAGTCAGCTAGCATATCCTCACTTGGCACGTGGTTGGCCACAACAATGCCCTTCTCCGTATAATCCTTGAGAAATTTTAGCTTGAGATCGACATGCTTGGAACTTGATCCACTTGCCTCATCCTCCAGCTGCTGTATCGCGGCTTGGTTATCCATCTTGAACATCAGAGGCGTCTTTGCGTGCATCCCAATTTCAGCGACAAGTTGTCGCAAACACAATGCTTCTTTGCCGGCCATCGCCGCCGCAACAAATTCGGCTTCCGCAGTCGAAAGCTCAACTGCACTATGCTTCCTGCAGGCCCAGATTACCAGAATCCCATTAATAAAAACAACCATAGCTGAAACGATCTTCCGATCGGTCTTGTCAGCAGCAAAATCTGCATCGCTGTAGACCATGATCCGGAGTGGCATGGGCAAATCTTCATCGTGCTTTAGAACCAGCTTTAAATCCATCGTGCCCTTGAGGGAGGTATTTCAAAATGCGCTTCGCAATCTTGTAGTCACCCAGCGTGGGTGCATGGGTCTTACGCGTGGCTCGGTGAACGGCGAAATAAATGTCAGGACGGGTGCACCGAGCAACCCATATCAAACTGCCCACAAGCGACTGGAACTGCTTCACACTCGGCAAATTCTCCTTTGTATGCAACAATAATAATTCTTGAAACTACTTCACATCATCCAGCGCCAGCACCGGAGTTCGGGCTGGGTTCATCTTCTCGAGCTTGTTTGTCTTGAGGATTTCTTTAATCGTTCCTTCCTGATCCAATACGTATCCAGTCTTTGGATCGCCTTGAATTCGTATCCCCAGGAACTTCGTAACTCTTCCCAAATCTTTCAACTCCAATACTTTCATGTCTTCAAAAAATTCCATCACAATCCCCTCACTGGTTCCAGTAACCAGGAGGTCATCCACATATGCGCCGACTACCACCGTTTCGGCGTCCTTGTGCTTTACAAAAATGCACGTATCGGTCACGCACTGCGTGAAACCAAATGTCTTCAATGTATCGCATAAGCACTGGTTGCCGTAGGCGCCCAGCCTGCTTCAAACCATAAAGGTTTCTTCTCAGCTTCAATGCAAGCTCCCTTTGAGAATCGACACCAAAATTTCGCAAAGTATCCACCGAGATTTCCATGTCTTGCGGCACCTGTAAGTAAATCTCCACATCTTCTTCAGACTTGGCTTTGGGGTAGGCACTAGGCACATCGCCGTGGCGTGCCGCTACCCCCCACACTTGCGCCAAAACCAGAATCAACTTTAAGTTGTTTAATTCCATAACAGTGAAAAATGTAAAAAACTAATCGTCCCTGAAAACTTGCTTGTCGCCCCAGGCGACCAACCTCGCCTTGTACCTCTCTACCGACCGATTTGCACAGACTTTCGTCTTATATACCCATTTGGTCGGGAGAGTTACCTTGCCCTTAGGGCGGCGAACATCATCTCAGGTTTCCAAATCCTGGAGAGCCTTAAGCTTCTCCATTTCCGCCTGTCTCCACATGCTTGATTGTGGGCGAACGTGCGCCTCAAGGTAGTTCTTCGGATCCGGCAGTATCATCGAGCCACCTGTTGGATCACAACCGGGTTCAAACTTCAGGGAGGACTGCCATTTGGCTTTCCAGCTCCTGAATGTACTGTTCCCCGCCTTCATGTATACAGACTTGTTCATCTTCTGGGGTGATATCACCTAGACCATCTGGACCGGCTTAACGCCCCTGGTCTTGATCGACGGGCTGTCCTTCACTGATATCGGTCTGATTAGGAATACCGTCATGGTCCGACCTAGCAACTTCATGTTCCCCTTCTTCATACTGCATACGCGCATAAAGCGCCTCCACATTTTCATTAACATCTTGGTTATTTTCTCACTTGTTTCTGCACTGAGTGTCTCGATCGCGGTGACGTGCCGCGTCACCACGACCACCCTGTCCTTCATCAGCAGCACCTTGAAACCCTTGGTTTCATCACTCTTGCCCAGAATTAGGGCGCGCTCGGCATGTTTTGCCAGCGTCTTCTTCTTCGGGTCCCGCCAAACCATGCACGGGGACCCGAAAACCACGATATCATTTACTGCCGGCCTCTTGCCGATCAGTACTTCCAATAGCGAAATTCGCCCAACATTTGATCTCGTCGGAGTACGGTTGAGTATGTACGCAGCATACTCAGCCGCCTCCGACCAATACGTGAGGGGTACGCCTGACCCAAAAATCATGCACCTGACCATATTGAAAATGGTCCGGTTCATCCGCTCAGCCTTCCCGTTTGAGGCCGGATTCCCTGGCTCCGTTACTTGGCGGCGGATACCGGTCTGCTTACAAAACATATCCACGTTTCGGCACTCTCCGCCGCCATCCGTCTGCAGCACGTGCACCCTGCACGAAAATTCATTTTCAAACCAAGCCAGGAAGTGTCCAAACATCTTCGCTTCTAAATCCTTGGTGCGTGCTGCAAAAAGTCTGACGTAACTCGAATGATGATCCACGAATACAACCAAGCATCGGTTGCCACGTCTGTCGAGGGGAGTGATCGGACCTTTGAGGTCACTGCAGATCACTCCTCCAATGCGGTCAATTCGTGCATTTCCACCCGAATTTGTCTTCGGTTGCGCCTTTCTGGTAGCCTTCCCTTCGGCGCACGTAAGGCAACTCGGCCTATTCGTGTCCGTTAAGGCAATACCATACCTCGGATCCCTGGCCAACCTTTCAATGGTATCGTAGGCCAGGTGACCCAGACGCATATGAAAATGGTGTAAGCTGACAGTGTGGACGTCCTTACTGACATCTTCCGACACACTGTTGGCAACCATGTCACCGAAATTTTCCGAAAAACTTTGCGCCTTTTTGGCCTTGAACTTAGCCACAAAGACAGAACCATACGTCATCACGTCGAACAACTTTTCACCTTTTATCATGAGGCGCATCTTGCTGCCATCATCAACCATGGTGCAACCCTTTTCGCGCAACCTAACAAGCGAGATCAGGTTTCGGGAAAGTTGCGGAGCGAAGTATACTTCGGTCAAGACAACGACCGTTTCACTTTTGACGGACGTCCGCAACGTAAGCCGCCCGACCATGGTTGCCTGAAACGTGCCACCATCCGGCAAGGCAAAATTATCATCGGGACTGCAATCCCTAGCGTCTTCCAACAAACTGGCGTTCGACACCAAGTGTATACTAGACCCACTATCGATAATCCAGATATCTTCATTTGCGCTTCCATTTCCACACGCATTTAGAATACCATCCATGGTCGAAAGCACGAAACGCTTTGACGACCCTTCATTTCCACCACGGTTCTGCCTTTGGGTGCGTTCACCTCCACTTTTTCGGCGCTTTTCGGGGAAATACCTCTGTATGTGCCCCTCGCCAGCACAGCCGTAGCACACGCGCAGCCCCTGACCAGATGATGCTGCATGCACGTGCACCTTAGCGGCGGGCTTCGACTTTACCATGTCGTCTTCGAGCTCCTGCGCCCATGCGATTAACTCTTTCGCATGGCTTAGGTAATCCTCCCTTCTCGGGTCGTACCTAGCCATCAACATTATCTTAAGTCGCGGCGCGGCATACTTGACGATATTTTGAACTATTAACTTTTCACTCGACCCGCTTTTGCGAGCCAGAGCTACTAGGTATAAGTAGTGCTCTGTCCAGCTGCGTTGCGGATCCTTTTCCATCGCAAATCTCGCAGCGGCTTGGTGGTGGAATATCGTCGTCCTAAATCCCAACCACATCTGATCCATGACGTGGATCAACGCCGGACGCACCCGCCACCACCACGCAACATTTGTGCGGTAATATTCGGCGGCGGTGCCCTCCAAATGCTCGCCGAACTTGTTCACCTTCAATAGTTTACTCCACTAGAAGCCAGATGTCATCTCTGCGATCTCAATGGATTCCATGAACAGGTACGCCCACTGGCGATACCCTGCACCGAGACCGGGATATAACTCGCGTCCCGAAAACTTTTCGATGCTTATTTTCGGTATCTTGTACCCGGCGTACTGCACGGGTACACTTGGATGCGCGGCGGGCACTTCGTCACCGTCTGCACCTTGCGCCGCAGCGGGCGCTCCACGAGGTGCATCATGCGCTCTCGGGGGTGGCTTCGTGCCAGCTTCCACCCCTTCGTCCTCGGCCAGATCATCCAGTTCCATCTGCTGGACGAACGGACGGTAATTTCTCAAACTTTCACGGAAGTTACTTTCCGGTATAGGCACCGGCGCTTCTCTCTTGCGCTCGGGTGACCTCCTCGCTGGTGCGGGCCTAGCTTGCCCTGCATCAGGATCATTCTCAGCTCTTGCCGCTTCACGCCAATTGTTCAATAGCTCTCGGAATTGCTCCGGAGAGGGCATATCATCGTCATCAAAATCATCATCTCAAACTTATTTAAAAACCTTCAATCACGTTCCGCACTAGCTTCCCCTTCAACAGAAGGCTTTCCACAAGCTCCACGGAACGTAAAAATAAGAAAAACGTAATACAAAGTGTGGTGGAGCGGCTTATCAAAGTTTTTGAGGCTTGATCAGGCGGTACCACGGCGCCCGGACTGCCGACTGACGAAGGGGGTCCTCCGATTGTCCTTGACTGTCTGTGTTTCTGCTCGCCTTGTGTACCCGACGGCTTAGGCGTGGGTCGCTCTTCATGTGGCGGGGATGCAATCACGGCAATTCCTTGCTGCAAGATGGGAATAGCTTTTAACTCAGTGTTCCGAGTGCTGATCAGGCGTGATCAGGCACAATCAAGCTTGAATATGGTGTGATCAGGTGCGATCAGCAGTGATCAGGCTTGATCGGACTTGATCAGGCACTAAGTCGTTGATCAGGCTTGATCCGGTGCGATCCGGCACTAAAACGTCGTCGATCAGGCTTGATCAGGTGCGATCAGGTACTAAAAAGGTGTCGATCAGGCTTGATCAGGTGCGATCAGGCACTAAAACGTAGTCGATCTACTCGCTGACGCGATCTGCGGGCTGCTTATCGCAAGGCGCAGTTGCTGATCGTTGATTCTGGTGAATATTAGGGGGAAGGGTACTCGATCAGGCAGCGGAAGTCTTCACTGCCTGTTTACGTAGCCTCTAGTCCTTAACGGCTGAAAGAATACCCAAATCAAATGTATTCTTACGCCTAGACTAACGAGGGTTACTTCACTAAATCCACCTAGAGTTCCCGTAGGGCGCTTATAGCAGCCGAACTCTAGGGGTCAAACGTGAACCAAATGGGGAAGAGGTGAGAGCGCCGCTCAATCACGTTCCCAAGACCCAAAAACCCTTAGAAGATAACCGCTGACACATCGGGCGGAGTTGAACGGCGAGTTCTAACACTCTACGCCTCCGGTGGGCCAAAAAATGCACTTCGTGCTCCCGCCTGGGACGTAGAGGTAATTGCGAAGAGGGGGACCCTAGTTTCCCACCCTATAAACGACCTACGCAGTCGTACGCAAAAGGAAGAACTTTTATTATTATAAATCCCTTATATCCTAATAACTACCAATTAACTAGATATGCACCAATCAAATACACCCGTTCTCACGTCGTCCGTCTACCAGTCGAGCTGATTACTCCGTCGCTCGCCGCTGTTCGTTGCGTAACAGTCCCATATCCCGATTTCCTGTCTATGTCCTGTCCATGTACACCACTGTTGTACATACCACTTTACACAGTAGTACACAGTAGTACACACTACAGTACACGCAATCATACACCATATAGTACCCGTACTAACGCCCCTAATAATGGCCCAATATAGCTCTCCCTAATAATGGCCCAATTGGTGCCAATTTTAAGACACACTTTTACACAGCCGCCCCTGAGCCTCGTCCCAGCCGTACAGCGGTTGGGGCGAGGTTCGATCATGCCACCGTTAGCCTTATTTCCTTCAACCACTACATGATGGCATCCTTGATCAGACGATCAACACCCATCACATTGCCATTTCTCCCATCGCTTGGTCACAATAGATCAGGTCGTTACCGTTGGGTGGTACACACCGCGATCGGGCGCTATTCTCCTCCAACCGTGACATCGGCGATCAGACCTCCTTGATCAAGCATCTCCACATTTCCTTCATGCGAGCGACAACGGACGGCGACCCAGCAATGCTGCTGACACTTCTGTCCCTGATCGTGCTGCGGCTGATCAGGTGATCGCCGCGATCGACCAATCGCATATCCTGCGGGAGGAACTTCGTGCACGTGATGATGAAGTCGCCACGCTATCCAACTCGCTCGCTATGAGTGAAGACACCGTCGCGATGCTTTGACAGCAGCTCGCCAGCGCCAGCCGTATCCCCACGGACTATAATGTCGTGATGGAGAAGGTCGCCCTTCGCCAACTTGGGCCACTACGTGACGTCGCCAACTCCACGCTAAATGATTCCAAGTCCCGATTAACTGCTGCCAAAGCTACCATCGCTGGTCAAGAAAACTCCTTGGAGAACCAGCGCATCAAGATCCGTGATCTGGAGAACAGCCTTGACAAGGAGCGCTACTCGCGAGCAGTATTGGAAGATACCGTCGCTGATCAAGCAGCTGAACTGTCCCAGCTTCGACAGCGCTTGGACGAGCTTCAAGCCGAGCATGATCAGGCCGTCTCCAGGAACAGCCACTTGGTCACGAAAGCGTTGAAACTTAACGCGAAAGCCGAGAGATACCAAGAAAAACGTGATCGCCTCCGGAAGGAGAACAAGTCATACCTCTTGCAGTTGGACGACCTTGCTGCCGTTGCGGCCCAGGCACAAGAGATAGCTGATCGTGTCGAGGGGGTATCGCAGCTCAATGCCAAGCTGGGGGTGAACTTGCCGTCCCTCAGTGTCAACTCGATCAAGTCTCCGCTGATCGCGATACATTACGTGATCAGCTGCAGAAGGCACAAGTTGAGATCGATCGATTGCGAAAATACCACTCTGGCCTTCAAACTCATTTGGCGGGCCTGACGCTCCAGATGCAGAGCGTCCCAGCTGCCGACATTGCGTTTACAAGTGCCGATAAGGCTACATCGTCTGCCGGCCAAGATAATTCTCCAGACGGCACGATCAGCCGCGTGGCTTCTTAGCCTAAACGCCGCAGCAACATTCAAGATCTTCATCTCCACCCAAGCGTCCACGTAGTCGGCTGATCATTTCTCTTCAATCAATAAACACTCTTGATCATACCACTTCCAGCTGTTGCCTCGTCACTTTTTCATGCTGCATATAAATCGGTCTTCTGTCGGTTCATCTGCTGTTACTCCATCACCTTAATTCACAATATCCATCGCTATAACACCATTTCCAGTCAATCATCACTTCGTCATCCATTGGGAGCTTCGTCGATCACGATTTCCCTGATCAATCAGCTGATCACACATTAGTGGGACTCTTCATCCACTTGCATTACATCAAACCGATGTCGGTTGATCAACCTTCTCTCAAAGTCCTTGATCAGGGCATCACAGTTCAAGTCCGCCTCGTCTACCCATGACGGCTCGGTATGTCCCTTCCAGTAGACTTGATACTCACGCAACGTCCTTCCATATCTAGTCTTTCGACCAGATCGAACATCAGTGACGCGATCAACTTCAAATTCGTCTGGATCTAGAGTCCTTTCCCAGCTGTCCTCGGGTAGCAAAGCTTCGTCAAAGTCGAACCGCTCTTCAATCCCAGCTGTTAACACTGCGGTAGGGCGATCTGGAAACTCCTTAACCAATTTTAACTTGGATAGGTGCACCACGGGGAACATGCGATAGTCCGTGCCAGCTGTAACCAATCTTGCTGCATGATCACCGATCACCTCATCGACCCTGAAGGGTCCATGCCACATGTGCACCAGTTTCTTTGGATACCCTTCTTTAACGCGATCAAGGTATAGCCAGACCTTTGATCCAGCCTCGATCTTGTGTGGCGTCACCTGATCGTTGTGCTTTTCAGCTCGATCAGCCATCGCTTGGTGTAATCGAACGTTCACCTGATCACGAGAGAGGCGATAATCTTTCTGCAACTTGTACCCCCATCGGCTAGCATCACGGTCCTTGCGTCGAATTCCACCTAATTGCAATGTCGATTCGGATGATCGTGGATCCCACTCATACGCCAAGTAAAAGAGCGTTTCTCCACGAATGCGATCAGGGGTTGAATTCAACGCAAAAACCAGTCGCTCTGCGTATGCACTCCAATCCTTCTGGCCGACATCTGACACATACATCTTGATGGCCCTCGTAATCGTCTGCACCGTTCTTTCTGCCTTGCCATTTGCCTGCGGACGATACGCCATACTGGCACTCTGCCGTTGTCCCACGATCTTGTTAAACGCACGAAATACTTCCGACATAAAGCCAGGCTCTCGGTCGTGCCTGATCACCTCACTTGCACCAAATCGTCGGAACATGCACTCTTCGTAATTTTCCGCGACTTTCTGCGCTGTGCGAGATGATCCAGCTTTAGCGATCACCATACCCGTGAACAGATCAGCCCAAATCAGCAGTTCCGTATGCCCATCAGTTGATCGAGGCAGTGACGGTATGTGATCCATGGCAATCACTTGGAACGGGTAAGTGGCCTCGATATTCCCCGGAGACATGCCCTTGATCGTAGGCTGGCCCTTCCCCGTTTCGCAATCCACACATTTTCCAACAAATCTTTGCACGCTGCGGAATAGACCCCGCCAATGGAAGTACCGTCTGATCCGTTGATAGGTGCGGCCTATACCCTGGTTTCCTCCTTCCAAACTCACATGATAGTGGTGGAGGACATCCGCGTGTAATGTATCAGGTAAAACCAGCTTGATCGAAGAAAGTCGATCGTCTTGATCATCTTGATCGTCGCTGACTTTTACCTTGGCCGTATTCCCACAATAAATCAACAGTCCTTGATCATCGACATCTTAGTTGTCGGCAATCTTTGCGCAATCTTTAACCTCGTCATCGCTCAATTGCGAAACGTCTCCATGCAAATAACTTCGCAGATCATGGATCCACTTCTCCTCGTCTTGCGCCTTTTTCACACGTTCCGCCCTCATCCCTTCTATGGATATATCGGGCCACGTTGACGGTCGCGGTTGCCGGTGGTTGCGTGATCGTGTAGTTATCAGCACTTGTGGGACCGTGGGATCTTGATTCCGCGTGATCACTTCTGGAAATCTGTTGAGATCGGCCAATTCTGCCAACTGTTCTTCACCATCGATATCGCATCTTGTTCCACCCTGCATGGCCATAGTGGTGATACGATCTGCGCTCTTGTTCCATTCTCTCTTGACATGTAGAAGATCGTGATCGGTCCATTCACGAAGAAGTTTAAGCGCACGCTGTTGCAACACTTGCAATCGCGGATCCTTACACTCTATCTCGCCGCGCATTTGCCTGATCACTAAATTTGAATCTCCACACACGATCACCCTTCCTTTAGGGTATCGTGACAGTAAGCCCAGACTTAATAGCAATCCATGGTATTCGGCTTCGTTCATTGTGATGTCGGGTGCATGGTCAGCAATCGCGATCACAACTTTCCACTACGGTAACTTCCATATGATAGCGCCAAATGCACCCACACGTCGCTTGACACTTGCGATCCATCAAAGCTGATCACGTAAAGCTCCTCGTCTTTCGCCACCGTGAGGTGGTACTTCGATCGTTTGTCGTGGCTCCTTTCTCGGTTCAATAGCGATCAAGGCTTCGTCAACCTCGGTGCGGGGGGGTGATGCTTACAGCTAACGCCCCTAGCACCTCTTCTCGCCGTGAACACATTTCTTGATCTCGAGATCCCACTGTGACAGGATCGCAGCCCATCTGACCAATCGTCCATCCAGCCCGTTGGCTCTTAGCAACCACTTCAACGTGGATCGACGAGACAAAACAGTGATCTTCCTTCCGACAAACATCGTAAAGTAAACATCCAACACCCGCAGAAGGTCCAGCACCTCTTTTTCGACAGGGCTGTAATTCAGCTCGCTGCTCTTCAACGTTCGACTAGCGAATTCGACGGGACAATACACTTGATCGTGTTCTTGTACCAACGCTGCTGATACCGCCCACTTGCTGGCGTAAACAACGATCACTGGCGTTTTGTCTTGATAGAAATGACGTAGAGTTGGAGCTGACGCAATCTTCGCCTTCAGCATGCTGAATGCCACTTTTGCCCTGATCAGCTGATCGTCTTGATCATCCGAATTTCTCCTGTCAGTGATCTGCTCTTCAGCTCTTGAAAATAATTCTCTCTTTATTCGTAGAGCACAGCAGAGTAGACCGCGAAGTCTTCGATAAACCGACGATAATAATTCAGGCTTCCCAAAAACGATTGCATAGCACGTAAGGTGCCAGGAAAAGGCAAATCGATCAAATCGTCCAAATTCTTGGGATTTGTTTCCAAACCGCGGCTAGAGACGTGATGCCCTAATTAAGGGACTTCACTTCGACCCCAGTATGATTTGGCCACGCTGATCGACAAATTCCACTGATCGTACTTCTCCAGCAAATTCCGCACTTTATCGCACAGAGCAGTCCACGTAGGCGCAGGGATCAAAATATCATCGATATATGACCGTCGCTGCAGCACAGACGGTCCCGGCGCCTGATCAGGCTCTCCCATAGTGAACACATCAGCCCATTCATCGACACTGTCTTTAACCTTGAGATACCCGTACAATGCATTGTCGATCAACCGCTGATAAATTCGCGGAGCATTCTTCAATCCAAAGGGCATCCAATTCCACTCAAACAATCCAAACGGAGTAACAAACGCCGAAACCTGACGTGCTCTGTCGGTCATAGACACGACCCAAAAACTACTCGCCATATCCAAAGAGCAAAACCACAACGCCTTGTCCAAATCCTCGAGTAGATCGGAGATCAGGGGCATCGGGTATACCATCAAGCGCGTGAGTTGATTCACCGCGCGATAGTCGATGCATAGACGTATATCGACTCCATTCTTCTTCACAATGATCACTATAGGTGATGCCCATGGCGACGTGGATGGCTGGATGATCTTGGTGGCCAACAGCCCCTTGATCAAGGCCGATAACTTTTCACGAAATTGAGGCGCCACCTTTCGGCACTTTTGGGCGATCGGGCGCGCATTGCCTACATCAATATCGCACACAACTCCACGTGCAGCTGGCGGTACCGCGTTCTCCTTCCCGATCAACAGATGCTTCTTCGCCCAAATTATGTGACGAAGCTGGTCGATTTCTTCCGCCGTGTTGATCAGGGGATCACCCACTTGTAAATCATCCTTGGTCACTTCCTCGGTGCTTGCGGACATTTCCGGCAACGTAGCAAGCTGCTTCTCCAATTCTTCCACGTACAGATCTCCACCTTCGTGATAGCAAACGTGATCGTCGATCGGAATCACACCCAGATCGCCATGATCGGCTGAGACGGGGTGTCGCATGTATCTTGCTTATGCTCATCTCCTTCAACAGGTCGTCCAACTTCGTGAACGAGGGTCGGACCGTTCAATTTCGGCTCCTGATCGCATGTCTCTTGTACTTCTTGTGCCTTCTGTGATCGGCCAGTTACTAATGCTAGCGATGCTGCGATCGGGTCCGTAGTTCGTACCAAAATGCTTCGCGGAGTAGGATACTCTTTCTTCTCGACTAGTGGACCTTGATCAACACTTTCTTGATCGTCATGCATTGAATCTGTAGAAGCTTGATACACGAGATTTTGCCACTCCTTATAGCGATTGGATCCCACCGAAATAAATCCAGGGCGTCGGGGTACATCGTCTTTGTTCATCCAGATACCTAAAATAGTATCATCTTGTACGATGATCGGATGATCAGCGACATTCGTAATACGCAGATAGCGTAAACTACCCACGCCCCTAGTGATAGTTGGGACCCTTCTTTTGCACGAGTAATCCATAACTTTCTAGATGGCTGATCGCGAATTCGAACCTCAGCAAATCGACCCACTGGGTTCTGTTCGTACCGATCAAGCTTCATATAATTTCCGCTCGACCCATACAACTGTCGACGTCCTTCTAATGGGATGATCACCTCATCCGGCAGACTCAATGCACCATGTGCGACGTCTAATCGGACACCAGCTGGTATCATAGAGTCCATCCCCAATATAGCCTCTTGACCGACAAGTTTACCCACCCACACATGGAAATAGTAAACCAACGAGCCTGCTAACGTAATCTTGATTCTAGTGCGCCCCTCGGTGAGGTACGCACTTTCTCCAATGCCGACACATTCTTGCGTCTGACTCGTGTCGATCTGACAACCCAACTTACGAGCAAAGGTTGAGTCGATGATCGACACTTCAGCACCAGAATCAAATAGCAACGTGGCTCGTTCGTTATTAATTTTACCACTCGCCTTGGCCTGTTTGAACCATTTTTGCGGCGAGTGGTACTTCCAATATCCACGTGACTCACCGGGAAGTAAATTAACTTCCATGATCACCGGGGATCGGGAAAACTCATCAATATGTAAATTTTCCACACGTGGTAAATCAGGCTGATCACATTTTCCGTTATCACTGTTTACTGCTCGATAAGCCTTCTTCTTATCCACATATGCAAAAATACACAAACCAGAACGCTCGTCTCCTACCAGATTCCAACCTGGCGAGCGTCTTAGTTTAACAAATCTTCAGCTTCCTTGGGTAACAGTCCAGCATGCTTGGTGGGATTATACCATTGGCGGATGCGACTATAGAATTCTTCCATAGGGCACTTGCCCGCATCGTGAACTTCACCGCATGCTCGGCAGACGTAAAAACATTGATCCGTTGGATGGCCCTTTCTGCCGCACTTCAGACAGGTCAAACGTTTCCAACAACGTAAATTTTCATGTTTGGTTGATCCACAGTGACTGCATTTCTTCATTGCTCCTTGATCAACTGCAGTCACGTCATTCCGTCTGCCTGATCGAGGCTCTTTAGGCTGATCAGGCGTCGCCTGTTGATCGAGCATAGCTGCGATCATGTACCGACGCTGATCACCATCGCTTCCACTATCCCCCCAGCACTTGACTCTTCTTTTCCTGATGTCACCTTGATCGCACGTACAGCTTTGGGCTTACGTGCCGAGGCAGGTGGTCGATCATCATCAAATCGCTGTCGGAATCGACTTGCACCCACTGCTGCCGCTGGTTGACATGACTTGTTGCGTGCATAAGCACGCAGCGTTTCTTCCAACTCCATAGCTTTATCCAAACGCAGAAGTGCCAGTTGATCAGCGAGCTCACGATTAGTCAGCGTATCCAAATAGTGTTGTACGTGTTCGCGTAAAATCGTAGATGATCCATCCCTGATCGGCAACCTAGCTCGCAATCCCGCCACATTCAGCCGATGCAGATATTCAATCGGAGTTTCATCCGATCGCTGCTTGGTGTAGTAGTACTGGAGGGATGCTGATTGTCCACTTCCACAATATTGGGTTTTGAATTCATCCACGAGAGTCTTCCAACTTGATCGGGCAGATCTGCTCAGCTGGCGATGCCAATTACGTGCTGGTCCCTTCAATAAATCGCCCAGGATTAAACAATTTTCGTGATCAGGAGTCTGATCGCGCATAAATGCTGACTTGAGACGACTTATCCAGTTCCGCGCTTGATCTTCATCTCCTTCTTTACCCGAAAATTCCTTCAGATCGTTGATCGCGGACATCCGGATCCTGGGAATTGGCTGTTGATCAGGCATCCCAGTATACGCGGACGCAACTGTCGCTCGTCGCGGCAGTGTGATCGGCTCGTCTGGGCAATTTAATCACCGTGGGATAGTTGATCATGGAGCGAATATACCGATTCCATGTCAACATCCCTGATCGTCGCCGATCCTTTTGGTTTTGACTGTTGATCGCGAAGTGAGTGCACGGATTCCATATCAACATCCTTAATCGACGCAGCTCTTCCTGGCTTTGGTTCATGACTCTTCAGCCCAGTGACCCCATGTGCCAGCTTGCTTCTTTCTTGATCCAGAAACTTCTCCATAGCCTTATTGAAAAATGTCTGCAACTGCGGACCTTGATATGATTGATCGTCTTCCATCTTAACCGATTGTTGTTATTTCTTGATCACCTGGCACTTGGATTCATTTTCGCGGTAAACTGTCATCCTGGTGACCTTGGGCTCCATGCTTCCTGCACTGCTCGATTCCACTTCGGGCTCATCATCTTCAGACGGTGCAGATTCGTAACAAGACGATCCAGTGTGATCGGCCGTGTTAATCGCCGGACTTGCCTCAATTTTTAGCGGAGAACTGGGGGGCTCTTCCAAAGTAGATCGACCCACAATAGGTACCACCAACTCATAGAGTCGATGCACAGCGATCTTGATGTCTCCCAGATCTTGATTGAACATCTTTTCAGCATCATAGGCACCCGTCGACAGACCAACTTGCTTGATCAGGCGTATTAGCCCTAGCACTAGTCGAAGCTTGTCTTTTCCACTCGTGATCGGACGATCGACTGGTCCCTTCAGCTCTTGGCTGATCGTAACCCCGAGGAGGTTCATGATCGCGTTCTTCAATAAGAAATCTTCCAGTTCTCCTTTGTACACCTTTCGTTAATACATCTTCACCAGATCGAGTTCCGTTGGCGGCGTACTTGATTGGCTTTCGTCACTCTCCGACCCAGGAGCCTTTAACAACATCTTCGGTTGGTCGGTCTTGTAGTACTTTACCATCGGGTCCCAATCCGGATCTTCATACACACATATACTTGGCGGATCATAACTTGCGTTATGATCCGCAGGGGCTCCCAAAGGAGCCTTGGGAGGTGGTTGAGGCTTCTCCTCCTTTATTTCATCAGGGTACCTCCCCAGGCCCTGATGATCAGCACTTCCTTTCTTCTTCAGACATGAAGACGGCGAATTGCCCTCCGTCGTCACATCCACCTCCTCCATTTCCACTTTTATCTTCAATTCATCTTCTGCTTCTGCTTTCACATCCGCATCAGCGTTATCTTGCGTAGAATCGCGGTGATATCCCGCGTCGCCCAAAGATCCGGGCACGCGCACCATTGTGGTGGAGCGGCTGATCAAAGTTTTTGAGGCTTGATCAGGCGGTACCACGGCGCCCGGACTGCCGACTGACGAAGGGGAACCTCCGATTGTCCTTGACTGCCTGTGTTTCTGCTCACCTTGTGTACCCGACGGCTTAGGCGTGGGTCGCTCTTCAGGTGGCGGAGATGCAATCACGGCAATTCCTTGCTGCAAGATGGGAATAGCTTGTAACTCAGTGTTCCGAGTGCTGATCAGGCGTGATCAGGCACAATCAAGCTTGAATATGGTGTGATCAGGTGCGATCAGCAGTGATCAGGCTTGATCGGGCTTGATCAGGCACTAGAAGTCGTTGATCAGGCTTGATCCGGTGCGATCAGGCACTAAAACGTCGTCGATCAGGCTTGATCAGGTGCGATCAGGTACTAAAACGGTGTCGATCAGGCTTGATCAGGTGCGATCAGGTACTAAAACGGTGTCGATCAGGCTTTATCAGGTGCGATCAGGCACTAAAACGTAGTCGATTTACTCGCTGACGCGATCTGCGGGCTTCTTATCGCAAGGCGCAGTTGCTGATCGTTGATTCCGGTGAAGATTAGGGGGAAGGGTACTCAATCAGGCAGCGGAAGTCTTCACTGCCTGATTACGTAGCCTCTAGTCCTTAACGGCTGAAAGAATACCCAAATCAAATGTATTCTTACGCCTAGACTTACGAGGGTTACTTCACTAAATCCGCCTAGAGTTCCCGTAGGGTGCTTATAGCAGCCGAACTCTAGGGGTCAAACGTGAACCAAATGGGGAAGAGGTGAGAGCGCCACTCAATCACGTTCCCAAGACCCAAAAACCCTTAGAAGATAACCGATGACACAGCGGGCGGAGTTGAACGGCGAGTTCTAACACTCTACGCCTCCGGTGGGCCAAAAAATGCACTTCGTGCTCCCGCCTGGGACGTAGAGGTAATTGCGAAGAGGGGGACCCTAGTTTCCCACCCTATAAACGACCTACGCAGTTGTACGCAAAAGGAAGAACTTTTATTATTATAAATCCCTTATATCCTAATAACTACCAATTACCTAGATATGCACCAATCAAATACACCCGTTCCCACGTCGTCCGTCTACCAGTCGAGCTGATTACTCTGTCTCTCGCCGCTGTTCGTTGCGTAACAGTCCCATCTCCCGATTTCCTGTCTATGTCCTGTCCATGTACACCACTGTTGTACATACCACTTTACACAGTAGTACACAGTAGTACACACTACAGTACACGCAATCATACACCATATAGTACCCGTACTAACGCCCCTAATAATGGCCCAATATAGCTCTCCCTAATAATGGCCCAATTGGTGCCAATTTTAAGACACACTTTTACACAGCCGCCCCTGAGCCTCGTCCCAGCCGTACAGCGGTTGGGGCGAGGTTCGATCATGCCACCGTTAGCCTTATTTCCTTCAACCACTACATGATGGCATCCTTGATCAGACGATCAACACCCATCACATTGCCATTTCTCCCATCGCTTGGTCACAATAGATCAGGTCGTTACCGTTGGGTGGTACACACCGCGATCGGGCGCTATTCTCCTCCAACCGTGACATCGGCGATCAGACCTCCTTGATCAAGCATCTCCACATTTCCTTCATGCGAGCGACAACGGACGGCGACCCAGCAATGCTGCTGACACTTCTGTCCCTGATCGTGCTGCGGCTGATCAGGTGATCGCCGCGATCGACCAATCGCATATCCTGCGGGAGGAACTTCGTGCACGTGATGATGAAGTCGCCACGCTATCCAACTCGCTCGCTATGAGTGAAGACACCGTCGCGATGCTTTGACAGCAGCTCGCCAGCGCCAGCCGTATCCCCACGGACTATAATGTCGTGATGGAGAAGGTCGCCCTTCGCCAACTTGGGCCACTACGTGACGTCGCCAACTCCACGCTAAATGATTCCAAGTCCCGATTAACTGCTGCCAAAGCTACCATCGCTGGTCAAGAAAACTCCTTGGAGAACCAGCGCATCAAGATCCGTGATCTGGAGAACAGCCTTGACAAGGAGCGCTACTCGCGAGCAGTATTGGAAGATACCGTCGCTGATCAAGCAGCTGAACTGTCCCAGCTTCGACAGCGCTTGGACGAGCTTCAAGCCGAGCATGATCAGGCCGTCTCCAGGAACAGCCACTTGGTCACGAAAGCGTTGAAACTTAACGCGAAAGCCGAGAGATACCAAGAAAAACGTGATCGCCTCCGGAAGGAGAACAAGTCATACCTCTTGCAGTTGGACGACCTTGCTGCCGTTGCGGCCCAGGCACAAGAGATAGCTGATCGTGTCGAGGGGGTATCGCAGCTCAATGCCAAGCTGGGGGTGAACTTGCCGTCCCTCAGTGTCAACTCGATCAAGTCTCCGCTGATCGCGATACATTACGTGATCAGCTGCAGAAGGCACAAGTTGAGATCGATCGATTGCGAAAATACCACTCTGGCCTTCAAACTCATTTGGCGGGCCTGACGCTCCAGATGCAGAGCGTCCCAGCTGCCGACATTGCGTTTACAAGTGCCGATAAGGCTACATCGTCTGCCGGCCAAGATAATTCTCCAGACGGCACGATCAGCCGCGTGGCTTCTTAGCCTAAACGCCGCAGCAACATTCAAGATCTTCATCTCCACCCAAGCGTCCACGTAGTCGGCTGATCATTTCTCTTCAATCAATAAACACTCTTGATCATACCACTTCCAGCTGTTGCCTCGTCACTTTTTCATGCTGCATATAAATCGGTCTTCTGTCGGTTCATCTGCTGTTACTCCATCACCTTAATTCACAATATCCATCGCTATAACACCATTTCCAGTCAATCATCACTTCGTCATCCATTGGGAGCTTCGTCGATCACGATTTCCCTGATCAATCAGCTGATCACACATTAGTGGGACTCTTCATCCACTTGCATTACATCAAACCGATGTCGGTTGATCAACCTTCTCTCAAAGTCCTTGATCAGGGCATCACAGTTCAAGTCCGCCTCGTCTACCCATGACGGCTCGGTATGTCCCTTCCAGTAGACTTGATACTCACGCAACGTCCTTCCATATCTAGTCTTTCGACCAGATCGAACATCAGTGACGCGATCAACTTCAAATTCGTCTGGATCTAGCGTCCTTTCCCAGCTGTCCTCGGGTAGCAAAGCTTCGTCAAAGTCGAACCGCTCTTCAATCCCAGCTGTTAACACTGCGGTAGGGCGATCTGGAAACTCCTTAACCAATTTTAACTTGGATAGGTGCACCACCGGGAACATTTGATAGTCCGTGCCAGCTGTAACCAATCTTGCTGCATGATCACCGATCACCTCATCGACCCTGAAGGGTCCATGCCACATGTGCGCCAGTTTCTTTGCATACCCTTCTTTAACGCGATCAAGGTATAGCCAGACCCTTGATCCAGCCTCGATCTTGTGTGGCGTCACCTGATCGTTGTGCTTTTCAGCTCGATCAGCCATCGCTTGGTGTAATCGAACGTTCACCTGATCACGAGAGAGGCGATAATCTTTCTGCAACTTGTACCCCCATCGGCTAGCATCACGGTCCTTGCGTCGAATTCCACCTAATTGCAATGTCGATTCGGATGATCGTGGATCCCACTCATACGCCAAGTAAAAGAGCGTTTCTCCACGAATGCGATCAGGGGTTGAATTCAACGCAAAAACCAGTCGCTCTGCGTATGCACTCCAATCCTTCTGGCCGACATCTGACACATACATCTTGATGGCCCTCGTAATCGTCTGCACCGTTCTTTCTGCCTTGCCATTTGCCTGCGGACGATACGCCATACTGGCACTCTGCCGTTGTCCCACGATCTTGTTAAACGCACGAAATACTTCCGACATAAAGCCAGGCTCTCGGTCGTGCCTGATCACCTCACTTGCACCAAATCGTCGGAACATGCACTCTTCGTAATTTTCCGCGACTTTCTGCGCTGTGCGAGATGATCCAGCTTTAGCGATCACCATACCCGTGAACAGATCAGCCCAAATCAGCAGTTCCGTATGCCCATCAGTTGATCGAGGCAGTGACGGTATGTGATCCATGGCAATCACTTGGAACGGGTAAGTGGCCTCGATATTCCCCGGAGACATGCCCTTGATCGTAGGCTGGCCCTTCCCCGTTTCGCAATCCACACATTTTCCAACAAATCTTTGCACGCTGCGGAATAGACCCCGCCAATGGAAGTACCGTCTGATCCGTTGATAGGTGCGGCCTATACCCTGGTTTCCTCCTTCCAAACTCACATGATAGTGGTGGAGGACATCCGCGTGTAATGTATCAGGTAAAACCAGCTTGATCGAAGAAAGTCGATCGTCTTGATCATCTTGATCGTCGCTGACTTTTACCTTGGCCGTATTCCCACAATAAATCAACAGTCCTTGATCATCGACATCTTAGTTGTCGGCAATCTTTGCGCAATCTTTAACCTCGTCATCGCTCAATTGCGAAACGTCTCCATGCAAATAACTTCGCAGATCATGGATCCACTTCTCCTCGTCTTGCGCCTTTTTCACACGTTCCGCCCTCATCCCTTCTATGGATATATCGGGCCACGTTGACGGTCGCGGTTGCCGGTGGTTGCGTGATCGTGTAGTTATCAGCACTTGTGGGACCGTGGGATCTTGATTCCGCGTGATCACTTCTGGAAATCTGTTGAGATCGGCCAATTCTGCCAACTGTTCTTCACCATCGATATCGCATCTTGTTCCACCCTGCATGGCCATAGTGGTGATACGATCTGCGCTCTTGTTCCATTCTCTCTTGACATGTAGAAGATCGTGATCGGTCCATTCACGAAGAAGTTTAAGCGCACGCTGTTGCAACACTTGCAATCGCGGATCCTTACACTCTATCTCGCCGCGCATTTGCCTGATCACTAAATTTGAATCTCCACACACGATCACCCTTCCTTTAGGGTATCGTGACAGTAAGCCCAGACTTAATAGCAATCCATGGTATTCGGCTTCGTTCATTGTGATGTCGGGTGCATGGTCAGCAATCGCGATCACAACTTTCCACTACGGTAACTTCCATATGATAGCGCCAAATGCACCCACACGTCGCTTGACACTTGCGATCCATCAAAGCTGATCACGTAAAGCTCCTCGTCTTTCGCCACCGTGAGGTGGTACTTCGATCGTTTGTCGTGGCTCCTTTCTCGGTTCAATAGCGATCAAGGCTTCGTCAACCTCGGTGCGGGGGGTGATGCTTACAGCTAACGCCCCTAGCACCTCTTCTCGCCGTGAACACATTTCTTGATCTCGAGATCCCACTGTGACAGGATCGCAGCCCATCTGACCAATCGTCCATCCAGCCCGTTGGCTCTTAGCAACCACTTCAACGTGGATCGACGAGACAAAACAGTGATCTTCCTTCCGACAAACATCGTAAAGTAAACATCCAACACCCGCAGAAGGTCCAGCACCTCTTTTTCGACAGGGCTGTAATTCAGCTCGCTGCTCTTCAACGTTCGACTAGCGAATTCGACGGGACAATACACTTGATCGTGTTCTTGTACCAACGCTGCTGATACCGCCCACTTGCTGGCGTAAACAACGATCACTGGCGTTTTGTCTTGATAGAAATGACGTAGAGTTGGAGCTGACGCAATCTTCGCCTTCAGCATGCTGAATGCCACTTTTGCCCTGATCAGCTGATCGTCTTGATCATCCGAATTTCTCCTGTCAGTGATCTGCTCTTCAGCTCTTGAAAATAATTCTCTCTTTATTCGTAGAGCACAGCAGAGTAGACCGCGAAGTCTTCGATAAACCGACGATAATAATTCAGGCTTCCCAAAAACGATTGCATAGCACGTAAGGTGCCAGGAAAAGGCAAATCGATCAAATCGTCCAAATTCTTGGGATTTGTTTCCAAACCGCGGCTAGAGACGTGATGCCCTAATTAAGGGACTTCACTTCGACCCCAGTATGATTTGGCCACGCTGATCGACAAATTCCACTGATCGTACTTCTCCAGCAAATTCCGCACTTTATCGCACAGAGCAGTCCACGTAGGCGCAGGGATCAAAATATCATCGATATATGACCGTCGCTGCAGCACAGACGGTCCCGGCGCCTGATCAGGCTCTCCCATAGTGAACACATCAGCCCATTCATCGACACTGTCTTTAACCTTGAGATACCCGTACAATGCATT
Organism: Peronosclerospora sorghi; assembly: GCA_026184515.1. Classification (NCBI taxonomy): domain Eukaryota; phylum Oomycota; class Peronosporomycetes; order Peronosporales; family Peronosporaceae; genus Peronosclerospora; species Peronosclerospora sorghi. The sequence continues at coordinate 991,293 of CM047592.1, read as the reverse complement.
GTCGATCAACCGCTGATAAATTCGCGGAGCATTCTTCAATCCAAAGGGCATCCAATTCCACTCAAACAATCCAAACGGAGTAACAAACGCCGAAACCTGACGTGCTCTGTCGGTCATAGACACGACCCAAAAACTACTCGCCATATCCAAAGAGCAAAACCACAACGCCTTGTCCAAATCCTCGAGTAGATCGGAGATCAGGGGCATCGGGTATACCATCAAGCGCGTGAGTTGATTCACCGCGCGATAGTCGATGCATAGACGTATATCGACTCCATTCTTCTTCACAATGATCACTATAGGTGATGCCCATGGCGACGTGGATGGCTGGATGATCTTGGTGGCCAACAGCCCCTTGATCAAGGCCGATAACTTTTCACGAAATTGAGGCGCCACCTTTCGGCACTTTTGGGCGATCGGGCGCGCATTGCCTACATCAATATCGCACACAACTCCACGTGCAGCTGGCGGTACCGCGTTCTCCTTCCCGATCAACAGATGCTTCTTCGCCCAAATTATGTGACGAAGCTGGTCGATTTCTTCCGCCGTGTTGATCAGGGGATCACCCACTTGTAAATCATCCTTGGTCACTTCCTCGGTGCTTGCGGACATTTCCGGCAACGTAGCAAGCTGCTTCTCCAATTCTTCCACGTACAGATCTCCACCTTCGTGATAGCAAACGTGATCGTCGATCGGAATCACACCCAGATCGCCATGATCGGCTGAGACGGGGTGTCGCATGTATCTTGCTTATGCTCATCTCCTTCAACAGGTCGTCCAACTTCGTGAACGAGGGTCGGACCGTTCAATTTCGGCTCCTGATCGCATGTCTCTTGTACTTCTTGTGCCTTCTGTGATCGGCCAGTTACTAATGCTAGCGATGCTGCGATCGGGTCCGTAGTTCGTACCAAAATGCTTCGCGGAGTAGGATACTCTTTCTTCTCGACTAGTGGACCTTGATCAACACTTTCTTGATCGTCATGCATTGAATCTGTAGAAGCTTGATACACGAGATTTTGCCACTCCTTATAGCGATTGGATCCCACCGAAATAAATCCAGGGCGTCGGGGTACATCGTCTTTGTTCATCCAGATACCTAAAATAGTATCATCTTGTACGATGATCGGATGATCAGCGACATTCGTAATACGCAGATAGCGTAAACTACCCACGCCCCTAGTGATAGTTGGGACCCTTCTTTTGCACGAGTAATCCATAACTTTCTAGATGGCTGATCGCGAATTCGAACCTCAGCAAATCGACCCACTGGGTTCTGTTCGTACCGATCAAGCTTCATATAATTTCCGCTCGACCCATACAACTGTCGACGTCCTTCTAATGGGATGATCACCTCATCCGGCAGACTCAATGCACCATGTGCGACGTCTAATCGGACACCAGCTGGTATCATAGAGTCCATCCCCAATATAGCCTCTTGACCGACAAGTTTACCCACCCACACATGGAAATAGTAAACCAACGAGCCTGCTAACGTAATCTTGATTCTAGTGCGCCCCTCGGTGAGGTACGCACTTTCTCCAATGCCGACACATTCTTGCGTCTGACTCGTGTCGATCTGACAACCCAACTTACGAGCAAAGGTTGAGTCGATGATCGACACTTCAGCACCAGAATCAAATAGCAACGTGGCTCGTTCGTTATTAATTTTACCACTCGCCTTGGCCTGTTTGAACCATTTTTGCGGCGAGTGGTACTTCCAATATCCACGTGACTCACCGGGAAGTAAATTAACTTCCATGATCACCGGGGATCGGGAAAACTCATCAATATGTAAATTTTCCACACGTGGTAAATCAGGCTGATCACATTTTCCGTTATCACTGTTTACTGCTCGATAAGCCTTCTTCTTATCCACATATGCAAAAATACACAAACCAGAACGCTCGTCTCCTACCAGATTCCAACCTGGCGAGCGTCTTAGTTTAACAAATCTTCAGCTTCCTTGGGTAACAGTCCAGCATGCTTGGTGGGATTATACCATTGGCGGATGCGACTATAGAATTCTTCCATAGGGCACTTGCCCGCATCGTGAACTTCACCGCATGCTCGGCAGACGTAAAAACATTGATCCGTTGGATGGCCCTTTCTGCCGCACTTCAGACAGGTCAAACGTTTCCAACAACGTAAATTTTCATGTTTGGTTGATCCACAGTGACTGCATTTCTTCATTGCTCCTTGATCAACTGCAGTCACGTCATTCCGTCTGCCTGATCGAGGCTCTTTAGGCTGATCAGGCGTCGCCTGTTGATCGAGCATAGCTGCGATCATGTACCGACGCTGATCACCATCGCTTCCACTATCCCCCCCAGCACTTGACTCTTCTTTTCCTGATGTCACCTTGATCGCACGTACAGCTTTGGGCTTACGTGCCGAGGCAGGTGGTCGATCATCATCAAATCGCTGTCGGAATCGACTTGCACCCACTGCTGCCGCTGGTTGACATGACTTGTTGCGTGCATAAGCACGCAGCGTTTCTTCCAACTCCATAGCTTTATCCAAACGCAGAAGTGCCAGTTGATCAGCGAGCTCACGATTAGTCAGCGTATCCAAATAGTGTTGTACGTGTTCGCGTAAAATCGTAGATGATCCATCCCTGATCGGCAACCTAGCTCGCAATCCCGCCACATTCAGCCGATGCAGATATTCAATCGGAGTTTCATCCGATCGCTGCTTGGTGTAGTAGTACTGGAGGGATGCTGATTGTCCACTTCCACAATATTGGGTTTTGAATTCATCCACGAGAGTCTTCCAACTTGATCGGGCAGATCTGCTCAGCTGGCGATGCCAATTACGTGCTGGTCCCTTCAATAAATCGCCCAGGATTAAACAATTTTCGTGATCAGGAGTCTGATCGCGCATAAATGCTGACTTGAGACGACTTATCCAGTTCCGCGCTTGATCTTCATCTCCTTCTTTACCCGAAAATTCCTTCAGATCGTTGATCGCGGACATCCGGATCCTGGGAATTGGCTGTTGATCAGGCATCCCAGTATACGCGGACGCAACTGTCGCTCGTCGCGGCAGTGTGATCGGCTCGTCTGGGCAATTTAATCACCGTGGGATAGTTGATCATGGAGCGAATATACCGATTCCATGTCAACATCCCTGATCGTCGCCGATCCTTTTGGTTTTGACTGTTGATCGCGAAGTGAGTGCACGGATTCCATATCAACATCCTTAATCGACGCAGCTCTTCCTGGCTTTGGTTCATGACTCTTCAGCCCAGTGACCCCATGTGCCAGCTTGCTTCTTTCTTGATCCAGAAACTTCTCCATAGCCTTATTGAAAAATGTCTGCAACTGCGGACCTTGATATGATTGATCGTCTTCCATCTTAACCGATTGTTGTTATTTCTTGATCACCTGGCACTTGGATTCATTTTCGCGGTAAACTGTCATCCTGGTGACCTTGGGCTCCATGCTTCCTGCACTGCTCGATTCCACTTCGGGCTCATCATCTTCAGACGGTGCAGATTCGTAACAAGACGATCCAGTGTGATCGGCCGTGTTAATCGCCGGACTTGCCTCAATTTTTAGCGGAGAACTGGGGGGCTCTTCCAAAGTAGATCGACCCACAATAGGTACCACCAACTCATAGAGTCGATGCACAGCGATCTTGATGTCTCCCAGATCTTGATTGAACATCTTTTCAGCATCATAGGCACCCGTCGACAGACCAACTTGCTTGATCAGGCGTATTAGCCCTAGCACTAGTCGAAGCTTGTCTTTTCCACTCGTGATCGGACGATCGACTGGTCCCTTCAGCTCTTGGCTGATCGTAACCCCGAGGAGGTTCATGATCGCGTTCTTCAATAAGAAATCTTCCAGTTCTCCTTTGTACACCTTTCGTTAATACATCTTCACCAGATCGAGTTCCGTTGGCGGCGTACTTGATTGGCTTTCGTCACTCTCCGACCCAGGAGCCTTTAACAACATCTTCGGTTGGTCGGTCTTGTAGTACTTTACCATCGGGTCCCAATCCGGATCTTCATACACACATATACTTGGCGGATCATAACTTGCGTTATGATCCGCAGGGGCTCCCAAAGGAGCCTTGGGAGGTGGTTGAGGCTTCTCCTCCTTTATTTCATCAGGGTACCTCCCCAGGCCCTGATGATCAGCACTTCCTTTCTTCTTCAGACATGAAGACGGCGAATTGCCCTCCGTCGTCACATCCACCTCCTCCATTTCCACTTTTATCTTCAATTCATCTTCTGCTTCTGCTTTCACATCCGCATCAGCGTTATCTTGCGTAGAATCGCGGTGATATCCCGCGTCGCCCAAAGATCCGGGCACGCGCACCATTGTGGTGGAGCGGCTGATCAAAGTTTTTGAGGCTTGATCAGGCGGTACCACGGCGCCCGGACTGCCGACTGACGAAGGGGAACCTCCGATTGTCCTTGACTGCCTGTGTTTCTGCTCACCTTGTGTACCCGACGGCTTAGGCGTGGGTCGCTCTTCAGGTGGCGGAGATGCAATCACGGCAATTCCTTGCTGCAAGATGGGAATAGCTTGTAACTCAGTGTTCCGAGTGCTGATCAGGCGTGATCAGGCACAATCAAGCTTGAATATGGTGTGATCAGGTGCGATCAGCAGTGATCAGGCTTGATCGGGCTTGATCAGGCACTAGAAGTCGTTGATCAGGCTTGATCCGGTGCGATCAGGCACTAAAACGTCGTCGATCAGGCTTGATCAGGTGCGATCAGGTACTAAAACGGTGTCGATCAGGCTTGATCAGGTGCGATCAGGTACTAAAACGGTGTCGATCAGGCTTTATCAGGTGCGATCAGGCACTAAAACGTAGTCGATTTACTCGCTGACGCGATCTGCGGGCTTCTTATCGCAAGGCGCAGTTGCTGATCGTTGATTCCGGTGAAGATTAGGGGGAAGGGTACTCAATCAGGCAGCGGAAGTCTTCACTGCCTGTTTACGTAGCCTCTAGTCCTTAATGGCTGAAAGAATACCCAAATCAAATGTATTCTTACGCCTAGACTTACGAGGGTTACTTCACTAAATCCGCCTAGAGTTCCCGTAGGGTGCTTATAGCAGCCGAACTCTAGGGGTCAAACGTGAACCAAATGGGGAAGAGGTGAGAGCGCCACTCAATCACGTTCCCAAGACCCAAAAACCCTTAGAAGATAACCGATGACACAGCGGGCGGAGTTGAACGGCGAGTTCTAACACTCTACGCCTCCGGTGGGCCAAAAAATGCACTTCGTGCTCCCGCCTGGGACGTAGAGGTAATTGCGAAGAGGGGGACCCTAGTTTCCCACCCTATAAACGACCTACGCAGTTGTACGCAAAAGGAAGAACTTTTATTATTATAAATCCCTTATATCCTAATAACTACCAATTACCTAGATATGCACCAATCAAATACACCCGTTCCCACGTCGTCCGTCTACCAGTCGAGCTGATTACTCTGTCTCTCGCCGCTGTTCGTTGCGTAACAGTCCCATCTCCCGATTTCCTGTCTATGTCCTGTCCATGTACACCACTGTTGTACATACCACTTTACACAGTGGTACACAGTAGTACACACTACAGTACACGCAATCATACACCATATAGTACCCGTACTAACGCCCCTAATAATGGCCCAATATAGCGCCCCCTAATAATGGCCCAGTTGGTGCCAATTTTAAGACACGCTTTCCCACAAAAGTGCTCCAAACGACCAAGAAAACTCCACTGGGTTACTTGACGCAACTTGGGCTCATAACCTGTTAAAATAGCACAAAAAAGGTTGCAAACACTTAACGCGATCAATACTCACCACCTGGCCAAGTTTCAGTGTGTGCGAATCAGCGGAAGGTGTCGAACGGTGTGCGTAGCGTCGTAGCCCTTGTAAAGATTCAGTCTGGCACTGTGCTTTATAATGCAAAACGGAAAGTGAAATATATTGTATAGTTACTTAAGTCGCTATCCAGTCCTTACTGCAACTTTAAACTGTAACTGCTTTTTATATGAAAAAATGTCTGGCTTACCTGCAACAGCCAATGGGCTTCCACTATACGGAAGAGTGCAAACTCCAAAATGGGTACACACTCCTCCAACAGTGCTGGCTCCAGCTGTGACGATTTTCTGTGGCTCTCACCGGCACTTGCGACGATGACGGTGTGTAGGTTTCTAATGAGCACGTGTTCATATGAATACGCATGTTTGGCAAACCGGATTCGGCTGAGGATTTTGATTCGGTTAGATGCGCTGGAAGCATCGAGCACAGCGACTTCACCGCGTCAACATCAAAGTCCACAAAGCACATGTGTGAATAGTGTTTCATCCGTGAAAATGCGAAGTAGCTGTGTAGAAAGAGTCAACTAGTACGCTCAAGACACGGAGCTCGCACTCATGAACTACGAGCTTAACGACCAGAATGGCAAGCTCCAGTGTTGCGCAGTGACAGGACTAGCGTCACGCTACTTTTGTGGCCATGAATGGTTAGCTGCGTTCTTGGTAGCGCTTGTTGTATGAATTATCACAAGTTCTGTTTTACCCCTATCACTACAGCAAGCACCAGAATTAAAGAACACCGAGTTTTACGGCTATCGATGTTCATTTGCGTTCTCGACCAGTTTCGTGCTCGGGCTCTCGGCATGTTTCACGCCAGACTGGCAATATGGCGTCATCATGTTCATCGTATGTGGTCTTTATGTTTCTTACGCGCAACTCGATTGTGTGCCCAACGAATGAAGGAGGATGTACCGTTACTCTAAGCTTCTCTAATGGTAGTACTACTATTTCGCGTCGTGTCTTCCAAAAGTAATACTGCCGCTTTTATTAACTTTATGCTGGACGTACTGGGCTTAGTTTACACCACGGAGAGTCTCACCGTCTTCGTCTCCTTCGTGGATGATGATTGCAGAAGTCTCTACCGGGTGAGTCGGAAAGCATAAAAGTACAGACGACAAGTGTCACATTGTAGAATGTTTCGCCAGACTGAACAGTTGACATACTATACAAAAGTATCCGTATAGGGATAACCTATTCACATGATGTGGATGACTCAATCATGTGCCCCTAGGAAAAACATCATGTGCGAATAGGTTATCCCTTTCCAAATGGGCGCGGCTATTTCCACACACGCTTTTGCTATTATTGTGGGGGGGGGGGTGCCGGGTGCGTGTGGAAATAGCAATTGTGTGTGTGGAAATCGCAAAAGCGTGTGTGGAAATATCCGCGCCCATTTGGAAATATTATACCCTAAAAGGAACGACTCGTCGCCCAAGCAAAAGGGTATGGATGTTATTTTCAAAAAAACAGGGGTATGCATGTTATTTCCGCAAAAAGCGAGGGCATGCATGAAATTTTCCGTTTTTATTATCCCAATGATGGTGATCTCATTGTGTAACATGATGGACTAATATCGGGAAATCAAGGTTGAGAGATGACATACGGTTTACTAGCAGGTGACTTCAGTGGAGGACCAATTATAAGTGCGTACACAAGTATAAGGTGGAGCGCTGATCAAAAATGTTTTGTACGTCCCACTTGGCGAACCAGACTCAAGGGATTCCTCCGTTAATCTTCTTCTTCTGCCTTGTTCACCTTGTGTACCCGTCGGCCCAGGCGGATTACGTTTGTGTTGATCAGCACAAAGCTGCCAGATGGTTCTTGATCAGGCGTCTCCAGATTGCCGAAGTCGCAGTTCGGATGAAGCGTGTTGAATTTTTAAGTTGTTCTGCTCGCGTCTCGTTGCTGCTGTTATGTCTAGGAGGTCCTGATGGAACGCTACAAAGGTATGACTTGTGGCAAAGCCATAGCGATACCGATACAATCCCAGTTGCTGGGGGTACTAAGTATTCCTCAATTCTGAAAAAAAAAACTTTTATGACCCTCTGCTGTTGGGAGCAGAAGCCTACTCTTGGAATTTTTTTTTATATTGATTAGCAATTTCTTGTATACTCTTCTTTATCTTTGCTTCAGGGCTACAACTGTGGTATCCCTTGTATCTGAGGGCTTTATTCTTGACAAGATGTAAGTTGGATTGTCCGCTTCTGAAATTCCTCGTTGTCATCTCCAATATAAAAAATGATGTATGGATAACAGGTCTTTAATCGGGAGTTTGTTGTCCTTGTCCACCGCATTTCTCAGTTTGGGCTCTTCATCGTCATTCAGCTCATCAAATCTTGCGGTAATTTTGATCCTTTTTCGTCCCAAAGCGTTGTCGTGCGCATAGAGAGTCATCTTCTTATGCAGTGGGACTGTCACCCATGGCTTATTCTGCTCGACCTCCTTTCCTTGGGTCTCCGTAATGTCCTCTTCAATAATACCACCAGATGAGTTGTCGTTACTGGAATGATTATTCATGGCTGATCTCAAAGCATCTTGCGCTTCTTATCGTTTTCCTCTGGAATACATAATCTTAGTTCCGCACTCTTTCTATGTCGGCTAAGTCTTCAAAACCTCGCAGTAGTCGTCCACTACTGCAATCTCATGGTCACTTAGGATTACATTTTAGCCGCTCCTCGGTATAGCACTACACTTCACCTTGTGGCGTCCGATGTTCCCACATTTAAAGCACTATATCGTTTGCCCCACATGATTTATCAGTGTACGTCCGAACCAAACAACCGTATGACAGCTCTCAAATATGTTGGAGATTCCGCCGACATTACCTCTAGTCGCCACAGATCTAGAGTGAGGTGTGCACGCATCCATATCTCTTCGACTTCAAGCTTGACGACTCTACGTTTTGCACGAATGCCGCTAACCGCCAAAATATCGAGAATTTGGTTTGTTTCGTCCCATTACACATTTTGATGAAATCAATAAGCTTGGATCGAACCCTGTACCTTCCCGTCCCGCAATGATAACTGAACCACTCGACCACGGGGCAGTGGCAAGTTCTTAGTGCATGGCAAAGGTTCATAAAGAGAGCGTACGGGTCGAGCAGAGGCCGGTGCCAAACGTATTCGCCAACGTCGTCCATGCAGTCAAGAAGTGGTCAGATCGCATTTAAACCTGGTGGTCAAGCTGATTTCCCATACCACACGCAATACAGATAAAGGTACAGTTCAAAAGTCTAAATGATGAAATCGATATCGCCGCCTCTCTCTCTCTCTCTCTCTCTCTCTTGTCTCTCTACTCATTCACCACTATTGATTCTCTTCAAATGGACCCCAAAAAACGACTCGACGAACGTGCTGATCCATCCTACATCTATCTATCTATCTATGAAGTGCGTCTCGCTTACGACTTTCTATGCTACGGTAGGATTGGAAATCGTCCACTGGGTGCCGCCACTTGCCGTCCCTGCTACGGGTTTGTTTTGAGTGAGACCTTCGTGATGCAACGTCTCGTCGTCCGCACGCGCATCGAGCACTGCGTCGGGTAAAACCTTGACTGCCGTCTCAATCAAGTCACGGAGTCCCGGACGCGGCCCTTTCTTCGCCCACTGAGCGGCGATCGCACGCTTGAACGCTTTTCCTCCCACCTCGCCACTGGAATTTCTCACAAAACATGTCAGTCACTTGTCTGAGAGAGATGTTTTGGTTTGTTGACGTACTTGAAGAGTGTCAAGAGCGGCTTCAGGAGCACGGACGTGGCCATGGTATAGGGTGCGTCACTCAGTGGTTCCGTGGATCCCCACTTTGCTTGCAGCTCGTCAGCATACGCGAGATATCGTTGCAGAATCTCCCGACGCGACAGATTCGGGTCGTGCTCGGCGTGAAAGATGAGCGTGTCAGCATGGCGAAAATTCCATGGCGTCTGATACGCCGCTCGTCCAATCATGACCCCATCGACGTTCGTGGTATCCAAAAGCGCTCGAGCGTGCTGGATGCTCTTGACTCCGCCATTGAGCGTAAACATCACGTCCGGAAAGTCTTGTTTCAGTCGGTAGACGACATCATACCGCAGCGGAGGAATCGTGCGATTCTCCTTGGGACTCAGCCCCTTGAGATAGCACTTGCGCGCATGCACAATAATGTGACGCACGCCAGCACTTGCTACGGAAGCAACGTACTGGTGCAGTTGCTCGTAATGATCGCACTCGTCCACGCCAATGCGACACTTGACCGTCACCTCGGCGGCCGAGTGCGTGTCTCGGGTTTGCTCGGCTGCTACCGCAATGTTGCGTCGCATACTGACGCAAACATCCCGTACGCGCTCTGGCTCCAACATGAGTCTCGCGCCAAAGCAGCGGCGCGAGACCAAGGCACTCGGGCAGCCAGAATTGAGATTGATCTCGCAAAAGCCACCATACAACTGACTTAGCTTGGCCGCCGCTATGAAAACGCACTGTGTTTTTCAGTCGTGGTACGGCAAGAATATGGTGGGGCGAACCAAGAGGAGGATTCTTTCCATCGTACCTCCAAGGTCTTCGATACTATTTCCGCCCAGCTGGAGCGCTAGCGGCGCTTCGACTGGATCATGGCCAAGAAAATAGTCGAGATGCTTCTGCTGGTGGAGCAACTAGACACGAAAGAGACACACACATGACAACATAGGACTTAGCGACCATGTACACCACACACACACACACGCAATTGGACGTACGGTTTGGTCCACGACCATCTCCGTGTATAGCAACGTCTTCCTTGTGATCATGCGCATCATGAAGCGGTAGTGGCGATCGGTCCAATCCATCTGCGGTAGGTAGCCATTGGTCAGCATCGTCACGCTAGTCTTTCGTCCATGTAGGGAAGGGTGGGAACCATGGGAGCGATGGATAAGCGAGCAACAGGTGGCAGTGCGCTCATGACGCTAGAGAGCAGATAAATTCAGGTGGACCACACAATAAATAGACCAACATCGTCCTGCACGAACAACACTTGGGGGATTGGGGGATGAATTCGGTCTGACCCGAGAAATGTGCAGGCAACAGCAAGGACATAGACGGAAAGAGTAAACACATGAAGGCAGCGCCCCACGGCGTAGCTTTTTATTATGCTTTCAGAGGCTGCACCCAGTAGCGCCGTTCAGGATGGTTGGAATCGAGAAGGAAAAGAAGCAGCTGATCGTATATGAAAGAAACAAAGACCTGTACTACCTCCTCTAGGTACTTTGTGTAAAATGCAGCAGGGCCGACACTCCCAGATCCCTTGATACCCCCTATCCAACGGTCACTTTAACATCAACGGTCATCCAGAATCCATTTCCAATACGCCTCTCTCGAAGTCATTAACTTCGACCACCGCATGCATTGGCCCTGACACCCTTCATGGCACAAGGCTTGTCGAGGCGAATCTTGTCAAGCGGCTTGGTGAAGGCGTCCACTGGCTTGTCATCGCCCTTTACCGTCACTAGATCAATTAGATCACGCCGAACTTAATGACGAACGAAAAGGCCACCTTAGTTTAACGTGTCGCGTTTGTCTGAAGTGGGATTTGTAGCCATCACAAGTGCCGCACTATTGTCGATCCCAACCACAGGCTTTATCATCATAGTAGGCAACACTTCCGTTAGCATGTTGTACTGAACCTTGGCCTCCATACTGGCTTGGCAAGCAGCTACACTCTCTGCCTCAGCTGTCGATTGTGCTACTGTCGACTGGCGTTGGACATCGAGGAAATACCACCGGTCAACGTGAAAAAAAAACCCTTGTACTCTTCAAAGTCTTGGATCACTGACCCAATCACTATTACAGCTTCCACGCAGCAAAATCGTGTGATCAATCGACTCCTTGTCTTTTTTGTACATAAATTTATGGCCACTGTTCCCACCAGATAGCTGAGCACAGGTTTTAGAGCACCAACGTGCTTCACTTTTGGTGTCACAAAAAAACCACTTAGTTTACCCAATTCATACACTAAATCCGGTCGTGTTCCAGTCGCCAAATACATCAATATGCCGAGTGCCCCCGGGTAGTCAAAGCTGGTGTCGAGCTTGTCCTTATCTATGGTAGGAGCTAACCCCATATTCGTTTCCATTGGGTCGCCACAATTGTTTTTTCTTTATCATACCCGAGCTTTGACATCACCTCCATGGCATATTTCTTTTGTTTGATAAATACACCATCCTTTTTTTGTGTAATCTCAATATACCGAGAAATTAAGTCAACTTGCCCGATCCTTAAACCCATCCGTTTGATTGATCATAGCGAGAGCTTGAGTCTGTAATCGTCATCATTGGCGGCACATATCACATTATCCACATAGACTAGACGAAGAACACGCTTTCCAAGGACATAGTATAGACACGGTTAAGTCGCACATCACTCAAATCCTCTGCTCACGAGACTAATGTTGATCTCCGAATTCCATTCTCGTCCAGACTGACGCAGACCGTACAACCCCTTCTCCACTTCATACGTATGAGAGGTTTCATGGAAACCCTTCTATCGACTTGATATACTGGGAGATCATGAGTTTAGCTTTCAGATATGCCGTATTTATATCCCTCCCATAATGTGTGAGGCTGAGCTCGGCTGCCAATGCTACTGTGCATCGGAATGAAGATATCTTAGTTACTGGTACAGTGTATCGACAAAGTCGATATCACTTTCTTAAGGAACCTAGAAGCGGTTTGAAACCGACAATAAAGCCTTGATCGCCCGTCGTCAATGCATATACTCATTCTGTCGTAATGGTTTGTATTTGCTCTGGCATTTCATCTTCATCGAGCTCCCTGAGAATATTCAAGCAACAAATGGACCATACCCCATTTCTCCCCATATTGTTTAGGGACACACAGAACTATCCATCTGGTTGGGCGTTAAACGGCCTGATGATCGCGAAAGCTCGATCTGTCACGTCAGCACAACAACTATAAGGAGTGTGTTCTACGACGATTTCTTCTGTGCTTTTAGCGAGGTGATAACTGTTGGAAGTGCATTAGCAGTGCGCAGCCCTTCAAGGTATCGACGCCAGAGTAGCCATGGTAGGGCATATCGAGTGTTCTAGAAGGAATACTTAGTACAATAGGTGGTAGGAGAGCCAGGTGAAAGGAGTTCTCAATTCGAGATTGGAAGAGACACTGAGGAGGCCCCCGGAGAGGGCCGAAACGAGTCTGGAACGCGTTCAATCAAGAAGTCGTTACATGTGTTTCACTTTCGTTTTTATACAATAATACATTATCAAGACACGCCTATTGGCTCCTTCTTGTGTAGCAGAGGTAACGAGGGGCTATAGATGGGAATTGTGCTACTGTGGACCCTGTCGTACTAGCCAGCACAGCAGTGAAATTATTTATTGCGGCCTGTACATCGAGTCAACGCGTCATGAAGGCACGTCAGGTGGCTAGTTCCTCTCCACTCTGCTCAATAATATCCGCTAGGCGGTACAACAGGAGACCTCATTCTGACGCGTTAATTGTACGCTATGGACCATAACGAAGGCATGAGGTGCATCCGCAGCGGTGTCAACGTCTTCTGAAGTGGCCTCTGTGATGGACGCAAGTTTTGCCTTGGTGGTAGGATTTAACGAATCAAACTTCGGACCTCTTCAGCCAGGGTTTGTGGTCGATGATATACATGATTTCATTCGCATAATAGGTCAGCGCAAGATTCCTATCAAACCGGACAGACAAACGGGTGATACTGAGCATTACACGCACAATCAAAATCTTTGTGACAGACCTATCAGCGCGATTGGAACGAATACGAGGAGCGAATTTTACCCGTGACCGCGTATGATTGGTAAACCCGATAACATGTAGGGTTTCCTTTACCACATTCAATTTTCCCCGTTTGAAATCAACAGTGAAGTTGTTTTCTGCAAATAACGAAAACTACTTGCCATTCTCTGGAAAACATACGGCCGTGCGTATAAACTTATGGTTGGTATACACCACAAAACGGTCTATCTCCAGAATAGATATATCTATAACTCCTCCGGTGCATGCTTAATGATAATGCGTTCCTTGTCGTGCACCGGCTACGTAATTGCGTCCAGTCAAGTCCGATGACGCTATTGTTTCGATATTTACGCGATCATGATCATCGTGATCACGTTTGATTACAACAAAGCCGATTGCACAATCACTCGCGTCGTAAGAACCGTGAAACGGGTGATTAATCGTTAGCAGAAGTTCTTTAGTGAAGTACCTCTTGACTGCGTCAAATTTGCTTCGTGACATTTAGGTCATTTAACGTCGTTCGTAAGCAATTGCGAAAGAAGTCGTATATTTACTACATAATTACCGTGAATTTGTTTAGTGGTGGCCATTTAACTATCACCATGGTCTTATCTAGATCAGGTCAAACTCAGTTCTTGCCCGACCAAGCATCCATAACTTCGATGCACCGAAGGTACTTTTCTACTATGTATGGATATAGTTTATGTTTACACAGAAGTTATAGCACTTGACATAAGTGTACATCTACGTCAGTCTTACCGTGTTCATCCTTGCTATGGCTTAACACGTCATTAACGCAGCTTGATGCAAATTTATGTACCGGGTATAATAGATGCGTAGCACACATAGTGAAGGATACAGAGGCGTTATTAAGCACTGTGTCATTACAAGTACTCTTAAAACATTTTACTTGGAGCGCTTAACACCGTAGGAGAAGTGTAACAGGACTGATCCTGTTACAGGCTTACACTGTGTTGTGCGAGGAAGCGCGCAATACAAGAGGGGTAGGATTAGTTGATGACAGCTAATCCTATACTAAAAGTAAATATATAAATATTCACTTGTCTATTAGAACGCAAAATTAAGAGTGTTTATTTAATGGGTGGTTAGCGGCTAATAGTATAGTAATTACCAAACTAATATAATAATATCAAGTATTCAACTAACTGTACTATTAGTTAACCTGCATGATTCGGTATTTATACCGAATCGACTTTTCCTTCGTAAATTATAATAACTTATAATCTCTTATTTAAATTTCATACAACGCGTCTGAAATTTAACTGTGATATTCTAACTTGAATATCAATTATGTAATGGCACCCCATTACATCACCCCCCACTTAAGGTGGTTGGCCAATAATGATTCTTATTTTGGCCAATCATAGGAGGCACTTGTTGGTCGGAATTTCTCATTCACCAACTTATTGACCATCGACTCGATGGTCAAAGCACGCGGCGGCGCTCTAAAGAGCGCTGCTGAAAACATTGAAGGAGCTTCTTCCTCCGCCTCAACACTAGGTGATGAGGTGTTGAGTGACAACGGTGACGCTGCATTAGCAGCGTCAACTACGCAAAGGTCGGAAGACGTACCGTCTTCGACCACAGATGCTGCTAAGGCGGCATCTGGCAAGAAACAGGGAGATGTTGCTAATGCAACATCTCGCACGATGGCAACTTCCGAATGGCATGTTGCCAAGAGGGCAATGTTGGGAAGTTCTGACTCCGAAAAAAGTGATGGGGGTACAGCTGTCCCCACAAAAGGATCTAGCGAGTCGAAACTCGCTAGCTGCTCATCGCCTAACAGCTATGATGACTCCGGTGTCGCTGTCAGCTATGACAGCGACAATGATTATCACAGGTGGTTGCGGGAACGCAGCTCCCTACCTGGACCAAGTACTTCTCCACGTCGGGGTGATTTAACCCCGGCGCGTGGTGTTGAAGCAGGCGGTGCTCCGCCTGATAAAAGAGCTCGAACAGAAGCGTCACCTGCCGCTTCTGAAGCGTATCATCGTACGGAACCACATGTTCCGTACAAAGTGGGGTTTTGAACCCCTGGATGGGCTATTGCCCCCAAAAGTGGCGGTCACCGTAAGCGGGACTGCCAATATTCGTTGTTCGATATCAACGTGCTGGATGACTGCGAAGACATCCAGTCACGTCGATTCGATCGAAGTACAGACGATAGACATCTGTACTTTATTGACCTATTTGTCCAGGTTCGATATTATTCGAGCCGGAAAGGGTCAAGGAGGAACAGGGACGATAAAGACTCCCTGACTCAGAGTTGGAACGCTTTTGTTGACAACAACAACAAAAGCCCAGATGATTACGTGAATAAAGTTCACGTAATGCGCGAGCGCGTTTTAAAGCACTCGCGAACAGGCAAAATGGAATACATCCATTTTGCTTGCATCAAAGAAGGGTTGAACTGTGGTGTCCCTTCTCACCTCGTTTGCCCGCGGTGTCCGCAGGGCGCTCCTCGTCTGTCAGAGGAGGAGTTGCGGGGGTACGGTGGTTTTTCCATACCCGCCGAAATTCAGGGCTTAATCGATGCCCTAGATGCATCAACACCTAGTGTTTATGCTACTTCGCATTATGAGTTTGAGACTTCTTCTCAAACTCAGGTAAAAGTTCTGGGGCGTCGGCCCTCAGAACCTCAATCGGCTCCCAAGAGTCGAACTCTTGGGGGTAGCCCAGCCAGCGTACTAAGTACTCGGTACGCTGCCCCTTCTTTGAAGGCACCGAGCGCTTCGAGTCAAGCGATCGAGAATGTATCGCTTATTCCCCTGATTATCGATCAGGGGCGGCGGAGGTTGAGAATTCCCTCGCCGTTGTTGTTGCGGAGCATGATTCTTTGCCCCGCAAGCTCGAGGAGGGTTATTCCTCCTTGAGCAGTGATATGTCTCACTCTGTGAAGACATATCGGTATCTTCGCGAAGATGTCCGCGACATCTTCGGGGCGCACACTTCCCTTCAGCAGAAGAATGATCTTCTGTACATCGAGCTTTCCCGCTGTAAGGAAGAGCTCGATCCGCACAAGGCTGGTCTTGAGCAGTCGAAGGCGGAGGTAATGACTCTCCGCTCTTCTCATCAACGGCTGGAAGCCGATTACAATTCTCTCTTGGGAGACTTGCAGAATCACGGTATCTTCCGTGGTTCTGCGTCTCGTCGTAAGAAGAAGACGAATGATACGGCTTGTGCCGCCCAACATAGAATGTTGGGTGGAGCCGCATTGCTGTGGGAATGTCTAAGGTATAGGCATTCCCCCTAATATCTTGGACCTTGAAAGGTCCAATGTACTTAGGAAGCAACTTCCGCGTAGGGAAGTTGCTTATTGCATGTGTAGGCAAATTGGTAGTACTTAATAATACCAATTCACCTTTCAGAAAGGAGTTTTTGTTCTTCCCTCCTTGCTTGTCTGCATTTTGCTTCTGCTTATCAAAAGCAGAGGCAAGCGCATCTTTTATATAGCGTATTACAGCTTGGCGCTGTAATACGAATTCATCTACTGCTTTATCAGCAGTAGGTGTATTGTCCTCGTTGTCTGCAGCCATTGCTGCAGACACATATTCATCATATGCAGCTTCAGTTTCATTTGAAGCTGCTTCCGCTTCTACTGTACTTTCAGTAGAAGTGCCATCGTTTAGTTCACAAGTTGCAGTTGCAACATGCGCATTGACTCGCTCAAAATTTGAGCGGGTCCCTCCCCCACTTAGACTTGGCGTACCGCCAAGTAAAGCTGGGGTTCGTGGATGCCTTAAGGCATTCACGTAGAACGGTGTATGCTTAGTTGAAGCATGCACCGAATTGTTAATCGCGAATTCAGTGAGTGGCAGATAGTCACTCCACTGTTCAAAGGCATGTGCGTATTATCGCAACATGTCTCCGAGAACGCGGTTAACCCGTTCCGTCTGCCCATCCGTTTCCGGATGGTCCGCAGTTGACATATTCAGCGGGGTTCCCAACAATGAGAACGTTTCTTTCCAGAAACGTCCTGTAAATCTCGGATCTCGATCCGAGACAATGTCTTCCGGCATTCCGTGCAAACGGAATACCGTATAAACGAATATCCGCGCTGTTTGAGCGGCGGTTACGTTCGCTGATACTGCAGTAAGATGTAACATCTTACTGAAACGGTCTACAAAGACCACTATTCCAGTCTTCCGACTATTGTCGGGTGGAAGACCGAATACGAAGTCCATTGAAATGGACTTCCAACACTCTGTCGGAATCGGCAGAGATTGCAGCGATCCTGTGCAGACTGCGCAGGCTTAACGCGCTGGCAAATCTCGCAAGCGCGTACGTGTTTCCGTACCCACTTGTACTGGTTTCGCCAGTAAAAGTCACGTGTGATAGAAGCGTATGTCTTCTATCGACCTTGATGCCCCGAAATCGGTGCATCATGATACTCAAACATAATTTGATGTTTGAGATCATCGTCGTTTGGAACGACGATGTGACTTTCATCTTTTTGGTCTGTGCTGTAAAGCAGCAGACCATCGTGTAGTCGATATCGATGCACGCAAGCGCGGAGGAACTCTGGGAGTTCGTCGCGCTTCTCACTTGATTGATTACTTAAGTGATCAATCAACAGACGTGTCTCTTCGTCTGTTTTGTATGCCTCGCGTACTTGTCGTATAAATGACGACGATAAGCAGTGCAACGGATCGCGTTTGCACTGGCACCTTCGGTTACGGACGGTTTTGTCTCGTAATCGGGTGTGGTGGAGTCAAGTTCGAAATCGAATACATTTGTATCGACAACCCGACCACCACGATTGTGCCCAGCCTTCCAACTTACGGGGGGGGGGGTACCCCGCGGACCTCCATTCGAAATCTGGTCCGATCGTCCGCTGCTGGCAGACGACCGGTCATCATCCAGAGACACTTGGTCCGATTCACTTAAGACCATCTCACCTTGTGTACCCATTGGAGTGGGCTAGTTACACACTCGGTGGATCGGGATCGCAGACCGATTTGATTCGGTCTTGAATATGAGACCGTTCTGGCTAAGTGTACCTAGGGCGGAACTCTTCACCCCAGGTACGTACAGACCAGAAACACTTCCGAAAGATAGATTCCAATAGGTCGATCGTCCAAACGATCTAGACCTGACCAATACGAAACAATAGAGGGTAGACCAATCAACCGGTCTAGCCCCTGACCAATATGAGAGAAGACCAAAACCGGTCTAAACTCCAACCAATGTTAAAATGAGCCAATATGTCCACGTGAAGACCCAATATGCCCGTGAAACTCCACAAACGATATCTCCACGTAAAGACCAATCCAATGAATAGCACGTTCCAAACGTACTTGACTTAAAGTGTCGAGATCGCCAAATCGTACTCCAGTCGAGGGACTTCCGGTGGCCAAAGTGCGCGTGCGGCGCGTCCAGACCGGGTATAATAGTCGAGAGAAGATAATTCAACCCTCTGCCCCCAAACACTCTGCGGTGGGCGGAGGCGACTAATGTACGTAAAAAAAAGAACGGCGACCCCTTGCTGTGGTATAGACCAAGACCAAAGGACTTCTACTTAGAAAAAGCCGCAACCAAAAGACTCTTACTTGGAAAAACCGCAACTAACCAATAATACTACCTCCCTATGGTCCCTAATGTACCCACACAAAATTATGTAAAATACCCAATGTCAGGTGACTCACCCAAGACCAGCGTTCTTGATACTCCTTGAATTTGATAGGCTAAAAAGCCCCCCTTGTTTAGACCAATCGGAAACTCGACCAACTCCCTTGAGCAAAAGTGACCAAATTTGTGTTACATTTCACCACAGCCGCCCCTGAGTCCGACCGTGTCGCACAACGATAACGGTCTGACTCACCCATCACTTGACCAACTGGACCTTGGTCACTCACACTTCTTCACCATGGACCAAACATCTTCGCCACCTGCGCCAGGTACTTCCTTCACTGCACTCGATCTTCGTATGCTTCCTCTTGACGCCTTCTTGTCGTTCTTGCAGAAACTCTATTCGCCGAGTCGCCCCACCTTGCTTCGCCTGTCCGGTCGGCTCGGTCTGACAGCCCACGTAACTCTCATGCACTTCTAACATCGGAAGGGTGTCAGACTGAAGCTGACACGCGGATGCAGGATATGCTCGCAGAGAACACGCGGCTCAGGACCCAGGTGGCCAACCAGGCAACACGAGGTACGCATCTTTGGTCTTCATCTTGTACTCTTCTTGACCCTCGTTTGTCTTCAGCTCTCATCTCTCCCAACATAGTCCAGGCAATAGGTGCCTTGGTCGATGCTGATAGGCAGTCTGACGATCACGATGACCAGCTTCGACACATTTTGGAGGAGCTGATAAGCTCGCGCCATGAGCTGTCCCGTCTGGAGGCTTATCAGTCCCATCTCCGGGATCAACTTGCACTTGCACTCGACGGCAGAAGCTGGACGGACAGCTTGATGCGACTTCACTGTGCATGCAAGGCGACGACCTCGTGCGACGCATTGCCGAGTTGCAAATTGCGATTTAAGACCAGACCGGGAAGGTCCGGTCCTGTCAAGACAGGTCCGACGATTGGACGCAAGAGTCGGGTCGTCGTCGGGTGGCACTAGACCAGTGCCGCCAGCGCTTGATGAATTTGCTACCTCCGTGTTCAACTGCTTCCCCCAGCGTAGATTGGTCCGCATCGGCAACCTTAGTCGCCTCGGGGCAAGACCAAGACCGCTTGAAGCAGGACCAAGACCGACGTCGCTCATTGGCCGATATTCAGCATCCCGAAATTACATTAAAATCAAAGAACGGCGCGGGGCACTGCGCGCGGACCCGGAATCGGGGGGAAGCGTGCAGTGTCCCATAAGAGAGCCAAGAAACAGGCGTTTCTCATGGACTCGGACTCGGACATGGACGACATCTACAACCCCTCGGAAAGTCGAGCGCCCTCGCGCCGTACTGCAAGTCGCATCCAGAACACAGAGGTCTCGTCTGAGGAGGACTCCAGCGAAGGGTCCGGCGATTCCGAGCTCATGATCCCCATCCAGTCCAAATCACAAACGAATTTGCATGACAGTTTTGTCCAAGTGGCGTCGACAGTGGGGTCAGAGCAGAAGACCGGTCTGACAAGTGACGCTGCACCGGTACCAACATCCGCGAAGCCGGAGCCTTCGGTTCTCCCCGGGACATCCTGTACCCGGTGTTCCTCCACATGACAAGGCGTCGCGTTGAGAAGACCAGACTGCTGGCCGACGAAGGCACATGGTACCCCGGTCTTGATTGCGCTGAGCCGGTCGCGGACCTCAAGGATGCTTTGGTCCAGCTTGACCGGGAGGACCCCTGGCGTAACCAGTTTCAGGATCAAGTGGAACATCATCCGTCAATGGTCATCGGCCGTCTGTGGGGCGATAGCAAGTGAAGGCGTAGGTAGTCGACCAGATAACTCGTAATACATGTCATCATTTATTTTCATATGTCCGATTGTCAAATCACTTGAACTAATTTTACCACTCTCTCCATAGTTGCACCGAACACGTTATCGTAAACAGTCCACCTCCATCACGAAAAATATTCATCACATTCGTCATTCCGCTACTCCAATTCGTCACAGTTCATCACAATTTCACATCAACTCCGGACCTTCCACATCTTCACACCGGTCTAGACCGACCGATGCTACTGCGTGTCTTGGTCTTGGTCTTCATGGGTCTGCATCACTGCGAAGCGATTACGACTGACTCGTTCTCGTTCTAACTCTCGTAGAAGAGCCCCACAATTCAAGTCGAGCTCGTCGACCCAAGTTGATTCATCATGGTCCTTCCATCGGTCCAGGTACTCTCGGTGAGTCCGACCGAACCTGGTCTTCTTGGTCGACCGAACCTGGTCTTCTTGGTCGACCGAACATCCAAGACCTTCTCCACTTCAAACTCGTCTTCCTCTAATGGTCATTCCCAACTGTCCTCCGGCAGTAACGCTTCATCGAAATCAAATCTTTTTTCTTCGTCTACCAGACAGGGCGTTTTGGGTCGATCCGGAAATTCTCGGACCAGCTTCAACTTGTACACATGCACAATCGGGAAGACCTTGTAATCTGTACCAGTTGTTACTAGACGGGCAGCGTGCTCACCAATCAGCTCGGCAACACGTAAAGTGCCGTGCCACATGTGAGCCAGCTTCTTCGCATAGCCCTCTTTCACTCGGTCTAGGTATAGCCATACCCTCGCCCCTGGTTCTATACCGTGGGGTTGGACCTGGTCATTGGTCCGGTCTGCCCGGTCTTGTGTGGCCTGACGCAGCTTTTCGTTGACGACTTCTTTTGCATGCTGGTAGTGTTTCTGGACCTGCATGCGCCAGCGTCGAGCATCGCGATCACGGGTCCGGGTGCAACCGATAGGTATAGCAGCTTCCAATGTCGACCGAGGGTCCCATCCATATGCCATATAAAAAGGCGTTTCTCGTCGGACCCGATCGGTCGACGAGTTGAGTGCAAACACCAGCCTTTCTGCATACTCGTCCCAATCTCTCTGGTCTGGGTCAGCAACGTACATCTTGATAGCCCTCATTATGGTATGCACCATGCGTTCCGCCGATCCATTTGCTTGCGGACGATATGCCATCGTCGCACTCTGTTTCTGGCCCAGAATGTTATTGAACGACCGGAACACCTCAGCCATAAAACCGGGTACTCGATCGTGCCTGATGACCTCGCTGGCGCCGAATCTTCGGAACACACATTCTTCGTAGCTCTGGGCGATCTGCTCCGCAGACCGAGATGCACTTGCCTTCGCAATAACTAGAACGGTGAAAAGGTCTACCCAGATCAGCAGCTCAGTGTTGCCGCGCGTCGATCTAGGCAGTGACGGTATGTGGTCCATCGCTATGACCTGGAAAGGGTAGGTAGCTTCGATATTTCCGGGCAATCACCCCTTGATTACCGGTCTACCCTTTCCGGTCTCGCAATCCGTGCAACAGCCCACATATTTCTGCACACTGCGGAAAAGACCTCTCCAGTTGAAGTGGGACCTGATCTTGTGATAGGTCCTGCCTATGCCGTGATGTCCCCCTTCTAGACTCACGTGATAGTGATGAAGGACATCCGGCTGCAGCAACTCGGGGATCACTAATTTCGCCAGTCGGTCCCGGTCTGCACTGTCTTGGTCGGCATCGCGGCAGTAATACAATAATCCATTATCATCCAATTCGTAGCTATCCGCGATCTTGATGCACTCTTTTGCTTGATCGTTCGTCAACTTGGACAGTTCACCACGCAGGTAGGTCTTCAGGTTCATAATCCATTCTTCTTCGTCCTGCGCCTTGAGGATCCGTCCATCCTTAACTGTTGCACTGTATATTCGTTCAAACTTTCCTTCGGGAACGGTCGGCGAGACTTCTGAGCTTTCGATCTAGTCGCGACCATCACATGCACCTGGACTGGGGCGTTCTTGTGTCCGATCACTTCTGGGAGCCTGTTTATATTCACCAATTCATCCAGAACGGCCTTCTCGGTGATCGTAGCCCCGGTCTGGTCTTGCATGGCCTTGGTCGCGAGGTAGTCGGCGCTTCTGTTCCAGTCCCGTTTCACGTGCAATAGCTCTGGTTGGTGTGGTCCTTCAATGCCTTCATTACTCGATCATTTAGTGTCCGTAGTCGTGGAGCCTTGCAGTCGATCTCTCCGGTGATCTGCCTGATCACTAGGTTGGAGTCACCACATATGATGACTCGCCCCTTCTCTTGCGACGACAGCAGGTCCAGACATAGAAGTAGACCTCGGTACTCCGCCTCGTTAACAGTAATATCCGACGTGACATCGGCAGCGGCTGCAACTATAGACCATTGTGGAAACTTCCACAATATGGCACTATAGGCGCCGACCTTCTTCTTCACGCTTGCCGATCCGTCAAAACTTAAGACCAAGAGCTCTTCGTCGTGGTCGACGGTCGGTGGCGGTCTCGAAACTGACTGGCGAGGTTGCTTCCTCGGGGCAATCTCTATCAATGCCTCGTCCACTTCAGACCGAGGGGTGATACTGGCAGCTAATGTGCCCAATATCTCTTCCTCGCCCCTGGTGCACTTAACGACCTCGAGGGTCCACTGCGACAAGACCGCCGACCATCTGCCTAGACGTCCGTCCATCCCATTGGCTGATAATAGCCAGGCTAAAGTAGACCGTCTTGACAGGACCTTTATAGTTCGGCCGACCAGCAGGTTGTAACACACATCCAGAATTCGTAGCAACGCCAGAACTTCTTTCTCGACAATTCCATAGTTCACTTCATTTGGTTTTAGCGTCCGGCTCGTAAACGTGACTGGATGATACACACCATCGTGATCTTGCACTGAAGTGGCTGGGATAGCCCACTTACTGGCATATACAATAATGGTCGGCACTTTTTCGGGAGCGAAATGCTTGAGAATCGGTGCCGTCGCCATCTTAACCTTCAACATACCAAAGGCAAACTGTGCAAGCTTCATATGATCTTCGGCCTCCACTTGCGGACAAACTGCAGCAAGACCAGAGTCGGCGCCCTCCTGTAAAGTTGCCCGATCTCCTTCGCGCAACATATGATAGTCAACTTCCCGGAGCTCGTACAACACAGCCGCGTAGATAGCAAAGTCTTCTATGAATCCGCTATAATAATTCAAGCTTCCCAGGAAGGACTGCATTGCCTTCAGCGATCTGGGGAATTGGAGGTTACTCAGCGAATCCAGGTCCTTGGGGTTAGCCTCTAGACCATTGTTCGAGACCACATGGCCTAAATAAGCGACCTTGGGCATACCCCAAAAACTTTTCAGGGCACTCATAGATACGTTCCAGCGGTCGCATGTCTCCAACAATCGTTCAACCTTCTCGCACAGATCGTTCCATGACGAGGCAGGTATCAGAATGTCGTCGATGTACGACCGCCTCCCTAGAACGGACGGTCCTCTTTCCCGATCGGGTTCACCCTCTCTAAACACATCATAATTTTCAACGGGGTCCCGATCGGTCTTGATCTTGAAGTGTCCGTACAATGCGTTGTCTATCAGCCTTTGATAGATTTGGGGTGCGTTCTTCAGACCGAACGGCATACGATTCCACTCGAAAAGACCAAACGGTGTCACAAATGCGGAAATCTCACGGGCTCGATCAGTCATCGAGACCACCCAAAAATCCACTTGCCATATCTAGCGAACAATACCACAAGGTCTTGTCGAGGTCTTCCAACAAATCATTAATCAGCGGCATCGGGTAAACCATGAGTTTAGTCAACCGATTTACCAGCCGATAGTCGATGCACAGTCTAATGTCAACGCCGTTCTTCTTGATAACAATTACGATCGGCGAGGCCCATGGCGAGGTCGACGGTCTAATAAGCTTGGTGACCAACAGTCCTTTAATGAGATCAGAAAGCTTTTCACGGTACTGTGGCGCCACGCGTCGACATCGCTGGGCAATCGGCTTGGCATCTCCAACGTCAATATCGCAAATCGCACCACGGGCTGCAGGTGGTAAGGCGTTGCCCTTTCCTATCAGCAGATGTCTTTTCTTCCATATGATATTCTTCAACTGCTCGATCTGGTCTGGACTGTTAAGGTCTTGATCACCCACTTGTAAATCATCCATTGTAACTTCAGGCGAGTCGGCAGACACTTCAGGGAGGACTGCCATTTGGCTTTCCAGCTCCTGAATATACTGTTCCCCGCCTTCATGTATACAGACTTGTTCATCTTCTGGGGCGATATCACCTAGATCGTCTGGACCGGCTGAACGCCCCTGGTCTTGATCGACGGGCTGTCCTTCACTGATATCGGTCTGATTAGGAATACCGTCATGGTCCGACCTAGCAATTTCATGTTCCCCTTCTTCCGTTTCTTGCTCCGCTGTCGCCTGGTCTTGTGCTGACACCACGTTGACTCGCCTCGGCTTGTCTACTTGATGGTCCACCGTTCCTGGTGACTGCGGCGCCTTTCTTCGGACCAACATCTTTTTTGGGGTGACATAACTTGGTCTTTACACTAAAGGTGAGGTATCCTCTTCCACCGACCCATCATCGCTGATAAGATCGGTGGTCGATTGATACGCCAGGTTTTGCCACTCGACATACCGCCTCGACCCAATCGAGACGAACCCCATCTTCCTTGGTACCTTTCCTTCTGCTAACCACATGCCGACAATAGTGTTATTGTCCAGTGTCAGCGGCTTGTCACCGATATTGGTAACACGGACAAAATCACGTCGACCAGCACTCTTTACGAAGGTCGAGACCCACCGATCGCCCCTGGTCAACCACAACTTCCTCGAACGGAAACCTTTCTCAACCGGGGTATCGGCAGACCGACCAACTGGGATAGTGAGGTCTTGATCCCACCGGACCAGATCGGTATACGAACCATACAGAGGTCTTCGACCAGCCAACTTGCCAACCCAAGCGCTGAAAAAGTAGACCAGCGATCCCAGCACAGTAATTTTCACACGCGTTCTTCCTTCGGTCATATAAGAGTTTTCGCCGATCCCGACGCATTCTTGTCTCTGGGTATCGTCTATACGACATTCGACCTTACGAGCAAAGGCGGAGTCGATTATCGATACTTCAGCTCCAGAGTCGAACAACATCGTCGCCTTCTGGTTATTAATCTTGCCACAGGCTTTCGCCTGCTTGAACCATTTATCAGGCGCGTGATACTTCCCGTATCCGCGGGATTCTCCAGGCAGCAAGTCCAACTGCATAACCACCTTGGTCCGGGAGTAATCATCGGTCTTCAGACTGTAGACCGGATGGTCTCGGTCGACTCAATTTGGATAGAACGTGTATTGTCGGTCTTATCCTCCTTGCCGACATATGCATAGATGTGAACCGTAGAACGCTCGGCTCGATCCAGATTCCAACCTGGCGAGAGTTCTAGTTTAACATCTTCTCTGCGTCCGGCGGCAGCATCCCCGCGTGCTTGTCCGGCACGTACCACTTGCGTATCATGTTAAAAAACATTCTTCAATCTTGCAGTGGCCGGCGTCGTGGATCTCTCCACATGACTTTCATACAAAGAGGCAGTGGTCAGCCGGGTGGCCGCGTCTCTCGCACTTCTTGCACACCATCTTCTTCCAGCAGTTTGAACCATCATGTTTACTCGACCCACAGTGGGAGCACTTCTGACGAGGTCGGTCTGGATCGGACTTGCTTCCGTTCCTTCCCTTCCAGTCTACCTGGTCGGACTTCGACCTGGTCTTCGGGGCAGGTCCCGCAACATAGACGTAACACTGTTCTTCATCCGACGACTCCTGGCTGGATTGACTTCCACTTTCCCCTACCGATCCCGTGCTGTATTCGGCTACGATCGCCTTGACCGCTCGGGTCGGTCTGGTCCAGGGCCTCTTGACCGGATCGGTATGGGTCTGGGTCTTGGATCGGTAGCGACCTGATCCACCAGAACTCTTCTCCCTCATGCTACGCGACTTCTGTAGCGTCAGTAGAGTCTGTCCAACTTCACCCGCGTCCCTAAGAAGCAGCAGAGTAAGCTGGTCCGCCAGTTCTTGATCGTCCAGGGTACTAATGTAGTGACCCACATGTTCCAGAGCAGCACCGTTCGGCGGTTTATTTTCTTTAATTGTTATGCCGGCACGAAGTGCAGCCACGTTCAACCGATGCAAATATTCGATCGGTGTCTCGTCGCTCCGCTTCTGCATATGGTGATACTTGCGGGCACTCGAAAATCCGGAGTTACAATATTGCCCTTCAAACTCTGCACATAGCTGGTCCCAGTCAGACCGGACATCCCGACCTAACTGTTGGATCCAGTTGGCAGCCGGTCCTTTCAACAAATCCCGGAGAATCAGACACCTTTCACTTTTCGGGGTCTGGTCTCGCAGGAACGCAGACTTGACCCGACCGAACCAAGACCGGGCCTGGTCTTCATCAGCATCCTTGCCAGTGAAGTCCTTGAGGTCGGTCGTCGCGGCCATACGGATGCGAGGAATCGCAGCAGATCCAAAATCGTAAGCAATAGTGGAGGCTAGGTTAGCCTTGCGTGGCTTGTCAGCGCCCGTACCGTCTGACCCACAGTGGTCCTCAAGACCGCCGACCGACTCCATGTCACAGTCACTTGTCTTACTTGGTGTACGCGGTCTGGCCGGTTGCGGCTTGCGCTTCCCTTTGCCGACTTGCTTACCACTTCGAGTGGGATTGTCCACTGATGTTACCGATTCCATATCCACATCTCAGCAAACATTGGCACTTTGCTGGGTAGACCGGTCTTGGGCATGTGGCCGCAGAGGTGGTCTAACCCGGTCTTCCATGAAACGCTCCATCATCGTCTCAAACATGATTTGGACGTTAGCTGGAGTCATGGGCAACGTGTTGATACCCTCCTTTTGCGGAACTGAGACCTGTGGGGGTCGCTGGAGCCCCGACTGGCAAGCAGCCCTTTGCTGCCGCACGTCCCTTTTTTGTTCGGGCTGGGCATGGTCCACCCCCATGGTCATCCGCTCGACACTGGTCTCCAACTCTGATGAGCTATTAGAGGCTGGTGGAGACTGATAAACCGATTCGTCATCAGAACCAATGTTGACAAGCGCTGTGGAGGCTTCAGCGACCTTCACTTCTGCGGTGGGAGTTGGGCGGCGAACCGCCCCCACCAGTGGGACCAAATGGTCGTGGAAGGTCGACATCGACGATTTCAGCCTCCAAGTCTCAAATTCGAATAGTTTTTGGACATCGGCGGGGTTCTGC
The DNA here is from genome assembly GCA_026184515.1 of Peronosclerospora sorghi. NCBI lineage: Eukaryota > Oomycota > Peronosporomycetes > Peronosporales > Peronosporaceae > Peronosclerospora > Peronosclerospora sorghi. The sequence continues at coordinate 963,091 of CM047592.1, read as the reverse complement.
ATTTTAATGTCAACCTCCGCCAACATCGCCACCAAGTTTTTCACCAACAGTAATGGGTGATCACTCTGGACCGGCTCGGTAGTGGGACCGAGAAGACGGTCGGGGATCTGGAGGTTCAACACCCAAAAGACCACGTCAAAACGAACAAATCGTTTCAGCTCAAAAATGTAGTACATCTTGTTTAGGTCTTCTTCAGTGATGCCTCCATCTCCGACCTGCGACTTTTCTTCGAGGTCGTCTTCGTCGGCCGGCATTCCCAACCCTTTCTTGGGAATCTTGGGTAGCTTGGGGACCTTTGGGAGGTTGGTCTGATCGTTCTGATCAGCTTCCAAGTATTTTTCGTCTTTTGATTTTCCATCAACTTTTTTATGCACATACGTAGGATCAGGACCTTGGTCCTGATCCTTTCTGGGACTATAGCAAGACTTGCTATAGTCCCGATCGGCTCCGGTGGGAGCCTTTTGGGGAGGAAAAAAATTATTAATCCCGATCTGGTCCTCCACCAGGCTAGACCGGACATCGCCATCTTTATCGAGAACAAAGACGTAAGGTGATAGCTTTTCCTTACGCTCTCTCCAGAACGATTCCAAATTCAAATCTTCAAATTCAATCTTTGATGACACCTCGCGGTGATATCCACGATCATCAAGTGATCCGGGCACGCGCATCATTGTGGTGGAGTCAAGTTCGAAATCGAATACATTTGTATCGACAACCTGACCACCACCATCGTGCCCAGCCTTCCAACTTACGGGGGGGGTACCCCGCGGACCTCCATTCGAAATCTGGTCCGATCGTCCGCTGCTGGCAGACGACCGGTCATCATCCAGAGACACTTGGTCCGATTCACTTAAGACCATCTCACCTTTTGTGCCCATTGGAGTGGGCTAGTTACACACTCGGTGGATCGGGACGCAGATCGATTTGATTCGGTCTTGAATATGAGACCGTGCTGGCTAAGTGTACCTAGGGCGGAACTCTTCACCCCAGGTATGTACAGACCAGAAACACTTCCGAAAGATAGATTCCAATAGGTCGATCGTCCAAACGATCTAGACCTGACCAATACGAAATAATAGAGGGTAGACCAATCAACCGGTCTAGCCCCTGACCAATATGAGAGAAGACCAAAACCGGTCTAAACTCCAACCAATGTTAAAATGAGCCAATATGTCCACGTGAAGACCCAATATGCCCGTGAAACTCCACAAACGATATCTCCACATAAAGACCAATCCAATGAATAGCACGTTCCAAACGTACTTGACTTAAAGTGTCGAGATCGCCAAATCGTACTCCCGTCGAGGGACTTCCGGTGGCCAAAGTGCGCGTGCGGCGCGTCCAGACCGGGTATAATAGGCGAGAGGGGATAATTCAACCCTCTGCCCCCAAACACTCCGTGGTGGGCGGAGGCGACTAATGTACGTAAAAATAAGAACGGCGACCCCTTGCTGTGGTATAGACCAAGACCAAAGGACTTCTACTTGGAAAAAGCCGCAACCAAAAGACTCTTACCTTGAAAAACCGCAACTAACCAATAATACTACCTCCCTATGGTCCCTAATGTACCCACACAAAATTATGTAAAATACCCAATGTCAGGTGACTCACCCAAGACCAGTGTTCTTGATACTCCTTGAATTTGATAGGCTAAAAAGCCCCCCTTGTTTAGACCAATCGGAAACTCGACCTTCGTGATAGCGCATCCGCTATCACGTTCAACTTTCCGGGTTTGTATTCAACCGTAAAGTTGTATTCAGCAAAGAATGACAGCCATCGAGCCATTCTTTGAGAAATGTGTGGTGAATTCACGGCCGTGCCTAGCGACGCATGGTCCGTGTAAGCCACAAACGGTCTATCTCCCAATAGATAGATCCGAAAATTGGCCAGTGTATACTTCATGGCAAGGAGTTCCTTGTCATGCACTGTATAGTTGCACTCATCTGGGCGCAACTGACACGATTGATAGCAGATTACGCGATCACGATAATCGTGATCACGTTGCATCAAAGCACAGCCGATAGCGAAATCGCTCGCGTCGCAACGACGTGGAACGGACGATCGTTATCGGCTATAGCCAAGACAGGCGCATCAGTCAAGCTTTGCTTGACTGCATCAAAAGCATCTTGGCATTGGGTATTCCAATACCATTCGACATCTTTCCTAAGTAATTGAGAAAGAGGTCGTATTAACCCAGCATAGTTGCACGAATACTTGTGCAAATATGTTGCCAACCCAAGGAACTTTCGAAGTTCCTTAATGTTGTTTGGCGTAGGCCATTCAACGATCACCCTGATCTTTTCTGGATCAGAGCGCACCCCGTTCTTGCCCACAAAACAACCAAGAACGCGTATATCAGGTGCACCAAAGGTGCACTTCTTTATATTTGCATAGAGCTTATGATTACGCATAAGCTCTAACACTCGACGTAGATGTTTCCTATGGGCATCTACATCGCTTTTATCGTGTTCACCCTTACTATGGATGAACACGTCATCGAAATAACTCGGTGCGAATTCTCGCACCGGGCGTAATAGATGCGTGACGCATCTGTTAAACGTAGCAGGGGCATTTTGAAGCCCCTGCGGCATAACAAGCCACTCCCAAAGCATGCCGCTTGGGGTGCTTACCGCCGTGAGAGGGATATCTTTCTCACGCATTAGGATTTGATAAAATCCATCTCTTAGATCTAGAGCACTAAAGATGGTGCTCCCCACATGCCATCAATGATGACATCTTTTCGCGGTATCGGCGTCTGCGCCGGTACCGTCGCTGCGTTCAGCTTGTTGTAAGCGTGAAAGATTCTCCACCCACCTGTGGACTTTTTCACACAAGAGAGGGGGGGGGGTAGAGTGCGGTGAGATAGACTCCCGCACTTGGCCTGCTTTACGACGAGCTTCGAAAAACTCGTCGATCGCTTTTACTTGATCACGCGGCAACGGCCGTTGCGGCGTGACACAATACTCCGTGCCTGGCACGAGGTCAATTTTATGACGAGTTCCCTTATCCTTATGGATCTCGCTAGGTACTTCTTCTGGGAATACGTCAGCGTATTCCCGAAGTACCTCATAAAATGGGGAATTCGCTTTAAGCGACTCCCAGCTCTGCGCTTCAAAGCGCTGAATTTTGGTTTGATCATTGGGAACCTCGTTCCCAATGTTTTCCACTTGTAATGTGGATATTCGTTCACGAATATCCACTACATCATCTGTTGCTACGATAATACAGATCTGTTCGATCTGACCATCGTGCAAGTTTCTCACAAACTTCTTCCAGCTTGGCGCTGAAAGAGCCATCACCTCCGAACCTTCTTTCGGAGGGTGTTCCATCAACAGAGACTGGGTAGCTAATCCGGTCTCCATTTGCGTCAAGACGTTGATCGTCTCGACGGAACTGTCCATGCAATCAGACGCACTCGTCTGATTGACTGCTACACGGTGATTACGATTCACCGTGTGCGAATACTCATCATCATGGTGGCCACTGCCTACCATGTAATTTTCTTGGCGATCAGATGTGCTCGTCTGATCAGCCGCCTGTTCTGCAACACGGTGGTCTTTATCATCCGTGTGCATGGCTATCGCAACTTGGTGGGCACTGGCCACCACGGAGTTTTGCTCACGATTGCACTCGATCGTGAGTTCACTCTCATCAACACGGAATTCATTCGTCGTGTTGGAACCTTCGGTCGCACAGTGGGTGTTTCCCACTGTGGATACTATTTCATTCTCACGGTGGGTGTTTCCCACCGTGGATATCACTTCATTCTCACGGTGGGTGTTTCCCACCGTGGATATATAACTTCATTCTCACGGTGGTCTTTATCACCCGTGGAATGTTTCTCTCCAACACGCAACGACTCTTCTGTTGCGTGTGGTAGTCCCTCTGGACTCTCACCAGTGGATGTACCTTCCGCTGATCGTGTCATAACAGACCTGGTGGTGCCATCGCTATCCACCAGATTGTCTGACGCTGCGGTTGTATCTTCTGATACAGCCGGATTACACACAGGGTGATCAGATCCTGTGGGTCCGCCGCAGTCGATCGATAGGTTAACCCAGTCGATCGAAGGTTTAAACTTGGACATCCATGGGATTCCAAGTATCACATCGAACTTGTCATCTAAATCGAGGACGATGAATTCATCCTCGAATGACAGTTCATTCAACTCGAAGCGTGTTTTAATCACACGCTTTAAAATAGTCACGGGGGGTTGCACCTGTTGCTAACCGTACTGACAACATACTTCGTGGGGTTTCTACCTCCACGAAACTCATCAGCGTTAGAATCTGAGTTCTAAAGAAATTATTTGACGCTCCTGTGTCAAACAAAGCTCGCATGGGGACACCGCTCCCGTGCGGCTTAACCTCCAGGTTTATCATCACCCTGCACCTTTTGACAGGACATAGTTCCGTCTGGGGCTATTACCCTCACATGCCCTATGTCGGCATGTGGGTAACATTCCCAGTAGGGCGCCTCGCCCCTACTGGTGATCTACGTTTTTTGCACCAACTGGGTGATGTCCCTGTTGGTGTCGCCGTGCAGCGGACGGTTACGTCCGCTGACTGCGTGGCACCGGACGCGGTGCCATACACTCATGGGAAAAATGCCCCATTTTCGCGCATCAATTGCAGCGAATATTCTTCTTAAATTTCGGTTGCTTCGTTTTCGAAGCAACCGCAACCAATAGGTCCATCGGCTCTGGACCTCCACCCCCCATGCTATGGCGCGGGTGGCTATTTCTTGAGACGAAGTGTGAGCTTCGTCTGCCCGACTGCTGCTTGTTGACATGCTGTTGCGGCATGTCAAAAGCGAAGGGCTGTTGAGCCCTTCGGCTGTACCCAGCATGCGATGACGCTGATCGCATGCTGAACTCCTCACGGATGCTCATATCAATGGCATCCCTTAGAGTCTCTGGAGGGTGCCGGTAGAGACTCTGTTTGACGGGACCATCATTGAGTCCCTTCATTAAGCCAGTGACTTGCATAGCAGGGGGCACCGGCTTATACACAATATTTGACAGCAAATATTGCGTCTTCTGAGCGTAAGCTTGAAGGTCAAGCTTACCTTTCCGGAGTTCCATGAACTCCTGACGACTACTTAGCTCCATTTCTGGAGCTTCAAAGTTGAGCTTTAGCTCAGCTTTTAATTACTGATAAGTCAGGAACGCGGAGTCATCAGTGGCTCTGCGACTCATCGCCGATGCCCTGGCTCTGCCGCCCAGACATGTTGTGGCGAAGTACGCCTGTTGACGTTCGTCAACAATATTTTGCGCAGAGATGGCATCTTCCACCTCTGAGAACCATCTACGAAGGGGCTCGCCCCCTTCGCCGGTAAAGGGAGGTACTCGCGCCTTTACCACTTCAACACTATGCGTTGCAGGTGCAGATGTGGTCCGCGCTGCCTCTTGCGCGGGTCGTGCTGGCTTTTCTAGGTGGTTTCGGCTAAAGCGATTCACCACCTCTATCACTTCCTCCGGGGACTTAGCCTGGAGGAAGGTAATGATGTCGGTCCCCATAGACCGAACCATTTCCACCGTCGCGTCTTTACTACGCGACGAGAAGTGAGGGAAGTGTTTATTCACCTCTTTCAGCGTTCTCTCTCGCTCGGCAGGCGTCATGTCTCGCGACATGATGCCGAGCGGCTCTTAATCTTCGCTCCGCTAGCTAACTAGCGGAACGGAACTGTGGTCGTTAGGACGGACCACAAAGTGCTACCAGGTGTAACAGGACTGATCCTGTTACAGGCTTACACTGTATTTGTGCGAGGAAGCGCGCAATACAAGAGGGGTAGGATGAGTTGATGACAACTAATCCTATACTAAAAGTAAATATATAAATATTCACTTGTCTATTAGAACGCAAAATTAAGAGTGTTTATTTAATGGGTGGTTAGCGGCTAATAGTATAGTAATTACCAAACTAATATAATAATATCAAGTATTCAACTAACTGTACTATTAGTTAACCTGCATGATTCGGTATTTATACCGAATCGACTTTTCCTTCGTAGATTATAATAACTTATAATCTCTTATTTAAATTTCAGACAACGCGTCTGAAATTTAACTGTGATATTCTAACTTGAATATCAATTATGTAATGGCCCCTCATTACAAGAAGTATATATCTCACTAAGGAGGATTTGATAGAATCTATATCTCAAATCGCTGAGTGAGACTGTAGCAGGTGCGTACACGCACGGTGCGGCTAGCGCACAGAGGAAGACTTTCCTCAAGCGGCGATACGCCGCTACTTAGCCGATACGCCCTTATATAAGGGCTTAGTAAGAGATCGCTCTCTTACTCGGGGCCAAGATTCCCTTGGTCTACTGTTATTAGAGACTAACGCCTTGATACAAGGCTTCCCTTAGAAAGGGGGTAGCTAAGGGAGGTACTCCCTTTGACTACAACACTCACTGCGCGCACGACCGGTCGAGGTCGTGCGCCTAGCAGTATTAGAGTATTTTGTAAACTGATTTATATTTAATATGTAATTAGCCTAAATTAATTAAGATAATGTAAGCTATATGTAATACTAAGTAGACCTTACTAAATTAGTACCTAGCCGAAATGTAGTGTAAACCACCTGTGTACCAACACGTGGCAGGCTGCCACGCGTTCACCAAGGGCTCCTGACCTGATTGGTTAAAAATAACCAATAGGTACGAGCCTTTCGGACTGGTCAATACTTCACCCTAACCGTTGTGTACTTACGTACACCAACGTAACCAAATGTAACCCTGTTACATCCTCCCCCATCAAGACTATTGCCACGAAATAATCAATTTTAGTTGGAGAACTCCAACTGCCAGAACTCTGGCATACCATGAGCACCTTGAGTGGTGCTGAAGATTCTCCCCGAGAAGGGGATGACAACTATTCCAACTCCAATATTTCGGAGGAGGAGTCCCTAAGGTATATGTCACCTAAGGATGACCGCTACGACAACGCCGAACGGCGATGTAGGCAGTATAATTCGCTCCCCACAAGTGGGAAAAATGCACTAACTCGTGCGCCACCCCTATCAACTTCGGATGATGCATCCGGGTCGCCGAAGGCGACCATCACCAATGAGCTAGACACGGCTCAGGAAGCCCAACATGCCGTACAGGCACAGAAGGGTCATCGTAACCCTCAAAAGAAGGCTAAAAACGAGGTAAAATGGGGTTTAGCCTCCCATATCTCTGGCCCTGCGGCTGTACAGACTCGTGAAATCGCGCGCCAAAGACAACTACGGGCAAAACTGCTAACGCCGAAGCAGTTCACTGTCACCTCGTACCGAGCGCGCCTCGGGAAACAGGCACGGGGTGCCGTTGTTGAGAGCCTCCGCGAGGTTCCCTTCGTTCTCCTACCAGGGGAAGATGTTGAGGAGGCAGAGCAGAAATTCCGCGCTTGGGCGGAAGGGGAGAAGCGTCTCCCGGACTTTAACGAGCTGTTATATATAACAGCTATTCCGAACGTGACGTTCGGATAGAGAGGTCATTGCGCTTGGCGTTTGCCAGACCTAAAGTGCTGGGGCAATTACCTGCCCCTTATTTCTCGAGCCCTGCTAGCGCCCGAGCCCTCGGTGTGGTGCCGGAGAGCAATTCAAACTCGGCATCTGCCTCCGGCAAACTCCCAACTACTGAAAGTGGAGGGGCTTCCGCCCCTTTGGTCGTTGACTCGCAACGGGGTTCTCCCGCTCGAAAGCGTCAACGACGTCACGGCAATCCTGCCGCAGGGGAGTCTCGGACTCCCACAAACTCTGTGAATATGGATAACCTTTCCACTTCACCATATACTGGGTCTCACCCCGATGATGGCGTCGCGCCATCAGACGCTCCACATGGTAATGTGGAATACCCTCCGAGTCAAGAACTTGAGGAGGAGGTCGCTCAATTGCGACGTGAGTTTCACGAGCGCTGTGATCGACACAGCCGTCGCATCCAGGACGCCCAGGAGGGACTCCGCGACGAAGGGAGTGCCATTGACCGCATCGAGAGTCGGCTTGCCTCCCTCGAGTCTGTCGTTGTGGTGTTTCATGGTCGTATTTCGACCCTGTAGGCGATATTCCGACCTGTTGTGCGTTTCGGCTATCCGCCTTCCAAACCTCCTCCAAGAGGGTACCCGCCTCCGGGTTCTGGTATGGCTTAAGAATACCCACATAGAAGGTTGGATGCGTACGCATCGCCTTCGGGATATCCAAGGTGTACGCCAAGCCCTTTCGGGCTAGCACCTTAAAAGGCCCCACAAATCTGGGGCGCAGTTTGTTCCGTAACACGTTAGAAACTGGATGTGAAGGAATTTTTTTTGAGTTTAATAAAACACTTTCTCCTAATTTATACGCCTTTCTGTTACGTCGAACCTTGAGGTCGTCCTGTTCCTTTTGCTTGTCTTGGCTTTCCTCCATGGCGTCGAAAACGTGTCGTAAGACACTAAGGCGCGTCGATAAAAACTTATCGATGTGCTTTTGAACAGATACAGGACTGAAATCGTGGAATCCTCCCCCTCAAGCCCCGGGCCACACACACGTGGCGTCAACGGAACCATCGGATTCACTAATCCGTTCACGTAAAACGGCGTAAGCCCCGTAGATGCATGGACCGAATTGCTTATAGCAAATTCGGCCATAGGAAGCTTCTCACTCCAACTCTTTCGAGAATCCGGACATAAACTCCGGAGAATATCTTTTACAACGCGATTAACGCGCTCCATTTGTCCGTCTGTCTGCGTATGATCCGCAGTGGACATGAGAAGCTTGGTGACCAGCATCTTCAACAGCGCCACCCAAAAAAACTGTCCCGTAAACGAGGATCCCGATCCGATACGACGGAATAGGGTAGACCATGCTGTCGAAAGACACGGTCTAGGAACACTTTCGCTGTTCCTTGTACATCAATGGACTCTGGTACTGCCGCCAGGTGAGCCATCTTGCTCAAACGGTCAACAAAGACCAAAATGCCTGTGTTGCCGGCCTTATCCTTCGGGAAACCGAAGATGAAATCCATACTAATGGATTTCCAACACTACGTGGGAACGGATAAGCTCGCCAAAGGCACCGCTAAATCTGCAGAGGGTTTAACCCTCTGACACGTCTCACAGGTGCGTATATATGCACCGACCCACTTATACATGTTAGGCCACCAATAAAAAGCGCTTAAAGCGCTGTAGGTCTTATCCCGACCTAAATGACCCCCGGTAGGGGCGCCATGAGCCTCAAAGAGGACTCTATACTTCAGTTCCTCATCATGAGGAACTACCACCCGCGGAGTGTCCTCCGCGCTCGTGCTATAAAATAGCAGACCGTCACAGTACCTGTAACGGTGTAAACAAGCTTTATCTCGACTTGACAGGGTTGGCTCAGACGAGCCAAGACCCTTCTCACCTAACGCGCTTATTAGCTCCGTACACTGTGGGTCTTTCTCATACGCCTGGCGTATGAGATCCACCACAGATGTGGTGACGAATGTCGCGTGAGCGAGTTCGTAATCGGTACGACGCGACAACGCGTATTCAAGCACGTTCTGCTTGCCAGGCTTATACCTAACCTCAAATCTATACTCCGCAAAGAAGGAGAGCCAACGGGCCATCCGTTGGGAGAAATGAGGCGACTTCGTCGCTGTCCATAAAGACGCGTGGTCAGTATAAACCACGAACGGCTTTGAGCCGAGTAGGTGAACCCTATATTTGACAAGGGAATACTTCATAGCAAGTAGCTCCTTATCATGAACGGGATAATTCCGTTCTGCAGCTTTAAGATGCCTCGACTCAATCGCGAACACGAGTTCTCGTCCCGAATCGTCTGCTTGTAACAAAGCACATCCGATTGCGAAATCGGAGACATCGCAGACGAGGCTAAATGGTTTCCCAGAATCTGGGAGAGCAAGAACGGGGGATTTCAACAAGCTCCCCTTAACCGCTTCGAAAGCGTTTTGGTGCTTGGATTCCCAACACCAATCTACGTCCTTCTTAAGAAGGTCAGTCAATGGCTTCGCCATCTCAGCGTAGTTCTCGCTGTACTTGTGGAGATAATTGGGTAATCCAAGCCACTTCCGTAAATCTCTAAGATTTACAGGCGAAGGCCACTCCACAATGGCTTTCACCTTCGCGGGATCCGCCCGCACTCCATCCTTACCGATTATGCATCCGACGAAAGAAATTTCCTCAACACCAAAAATACATTCAGATGCGTTTTCATACAACTTATGCTCCCGCATACATTCCATCACCGCTCGAAGGTGTATTAGGTGCGTCTGGACATCAGACGAGTCGCCTTCCGCGCGACTATGAACGAATATATCGTCGAGTTACGTCTGAGCGTACTTTCTATGAGGGCGGAAGAGTTGAGTCACCAAGCGATTAAAAGTCGCTGGTGCATTCGAAAGCCCCTGTGGCATAACAATACACTCCCACAGCATGCCACTAGGCGTTCTGACCGCTGTAAGCGGAATATCTGATGCTCGCATGAGCACCGGATAATACGCGTCCATCAGATCTAAGGCACTGTACACAGTACAGCCCGCCATATTTTTCTGGAGGGCATCCTTCCATGAATCGGAGTTTGCATGGCTACGTAGCTGCATTCAGCTTGTTGTACGCATGCACAATGAGCCACTTTCCGTTCGGTTAACGAACACAAAAACTGGGAAATGAGTGGGTAGATTTACTCTCCCGCACCATCCCTGCCTCTTCTTTTCCCTTGAATAATGCGTCGATGACGTCGCATTGCTCCTTGGGAAGAGGCCACTGCCTAGTGACGCATTTGGTTCCAGGAACCAAGTCGATTTCATGTCGGACTCCCCTATCTGGTGGTAATCACATCGGTGGGTTGTCACTAATGACATCTCCGAATTCCTTAAGTAAGGAATGGTAAGGGTCCTCAGGATCCGCAACGATCTTGAGGCCGCTTCGGGCATTCATTTGCTGTTTGGTTTGCACCAAAACTGACTCGTCCATCGTGGATGAGGAGTTCAACTCCTCTTCCCGACGCAACACGACGATCTCGTCGAGTTCACCTGCTTTGACAGCAGACCAGAATCGTTGAAGGACATCTCCTCCAACGACAACAGGTCGCCTACCCCAGGCAACCGTTCCAGGCTTGCGCCTTCTGTGACAACACCTGTCAAACTATTCAGCATCCGATAGGACTGATGACTGCTGGCCTAGGGACCCATCCCGGGACCCAGATGGGGGGAGTCAATTGCCCCATTTACTGGAAGCGCATCGCGTCTATCCACAGAGGTCTCTACATCTACCACCGGTGACTCGCCGGTCTCACCTACAACGGCGTGGTCGGAATCCATTCCGACGTGCGAAAGAGACGAACTACGGGTCTCTTCGCTTGGAAGCGCCTCGCGCTTAACCACAGGGATCTCTACCCCTACCACTGGAGTTACCACAGGTAACTCACCAGTATCGCCTATAACGGCGTGGTCGAAATCATTTCCGACGTTCAAAAGAGAAGAACTACGGGTATATTCGCGTGGAAGCGCCTCGCGCTTTATCACAGGGGTCTCTACCCCTACCACTGGAGTTACCACAGGTAACTCACCAGTCTCGCCGTTCACGGCGTGGGGATTAACCGCCGAATCCCCCTCGTTAAGGACTCTTCCTTAACGCCATTGGGAATGATCATTTCAGACATCCCAATCTCTGGCATCTCACGCCAGAATCGCTTTTGCGATCGAGCAAAGGTGGGTTCATGACTCGTCAATGCTTCACCCGACCGCGGGTGCGTTGAGCCAATGGACTTAGATTTCCAGTCTATCCATGGCTCGTGGCGTTCCAGCCACTTAATGCCCAGAATGAGGTCATACCTCGAGTCCAAATCAAGGACTAGGCAACGTTCTAAGCTTTCGAAGTCTGCCAACTTCAGCTTAAGGTCAATCGAGACCTTGGGTACAGAAACCTGTACGCCCGTCGCAAGACGGACCGTGACAACGTCACGAGAACGTGCCTCTAGGGCCTCGGCATACAGCCGACTCTTCTCCACAGAAGACCGTCTGACATAATTGTCAGACGCTCCAGAGTCTATCAAGACTCTCCAAGGCTTATCAAAGCCTTTCACGTCCGCAAGGACTACCAGCAAACCTGGCTGGTACACCAACTCGGTGCTAGAAAGTACCGCTTCCCTCGGGGCTTTGTGCTGTCGGCCCCTACCCTGGGGTTTAACAGCACTGAGGGATGCCCCAGTAGGGCGCCCCGCACCTACTGGGAGCCGTCGTTTCCCAACGGCTTTGGCGGGGGACTTTTACCTACCCTCGGCCCCTTAAAGCGAATATCTCGCTGGGGGTTCCGCGGACATCTTTTCCGCAGATTGTCCGCACTTCCACACAGGAAGCATCTCAGCGGCCCCTGCCGCTGCAGCATAGCCAGGAGCCTCAGAACCCAACGAGATAGAGTCAGCGTGACTCTTAGCGGAAGTTTTCTCCTCCGCTTCGACCTGACTCAGGTCCATGGGTTCGGGACCCACCTTAGAGGAACGAAAGTTCCTGTCGGCGTTAAATGCCATCTGAAACGCCTCCCCAGGGATTGGGGTCGTCTTCGGAATAGCTCCAAACGTGCTGGCCCTTCTCTCAGGCCTCCCATGAACACGTGAATGGACACATCGTCCGAATACGATTTCGCGTACATCCCTGCCAACAGGGTCTTCAGTTCTTGGATATATGATTCCAAGTCCTTAGTGCCCTGACGTCACCTCAAAAACGCCAGCTTATTCTGGAAAACCAGATCAGGCGTGGCGAAAATGTCCATAAGCTTTTGCTTAAGGACTTCCCAGGTCGGGAACACGTCCATGACCGAATCCGAGCACGTAAACGCCCAAGCACGGGCTTTACCCGTAAGATGGGTCAGTGCAAGTCCCACTTGCAAGTGATCTGCGATCACATTCGCTGTGGCGAAGGCCGTTTCGTCCTCTCGAAGCCACACATAAAGTTTATCACCCTTTTCACCGGTGAATTCCTTTATCTTAAAGGACAACGGGGGGCGCACCCCCGTGGACGTGGAATGACTTCCACTATAACTCGCCTCATGGGCGATGAGGGCATTGACCCTCGCCTTTACGGCCTCAAGGCCCTGCTCCACTAGGAGCTGCATGCCTTCGTCCCCCATTAGGGATAACAGCCTGTTAAAGGCTTCCTGATGGACGAGGGTTAATCTTTCCCAATCGTCCTGATTCATCCTTTGCAGAGGATGCCGTAGCCTACCAACACAGGTGTTGGATTGACTACTAGTGCTACCAGATGTAGCCGGTGCGTACACTCACGGTGCGGCTAGCGCACAGAGGAAGACTTTCCTAAAGTGGCGATGTGCCGCTACTTATCCGATACGCCCTTATAAAAGGGATTAGTAAGAGAGTACTCTCTTACTCGGGGCCAAGATTTCCTTTGAGTTTACAAGTTAGCATAAGATAACGCCTTGATACAAGGCTTCCTTAATAAGGGGGTAGGTAAGGGAAGGACTTCCCTTACACTACAACACTCACTGCACGCGCGACCGGTCGAGGTCGTGCGCCTAGCAGTCTTTCGAGTGAAATGTAAACTGAATGTATATTTAATATTTAATTAGCCTAAATTAATTTAAACTAATGTAAACTATATGTAATACTAAGTAGACCTTACTCAATTAGTACCTAGCCTAAATGTAGTGTACACCACCTGTGTACTAACACGTGGCTGGCTGCCACGCCTCCACCAAGGGCTCCTGCCCTGATTGGTTAAAATAACCAATAGGTCCAAACCTTTCGGACCGGTCAATACTGACCCCAACCGTAGTGTACTTACGTACAGAACATAACTAAATGTAACCAGAATGTAACCCTGTTACAAAACTGGAATTTTAAGTTCGACGAATGATGATAATGATGATGTATTAAAGGGATAACGAGCGGCTATTCCTACGCAGTACTTGTTCACAACGGTCAACCACGAGGCCAGGGTACACCTGTGAGTTTGGTTCCTCCATGGCTCGATCATGTCCATTTTGGCTGTCGTTTAGTAGTTTGCATCCAATGTAGGGGTACTAGGTGTCATGAAACTTTTCTTCTGTATCTTGCGTACAATATCACGGGGTTAAAAACGATGTCAAGGTCACAATGATCCCGAATACGACTCTTTTACTAGCACACAAACTGATTTTATAAAAATTAAGATATTCATACTATTTAAGCCACACTAAATCCAATGACTAACCATAAGCTCCATATCTTAAATTACTGTCACGTGATTAGTAGAAATTACTTTCCGAAACTCTGGATCATAATTTCATTATGATTCCTGCAGGAAGTCTAGCCTGTTCCGATCGATAGGTGTGCTCACGATTGCACTCGATCGTGAGTTCACTCTCATCAACACGGAATTCTTTCGTCGTGTTGGAACCTTCAGTCGCACAGTGGGTGTTTCCCACTGTGGATACTATAGGCCAATTCACCCGATTGAATCATAGGATCCTATCTATGGGTTGATTGCCTTATCCTCTCGATCATACCCAACCGATTCTGTCTTTATCCTACCTTCTATATCATATTAGTATGTAAAGTATAGGAAATCGAATCCCGACTTTCCTATCGGTATTTTGGATCTGTATTATCGCCCATCAACTCTTCCGAAGATCAGAAAACCCGATCGGATCGACCTTTAGTCTGGATCTGTCGAATTAATCCACCCATCAACTCAAATTCTAACCGAAATACATGTCTCTAGGCTGGATCGCACTCCGCCACATTTCTAGTCCACTGAGTAGCTCTTAGTTTCCATAACCGTAACGCAATTTCATATTTCCTGGAATTTACCGGGGATAGAAGGTATGTTCTGGCCGATAGGTGTCTAACGAGGTCCTATTTGGAGCAATTCGTTATCAGACGTGGACCATACTGAGAATCTTTTGAACTATTCATGGCTTTACCATACATTCACTTGTTAGGACGCCCGGTACGACATACCAGCAAATAAAAACCCGTGTCTGTTCACCCCAGCTGCGACGTTGCTTGCGGTTGTTGATGAAAGTGACCAGACAAGGTCGGCCTTTTGGATTTTCGGTGAGATTGTCAAATAATATAAATTGTCTCGGGGAAACGGATCAGACGAACTTGTTGAGCTGTTTGTGAAACCAACGGAACCAAGGCCTGGTTGGCACGTCTATCGTCGATGTGTTTATCTTCATGATTTGCATGGTTCGGAACGCATCAGATCGTCGATCGCTGGCCCGAGGACCAGATCAGATCGCCATTTTGTCGGAACCTTGGTTGCCCCTAAAAAAATCCTAAAGTCAGGTCCTAAGAGTAAGTCTGCCAACATCGGTTAGC
>CM047592.1:904289-917810 GCA_026184515.1 Peronosclerospora sorghi | reverse complement strand
GCTAACCGATGTTGGCAGACTTACTCTTAGGACCTGACTTTAGGATTGTTTTTAGGGGCAACCAAGGTTCCGACAAAATGGCGATCTGATCTGGTCCTCGGGCCAGCGATCGACGATCTGATGCGTTCCGAACCATGCAAATCATGAAGATAAACACATCGACGATAGACGTGCCAACCAGGCCTTGGTTCCGTTGGTTTCACAAACAGCTCAACAAGTTCGTTTGATCTGTTACCCAGAGCCAATTTATATTATTTGACAATCTCACCGAAAAGCCAGAAGGCCGATCTTTGTTTGGTCACTTTCATCAACAACCGCAAGAAGCGTCGCAGCTGGGCTGAAGAGACACGGGTTTTTATTTGCTGGTATGTTGTACCGGGCGTCCAAGCAAGTGAATGTATGGTAAAGCCATGAATAGTTCAAAAGGTTCTCTGTATGGTCCACGTCTGATAACGAATTGGTCTAAACATGACCTCGATAGACACCTATCGGCCATAACATACCTTCGATCCCCGGTAATTTCCAGGAAATGTGAAATTGCGTTACGATTACGGAAACTAAGAGCTACTAAGTGGAACAGAAATGTGGCCTAGAGACATGTATTTCGGTTAGAATTTGAGTTGATGGGTGGATTTATTCAACCGATCCAGTCTGAAGGTCGATCCGATCGTGTTTTACGATCTTTTCAAGAGTCGATAGGCGATAAGACCGATCCAAAAATACCGATCTGAAAGTCGGGGTTTCCGATATCCTATACTTAACATACTAATATGATTTAGAAGGGTGTATCGACTAGGTCAAATGGAAGAATCGGATGGATATGGTCGAGAGAATAAGGCAATCTACCCATAGTTGATGGCAGATAGGATGCTATGATTCGATCGGGTGAATCGGCTTATAGATCGAAACAGACTAAATGTCCTACAAGAACCATAATGAAATTATGATCCAGATTTTCGGAAAGTAATTTCTACCAATTACGTGACAGGGGATTAAGATAAGGAGTTTAAGGTTAGTCATTGGATTTAGTGTGGCTTAAGAGCCTGGTTCAAGTAAGAAATAGAGGTGAAAAAATAGAGATCCAAAAAAGTGCGCTGCAATTCTATTGGTCAGCTCCAGAGGGTCACCTCTATTAATTAAATATAGGTTCCAGAGGTCTATTTCTGACTGAAAAATTAATAGAGATGACGAGTCGCAGTCGCAACGTTGGAGCTGCTGTCGTTTCAGCAGCAATTCTGGCTATAACAAATGCCCTTGCTGTGGTTCTTGATAGCGACGATGATGAGGATGGGCGTAGTCATCGTCGGCCTAGGTCCAGACGATTTTCTATGCGTCGATCATTGTTTGTGGTTGCAGATCACAACACTCTGTTTGATGAAGGCTGGTTTCGCAACCAGTTCCGTTGCTCCAAGGATTCATTCGATAGCATTTGCAACATGATCGACGCACACTGGCATTCAGTGAATGAATCTATCGGCGGAAATGCTGCGTTTTTTGCTCGGGATAGAACGGCTGTGGCAATGTTCTATTTGACACATCCGGGATCGTTAGCCGAAGCTGCCTCTATCTTTGGGATTAGCAAAGCATCAGCCCTACGATCAGTCAAGCAGGTTGTTGACGTTTTAGTTACCGCAATTCTTCCTCTGATCATTCGCTTGCCCGAAAGTGACGAGGATTGGAACAGTCTTGCCACAGGATGCAAAAGTGTTTGTGGATTCCGTAACGCTGTCTTGGCTGTCGATGGTTGTCTGTTCGAAATAGAACGGCCGTACGACTATGAGGGCTGGTACTGCCGAAAAGGGTTCCCAGCTATCAACGTCCAGATGGTAGTCGAGTTTAAGGGGAGAATCCGTGCGTTTGACATGCGACCTGGATCGGCGAGTGACAAATGCGTTTTTAAGTATTATCGTTTCGGTTCGACCATTGCAAACATCATTCCGAAAGGAAAGCACTGTCTCGGTGACGCTGCGTACTCGCTCACCGATCAAATGATGACTCCTTATCCCGTTGAGGAAGAAATGTTTCCCGAGGATGCCTGGTACAACTACTGTCACTCGCGAACTCGGATTGTTGTAGAACGGTCAAACGGAATGGTGAAAAACCGATTCCGTATCCTAAAGGTCCCTTTGAACCAGAAGAGATCCATTCAAACTGGGAGAACAGAGACCGAGAAGATGAGCAGAATCATCGCTGCATGTCTCGTTTTGCATACAATTTTGATTGATCTCACCGACATCATCGCTGAAGAGGAAAAACATTATACAGAGCAAGCAAACGACCCAGGAGATGAAGAGGGCAACTATCATCAAGATCGCAATGCAGCTCTCCAAAAGCGGGATTACATTCGGGATTACCTATGGCACAACAAAGCAATCATAAAATCGACGTATGGTTGATGTCTGGTCTTATTATTGTCAGCAAGTCGAGTCAACACACAGTTGAACCATCAACTGCTGCGTTCGTAAGATTTCAGCTGTTTGATCTTTCTGTTGTTGCAGCAGAAGATTGGTTGATGTCGCGATTTCTCGCAGATCCTGCATATCCTGCGACGATTTCTCGACAGGTGCCAACATCGACTTGCCGATCGACTCCAATCCTCGCTGAATGCGAGATCCAAGGGCATCGTAGGCTACGACCTTGTCTTCCTGACGAGACATAGTTCGCCGCGATCTGGCCGATGATGGAATCATCGTGCGTGGCGACTGATGCTCTTCAGAGGACATGGACGCTCCATCACTTTCCTGCATCACATATTAATCCCGATAACATATGAGCGTTATAAGCACTTACCTGATGGATCGAGGGTTGTGAGGATAGCAAGCAGTCATGGCCCATGCCGGCTCGGCCACCGAAATGTGACACCAGTTCATCCCAGAATATGGATTCTTGGGAATAGGGGCGTTGCCGGTTTGCTTGTCGGCAGCGTTATGCTGACGGTATAGCTTCTGCAAGGCCTGATACTTGGTCTTGACTTGCACAGTCGACACTGCGAATCCACAAACCGTCTGCAGATGCAGAACGATCTTCGACCAGCCTCGTGCTAAGCTGATCTTATCCTTGCTGTCAAGGAATTCAGCTCGGAGCGCCTGGCGCTGTTCAAGGAGCTCCCGAATCATGTCAGGAGTCCACTGGGCTGGCTCAACCTCAGTTTCAGTCTTCTTCGGTCGACCGCGCTTCTTGCTGGCAGCAGCCGGCGCCTCGGATGATGCGGGAACCAATCCGGGCTGAACCACCGACACGGCGTGAACAATGCCATCGTTGTCAGCTGCACTGGAAGACATGACTGTGGAGAAGCGTGCCCAAAATTTGGCACACTTCTGGTCAAGTTTTGTCAAGGCATTTGGTCTAATTTCGGATTGGTTAAACAAGGGGGCTTTTCAGCCTATCAGACTCAAGAAGTGTCAAGAACGCAAGTTTTGGTGAGTCACCCGACTTTAGGTATTTTACATATTTTTGTGGGGGTACATTTATGGACTATAGGGTAGTAGTATTTTAGTTGTGGTTTTACCTTTTAGGACAGAGGTTATACCTTTAAGTAAGGAAATCTTTTAGCTTTCGGATAAGTGGCTGAAACCTCTTCTGGTCTTGGTTCACACCACAGCTAGGGGTTGCTGTTCTTCCCTTTTCGTACACTAGTCGCCTCCGCCCGCCGCGGAGTGTTTGAGGGCAGAGGGTCGCATTATTCCCCTCTCGCCCATTATACCCGGTCTGGACGCGCCGCACGCGCACTTTGGCCCACCGGAAGTCCCTCGACGGGAGTACGATTTGGCGATATCAACACCTCAACTCAAGTACGTTTGGAACGTGCTATTCACTGGATTGGTCTTGGCGTGGAGATATCTTTTGTGGAGTTTCACGAGCATATTGGGTCTTTACGCGGACATGTTGGCTTGTTTTAATATTGGTTGGAAACTAGATCGGTTTTGGTCTTATTTCGTATTGGTCAGGGGCTAGACCGGAACGGTCGGTCTACCCTCTATTATTTCGTATTGGTCAGGTCTTGATCGTTTGGACGATCGACCTATTGGAAGTTATCTCTTGGAAGTATTTTTGGTCTGTTTGTGTCTGGGGTGAAGAGTTCCGCCCCAGAGATACCTACCCAGATCGGTCTTCTATATTCGAGACCGGTTCGATCCAATCTGCGATCCCGATCCACCGAGTGTGTAACTAGCCCATTCCATCGGATACACAAGGTGAGATGGACACTAAACAATCGGACCAAGTGGGTTCTGATGACGACCGGTCGTCTGATTGCAGCGGACGATGGACCAGATCTCGGGTGGTGGTCCGCGGAGTACCCCCTCCGAAAGTTGGAAGGCTGGGCGCGATGGTGGTAGTCAGGTTATCGATGCTAATGTTTTCGATTTCGAACTTGACTCCACCACATGACCAGTTACTGAATTTTAATATCGATATTGATTTTAGTAGCTATAGTCTGAACCGCGCAGTTTCCGAGACCTCTATTTATTTTACCTCTATTTCTTACTTGAACCAGGCTCTAAATAGTATGAATATCTTAAAGGAAGTTGGTAAAACGACGCCCTATAATTCCCAAAATAGAGCGAAAATAGCCCAACCTTAAACCCTAAACCCTAAACCCTAAAAAGCCCGAACCGTCCCAGTCGACCTGGACCTAGCAGTGAAGAGTAGAGTGGTAGAGCTTATCTTGTGTATACGTGCCTTGATTGAGGTCCCCAGAGTCTTGTTAAAATGGCACCGAAAACGTTGCGTTCACTTCGCACGATCAAGACTCACCTGCTGATAAAGTTTCAGCGTGGGAGGATCAGTGGAAGGTGTCAAACTGGTGCGCGCGCGCCGTAGCCGTAGAAAAGTTCAGTAGGCGTACTCACTATATAAAAGCAAAAGGAAAAGTAAGTATATTATTTAAGGTTACTTAAGTAGCTATCCGGTACCTAACGCGACTTAAATCAGTAACCGCCGTAAACATGCAAAATGTATACCAATGCAAACAGCCAATGGGATTCCACCATTCCGGAAGAGTGCAAAGCCAAAAATGGCTACACACTCTTCCAACACTCCTCCTGGAAGACCGGAGGCTGCACCATCGTCACTGCAATCCTAGCGCTGCACGCAACACTTGAATCCTTGGCGCATTGAGGTCCTTGGTCAGTAGATCGGCTAGCATATCCACACTTGGCACGTGACTAGCTGAAACAATGCCCTTCCTCGTGAAGTCTTTTAGAAATTTGAGCTTGATGTCGACGTGTTTCGTGCTAGCAGCGCTCGACTCGTCCTCCAATTGCTAGATGGCAGCTTGGTTGTCCATCTTGAACACTAATGGTGTCCTCGAGTGCATATTAATTTCCGCAAGCAACTCTCTCAGACCCAGCGCCTCCTTGCCAGCTACTTCAGCAGCAACAAATTCCGCTTCTGCTGTTGAGACGGCCACCGCTGTCTGCTTCTTGCAAGCCCAGCTCACAAGCATACCATTAACGAAAAGCACCATCGCTGAAACACTCTTTCTGTCTGCCTTGTCCGCCGCAAAATACGCATCGCTGTACACCATGATGCGTAGCGGCATCGGCAGATCCTCGTCGTGCTTCAAAACCAGTTTCAGGTTGCTCGTTCCCTTGAGGTACTTGAGCACCCTTTTAGCAATCTTGTAATCAACCTATGGTGGGTGCGTGGGTCTTTCTTGTGGCGCGGTGCACAGCGAACGAAACGTCAGGACGTGTGCACCTCGCGACCCACAGCAGACTGCCCACCAGCGATTGAAAGTGCTTGATACTGGGCAGGTTGCCCCTTGTTTGCAATGGCAATCGCTCTTGAAAATCCTTGTCCTCATCGAGCATTAGCACCGGCGTGCGCGCCGGATTTTATTTTCTCCAGCTTGTGTGCGATCAGAATTTCTTTGATCGTCGACTCTTGGTCCAATATATATCCATCCCTCGGATTCCCATCGATCCGAATACCGAGAAACTTCGTGACACGTCCCAAATCCTTTAGCTCTAACACTTGCATGTCCTTGAAAAATTCATTTACCATTTGCTCGCTAGTGCCGGTGATCAGGAGGTCGTCAACGTACGCTCCGACCACAGCAGTTTCGTTTCCAACATGCTTTACGAAAATGCATGTGTCTGTGACACACTGCACGAAATCAAACTTCATCAATGTCTGTGCGAGACATTGCCACAGGCGTCCAGCCTGCTTCAAACCATACAGGTTTCGTCTTAATTTAAGCGCGAGCTCCTTTGGCGATTTCACACCATAATCATGTAATTTCTTGTCCGTGATTTCCATACCTTGTGGCACTTGCAGGTATATCTCCACATTGCTTTCGGACATCGCTTTGGGGTAGGCACTTGGCACGTCGCCATGGCGTGCCTCTACCCCCCATACTTTCGCCATCACCAAGAGCAACTTTACGTTGTTCAACTCCATGACGGTTGAAAACGTGAACAAGTAATCGTCCCCAAAAACTTGCTTGTCACCTCTGGCAACTAGCCTGGCCTTGTACCTCTCGACCGAACCGTCTGCAGGGACTTTCGTCTTGTACACCCACTTGGTCGGTAGAGGCACCTTGCCGGCGGGACGGCGCACGATGTCCCACGTGCCTAGCTCTTCGAGTGACTTGATCTCCTCCATTTCGGCGTGTTTCCACATCACCGAATGAGGGCCACCATGCGCCTCTCGATAATTCTTGGGTTCCGGCTGCATTGATAACGCACTTGACGACCCAACATCTGGTTCGCAAACAGCGTATACGCATAGAGCGTTTCCCGCATTTTTGCCATTTTCATCGGCTGCTTTCGAAACATCACTTCTTGCAACCGTCCTTTTTAACTTCGACGCTTCATAATCACGTCCTTTAGGCGTCTTCTTAGGCTTTCGGCGCGACTTCCTTGCGCCCTGACCATCGGTTTCCGTGCCCTTTGGCGCGGATCCAGTCTCCGGCATTCCATCACTTGATTGCCCTGGAGTTGGTACATTTGAAACGTTCACCCTGGCACGAGATTCCGGCAAGTCTTCGAGCTCTTGACTGCATTCACCTTCCAATACCTTGGTGATCTTGTTGCTAGCCTCTTCGATTAGCGTCTCGATCGCTGTGACGTGCCTGGTCACTGCGACCACTCTGTCCTTAAGCAGCAACACTTTATACCCCTTGGTTTCGTCGCTCTTGCCAAGGATAAGTGCGCGTTCTGCGTGCTTCTACAACGCCTTCTTCTTCGGGTCCCTCCAAACCATGCACGGGGACCCGAAAACCACGATATCATTCACCGCCGGCCGCTTGCCGGTGAGTACTTCTAGGGGCGAAATTCGACCGGTGTTTGACCTTGTCGGGGTGCGGTTGAGTATATATGCCGCATACTCAGCCGCCTCCGACCAATACGTCAATGGAACACCCGATCCAAATATCATGCACCGAACCATGTTAAAAATGGTTCGGTTCATGCGCTCCGCCTCGCCATTTGACGCCGGTGTGCCGGGTTCGGTAAGCTGGCGACGAATACCAGTCTGTTTGCAAAACAAATCAACATTCTGGTACTCGCCACCACCGTCGGTGCGCAGCACGTGCACTCTGCATGAGAACTCGTTCTCAAACCATGCAATGAAGTGCCCAAACATTCGTGTGGCCTTGTCCTTGGTGCGCGCCGCAAAAACGCGCACATAATTCGAGAAATGGTCGACAAAAACAACCAAATATCGGTTGCCGCGCCTATCGCGGGGGGTGATAGTGCCTTTGAGGTCACTGCATATTACACCCCCGATGCGATCAATCGGTGCGTTAGCTCCAGAGTCTGTCTTCGGTTGCGCTTTCCTTGTGCCCTTGCCTTCAGCACAGGTCAGGCAATTCGGCCTACTCATGTCGGTGAGCACGATGCCTGACCTGGGGTCTTTCGCCAGCCTTTCGACAGTGTCGTAGGCCAGGTGACCCAGCCGCACGTGGAAGTGATGCAGACTCCCAGTGTGTGCGTCGGAATCGACATCCTCCAGCACACTGTTTACAACCATGCTTTCAAAACTTTTTGAAATTCCATCTGCTTTTTCGGCCTTCAATCTTGCCACAGAAACTGACCCGTGCGTCACCACATCGAACAACTTCTGTCCTTTGACCATAACACGCAGCTTGTGACCGTCGTCGACAATTGCACAGCCCTTTTCGCGTAATCTACCAAGCGATATCAGATTTTTCGCGAGTTGCGGTGCGAAGTATACTTCGGTCAAAACAACGACCGTTTCACTTGCGTCGCACGTCCGCAACGTAAGGCTGCCGACCATAGCAGCTTTCAGGGTGCCACCATTAGGCAATGTGAACGTTTCACTAGGACCGCACTCCTTTGCATCATCTAGCAAATCAACATCTGAAACCAGGTGCCTGCTCGCACCGCTGTCAATGATCCATACATTCTCGTTATCGTTATCGGTTCCACATGCATTAATATCGGCGTCTATGCTGGAATCCACAGTAGATAACACGAAACGCTTCGACGCCTTGTCGTTTCCGCCACGTTTCATTGCTTGGTTCCCATTTCCGTCACCTTTGCGACGCTTTTCGGGGCAATACTTTTGTATATGCCCCTCTTCACCGCATGTATAGCATGCCCGGCGACCCTTAACCGATGTTGCGGCATGCGCCTGCAACTTAACGGCCTGTCTGCCCTTGAACGCATCGTCTTCCAGTTCCTGCGCCCAGGCGATCAGTTCTTGAGCGTGGCCCAGGTAGTCCTGTCTGCCAGGATCATACCTGGCCATCAGCATCACCTTCAATCGGGGCGCAGCGAACTTGACGATATTTTCAACAATTAACTTTTCGCTCGACCCGCTTTCACGAGCCAGAGCTACTAGGTATAAATAATGTTCGGTCCAGGAGCGTCTCGCATCCTTTTCCGTAGCGAACCAGGCCGCAGCTTGGTGGTGGGATATGTTAACCTTGAATCCCAACCACATTTGCTCCATGACGTAAGTCAGCTGCGGCCGCACCTGCCACCACGAACCAATGTTCGAGCGAAAATATTCCGCGGCAGTGCCTTCAAGATGTTCGCCAAATTTGTTGACCTTGAGTCGCTCGCTCCATTGAAAACCGGACGTCAACTAGCCGATTTTAACCGCTTCCATGAACAGGTACGCCCATTGGCGGTACCCTGCACCGAGGCCGGTAAACACCTCGCGCCCCGAAAACTTCTCAATACTTAGTTTGGGTATTTTTTACCCGGCTTGGTGCACCGGCATATTTGCTTGCCCTATGGGTGCACCAGCCCCGCCCACACCTTGCATGCCGACCGGCACTCCGCGAGGTGCTGCGTTCACTTGCGGGTGTGACCTAGCACCGACCTCCACCCCTTCGTCCTCGGCCAAGTCGTTCAGAGTCATCTGATGGCCGAACGGACGGTAGTTTTGTAGGATGTCCCTGAACCCGGCGTCCTGCACCCGTACTGGTGACCCTTTCCTGGACCCGGAGGACACACTCGGAAGTGAATGCCGGGCCTCTACATCCTCAATAGCAGTCAGGCGGGTCGACACTTCCTTCAGACTCTGCACCAACGCCTTAAAATCACTGGCGGAGGGCACATTGTCTCCATCGGAGCCAACCATCTCCAATCAATTTCAAACACTTCAATCAGTCACGTAATTCAACTGGCCCTGTCGACAGGGGACTTTCCACCAGATCCACGTAACGTAACCACGAAAAAATGCACGTAAGTACACTTGAAAAACCAAGAACAATTCACTTGACTACTTGGCACAACTTGGGCTCATAACCTGTTAAAATGGCACCGAAAACGTTGCGTTCACTTTGAACGATCAAGACTCACCTGCTGATAAAGTTTTAGCGTGGGAGGATCAGTGGAAGGTGTCAAACCGGTGCGCGCGCGCCGTAGCCGTAGAAACGTTCAGTAGGCGTACTCACTATATAAAAGCAAAAGGAAAAGTAAGTATATTATTTAAGGTTATTTAAGTAGCTATCCGGTACCTAACGCGACTTAAATCAGTAACCGCATACCAATGCAAACAGCCAATGGTATTCCACCATTCCGGAAGAGTGCAAAGCCAAAAATGGCTACACACTCTTCCAACAAGTCTGTCGTCGTCTCTTGTTGTAATTTCACTTCTTGTTTGTTCCTGTTCCTGTTTGTCCCTTAAATAAATAATGGGGCGCGCATCAGATTGCATGACAGAGCATTCAAAACGGTTAGGATTCGGCCTATTCTGCCGAATTTGGCTTTATTTGGTGAATTTTAATGGGGGGGGGGGCGTTTTAAGTTTGGCACGCCGGGCGTCGTTTTACAATTTCCTTCTCTTAAATTTTATAAAATCAGTTTGTGTGCTAGCAAAAGAGTCAGTCGTACTCGGGATCATTGTGACCTTGACATCGTTTTCAACCCCGAGATCTTGCACGCAAGAGAAGAAAAGTTTCATGGCACCTAGTACCCCGACAATTGGATGCAAACTACTAAACGGCAGACAAAGGAACATGATCGAGCCATGGAGGAACCAAAATCAAATGTGTACCCTGGCCTCGTGGTTGACCGTTGTGAACAAGTACTGTGTAGGGAATAGCCGCTCGTTATCCTTTTAATACATCATCATCATCACCACCATTCGTCGAACTTAAAATATCACTATCCTACAAGATTCCACGGCCATTCCAATGTATATAGTTCACATAGCCATTCATCACTTAATTCATCGTAACCCATTTTCATCGACATGTCATCATATCACACACACTAAAGTTGTATATGTTAAAACATCATTGGTCGGCTAGGCTAGATTATTCCTCGGCAGATTTGGGAAGAGCTACCGTAACATATATATGGTCATTGGCGTCTTCGTACGTTTGCATAACTCCTAACCGGTTTTGATTATTTTGTTCCCCGTCAAAATTATTTCAGCGCAGCTCCACAGTTCACGTACAATTGCCGACCTAGGTACTTCCGTCATAGCCTTCCACTTCACGAAGAATTCGCGATAAATCTGCTCGTATCAAGTTCCTCGATCACACTGTACACCCAGTACCTTCTCGACTTATGATTCGTCTTGTGCGAGCGGCTTCTCCAGGTTTCTTTAGGCAACAGGGATTCGTTAAAGTTGAGCCTCGTTGGATCATTCACATCTAAAGGAGTCTTTGGCTGGCCACGAAAACTCTTCAAAACCCTAAGTTTGGAGTCATGGACTATTGGGAGCACGATATACTCTGTACCGGCGGTGATCAGCGTCGAGGAATACTCCCTAATCAACTCGACCACCTTGAACGGGTCATACCACAAGAGTGCCAGCTACCGGGCATAAACTTCTTTGTCTCCGTCAGAGTATAGCCACATCTTTAACCCTGATTTGATGCAGTACGGAGTGATCTGGTCGTTTTCTCGGTCCTATCTCTATTTTATCCCCCTGCCCAGACACTCATTGACTTGCTCGAGCGCTAGTTAGTACTGACGCTAATGCTTATTTATCCACAGGTGGCAGATCACGATCTCACCTTCTGGTTTACAGCTGACTCCAAGGTGGACTTCGAGTCCCACCCTTATGCGGGGTATTTCCCTTACCCGATCGACAGATGAGTTTAGCGCGAAATCTAGTCGCTCAACATACTGCCCGGCATGAGGTAGTACCATTCGTTCAGCTATTTCTCTGGATTTGGAAAGATGGGCTATGTTGCAATTTGCCTCTGTCCTAGGATTACGCTGAATGCTCGGAAGACATCCGTCATAAATCATGCTCCCGGTATGTCGGATCACTTCCAAATCTTCGGCACACACTTTGGACAACTTGTTGGTCTGTTCAAGTAGAGCAAGCCTCGGTATCACAAGCCCGGTGAACAGATCTTTCCAGAGCAAGAGCTCTTGTGTCCGTGCGTTGACTGGGCAACGACGATATTTTGTCCATTGCGATAAATGTCCCCTTTGTACGTTTGCGGGCAAATGATTTTTGATCTTGGCAGACCTTTCCTGGATTTATAGTCCGTGCAGCTGCTCATGTATCTCTGGTCACTTTAATAGAGTCTTCGTCGACGGAAGTGAGGTTTGACCTTGTGATATGTCCTCCCTATTCCTTCCTGTCCTCCTTCCACGCTGACGTCGTGTTGGTACAAAATGTTAAATTGTAGAGTCTCGAGGACCAGCTTAGCTTTTCAACAGTAGAACAACAATATATTCTTGCCTTCGTAGTCCGGGGTAAGTTTGAAGCATTCCTTGGCTTGTTCTAGTCTCATCGATTGTACTTCCCTACAGAGGTATTATTTCAAGTTGAGCATCCATTTTTATTGATCTTGAACTAGAAGGAACCTCTAGGCACGTACCGTTGAACTGCCTCTTTCTTCAAGCTGTCCGTAGACATGGGCCGACGTGGGGGAGACGCTAAACAGCCTGCAGCGCGAGACTAACTGGCCTGCAGCCCCAGCCTGCAGGCTTATTAAGGCTAAATTACTGCCTATTTTGGATTTTTGTGTTTCGGTCAGAGATTGCTCGGCCCATAAATTCCTTAAATTTAACCGAAGCAAAGCGAAGTCTTCAGCAAATTGAAAAAAGCGTGAGAAAAAACATCAACTTCCACTAAAAACTAACACCACCCATACGAGAAAAGAAGTTACATAGAGGGAAGTGACGGGAGACAATAAGGAAGACTACGAGACATAAAAGTAAAAACTAAACCCATACGAAAAAAGAAGGAATAAGGATATAAGAGAACAAGTAAGACTACGAGACATAGAAATCAACGGTCTGCAAAGAAAACAGTTGAAAAATGGAAAGGAAAGACCTATAGAAAAAGGATCAAGCGTAAGAGCATAAGTAATGGTTAGAGGAAAAAATGTAATGTCAAAGAAGAAAGTTATGCAAGGACAGACGGAAAACGCATGAAAGCTCATTGCCGATATTGACAGTTTTGGTGAATTGGGTATGCTTGGTGCCGTTTGGAGTGTTGGTTGCTGCCATGTGGATTGCTGGATTGCTGCATATGAGTGGCAGAAGCTTGAAAATTTCCGGAATTCTGGTTATGTTGAGAGAGGATTGTTGGCGTGTGGTATTCAATCTGAGATTCGAGATGTGTAGGTGAGGGGTGTACTGGGGAGTATGCAGATTCATGCTGGAGTTCCATTGGCCGCGAGAATTAATTCAGATGGGGCTGGACTTGATAGGTAGCCAACGGAGGCATGTAGCTGGTGCGGATACGCACGGTGCGGCTAGCGCACAGAGGAAGACTATTCCTTAAAGCGGTAGCTACCGCTACTTAGCCGATACGCCCTTGTAAAGGGCTTAGTAGGAGAGTTCTCCTAGTCGGGGCCAAGATTCCCGGGTTAGTTTACGACTTAGCCTTAACGGATGTATTCCCTTTACGGGGTGTAAGTAAAGGGAGGATTCCCTCTTACCTACAACGTCGTGTTCGGAAAAGCTGTTATACATTGCATCGAAACTAGGGAGGCGTTTCTCCCCTTCCGCCCAAGCGCAGAATGACTGTTCTGCGTCTTCGACGCTTTTGTGGTGGAGTCAAGTTCGAAATCGAAAACATTAGCATCGACAACCTGACCACCACCATCGTGCCCAGCCTTCCAACTTACGG
>CM047592.1:878913-904279 GCA_026184515.1 Peronosclerospora sorghi | reverse complement strand
GGGGGGGGGTACCCCGCGGACCTCCATTCGAAATCTGGTCGGATCGTCCGCTGCTGGCAGACGACCGGTCACCATCCAGAGACACTTGGTCCGATTCACTTAAGACCATCTCACCTTGTGTACCCATTGGAGTGGGCTAGTTACACACTCGGTGGATCGGGATCGCTGATTGATCTGATTCGGTCTTGAATATGAGACCGTGCTGGATAAATGTACCTAGGGCGGAACTATTCACCCCAGGTACGTACAGCCCAGAAACACTTCCGAAAGATAGATTCCAATAGGTCGATCGTCCAAACGATCTAGACCTGACCAATACGAAATAATAGAGGGTAGACCAATCAACCGGTCTAGCCCCTGACCAATATGAGAGAAGACCAAAACCGGTCTAAACTCCAACCAATGTTAAAATGATCCAATATGTCCACGTGAAGACCCAATATGCCCGTGAACTCCACAAACGATATCTCCACGTAAAGACCAATCCAGTGAATAGCACGTTCCAAACGTACTTGACTTAAAGTGTCGAGATCGCCAAATCGTACTCCCGTCGAGGGACTTCCGGTGGCCAAAGTGCGCGTGCGGCGCGTCCAGACCGGGTATAGTAGGCGAGAGGGGATAATTAAACCCTCTGACCCCAAACACTCCGCGGCGGGCGGAGGCGACTAATGTACGTAAAAAGAAAACGGCGACCCCTTGCTGTGGTATAGACCATGACCAAAGGACTTCTACTTAGAAAAACCCTGCAACCAAAAGACTTCTACTTTTTTAGGCAAATCCACAACTAACCAATAATACTACCTCCCTATGGTCCCTAATGTACCCACAAAAAATTATGTAAAATACCCAATGTCAGGTGACTCACCCAAGACCAGCGTTCTTGATACTCCTTGAATTTGATAGGCTAAAAAGCCCCCTTGTTTAGACCAATCCGAAATTTGACCAACTGCCTTGACCAAAAGTGACCAAATTTGTGGTACACTACACCAAACTTCCGTACCGCAAAAGAACAAAGGGAATCTCGCGGATGATATCCACGAGGGCATCGCGTGCCTGCTTCCCGAGACGCGTCCGGTAGGACTTAACAGTAAAATGTTTGGGCGTTAGTAGTCGGGCCCGGATTTGGTTCCGACGCGCAATTTTACGCGGCAGTATAGCCTCTGTACCAGGAGTATAGGATGCTAAACCCCTCTTGACTGCGTTCTTATCCCTGTTTTGAGGGTCGCGAGGTCCCTTCCGTGCCCGTACGGCACGTCGGGCCTCATGAATCGAGGACGTCTCATTGGTGGTGGTCGCCTGTGGCGACCTGGAGGTAACGCCCCTAGCGAGTAACGGTGGAGCACGAGTTAGTGAGTTTTCCCCACGCGTGGGGAATGGGTTGGATAATCGACAGCGCCGTTCGGCGCTGTCAGCGTGACAAGCCGTTGGTGAGATCCCCCCAATGGCATCCACTTCCGAGCTATCGGAATATTTTTCTTCCATGACACCACTAAAGGTGTTCATGGATAGCCAGAGGTACTGGCGTTGGACTTCTCCAACAAAAATTGATTTATTGCGTAAGCAATAGTCTTGATGGGGGAGGATGTAACGGTTTTACATTCTAGTTACATTTAGTGTCGGTGTACATGAGTACACTTCGGTTGAAATCAGGGAAGGGGCCCTTGGGTGGCGGCGCGTCAGCCATCCACGTGTCGGTACACAGGTGTGGACACTACATTTTAGCTAGGTACGAACTTGGTATGTTCTACTTAGTATTACATATAGTTTACATTAGTTTAAATTAATTTAGACTAATTACATATTAAATATATATTTAGTTTACATTTCACTCTATCGTACAGACCCGCGACCTCGACCGGTCGCGCGTGTACTGAGTGCCGTAGTGTAAAGGGATCCCTCTCTTTACCTACACCCTTAGTAAGGTAACACAGCCATTAAGGCTAAGAAGTAAACCAACCCGGAAATCTTGGGCCCGAGTAGGAGAGCTCTCTCCTACTAAGCCCTTTATAAGGGCGTATCGGCTAAGTAGCGGCATACGCCGCTTTAAGGAAAAGTCTTCCTCTATGCGCTAGCAGCACCGTGCGTATACGCACCGGCTACAGTCCTCAGGATCCGCAAGAATCTTGAGGCCGCTTCGGGCATTCAATGCCTGTTTGTTTTGCACCAAAACTGACTCGTCCATCGTGAATGAGGAGTTCAACTCCTCTTCCGGACGCAACATGACAAACTCGTCGATTTCATCTGCATTCAAAGCAGTCTCAAACTCGTTGAAGGACATCTCCTCCAACGACAACAGTTCGCCTACCCCAGGCAACCGTTCCAGGCTTACGCCTTCCGTGACAACACCTGTCACGCTATTCAGCATCCGATAGGACTGCTGACTACTGGCCTCGGGACTCGTCCCGGGACCCAGACGGGGGAGTCCATTGCCCCATATATTGGAAGCGCATCGCGCCTATCCACAGAGGTCTTTACCTCTACCACCGGTGACTCGCCAGTCTCACCTAATAAGGCGTGGTCGGAATCAATTCCAACATGCAGATGAGACGACTGAGGGTCTCTACGCTTGGAACCGCCTCGCGCTTAACCACAGGGGTCTCTACCCCTACCACTGGATTCGCAACATTTTCGCCGAACACAGCGTGGTCGAGAACCCCGACCTGCAGAAGAGACTAACTACTGGTCTCTTCTCTAGGAAGCACCTCGCGCTTAACCTCAGACAAATCCACCTCTACCACTGGCGACTCACCAGCCTCGCCTATATCGGCATGGGGATTAACCGCCCAATCCCCCTCGTTAAGGAACTCTTCCTTAACCTCATTGGGACTGATCATTTCAGACATCCCAATATCTGGCGTCTCACGCCAGAATCGCTTTTGCGATCGAGCAAAGATGGGTTCATGACTCTCCAATGCTTCACCCGACCGCGGGTGCGTTGATCCAATGGACTTAGACTTCCATTCTATCCATGGCTCGTGGCGTTCCAGCCACTTCATGCCCATAATGAGGTCATACCTCGAGTCCAAATCCAGGATTAGGCAACGTTCTAAGATGTCGAAGTCTGCAAACTTCAGCATAAGGTCAATCGAGACCTTGGGTACAGAAACCTGTACGCCCGTCGCTAAACGGACCGTGACAACGTCACGAGAACGTGCCTCTATGGCCTCGGCATACAGCCGATTCTTCTTCACAGAAGCCTGTCTGACATAATTGTCAGACGCTCCAGAGTCTATCAAGATTCTCCAAGGCTTATCAAAGCCTTTCACGCCCGCAAGTACGACCAGCTTTAAATTAATTTATTATTATGATAATAAATTAATTTTGTATATTGAAATATACCCATATAATTAAAAAAAACTATCATAATAGCCAATCCAATTGCAGATTCTGCCGCTGCTACGGTTAAAAACCTGGCTGGTACACCAACTCGGTGCTATAAAGCACCGTTTCCCTCGGGGCTTTGTGCTGTCGGCCCCTACCTTGGGGTTTAACAGCACTGAGGGATCCCCCAGTAGGACGCCCCGCACCTACTGGGAGCCGTCGTTGTCCTACGGCTTGGGCAAGGGCTTTTTACCAACCCTTGGTCCCTTAAAGCGAGTGTCTCTCTGGGGATTTTTTGAACCTCTGTTCCGCAGATGATACGCACTTCCACACAGGAAGCATCTTAGCGGACCATTCCGCTGCAGCATTGCAAGGATCTCCGACTAGAAGCTCTGCGAGGTAGAGTCAAAATGACTCTTAGCGGAAGGTTTCTCCTCCGCTTCGACCTGACTCAGATCCATGGGTTCGGGACACACCTTAGAGGAACGAAAAGTTCCTTTCGGCGTTGAACGCCATCTTAAACACCTCCCCCAGGGATTGGGGTAAGCGTCGGAAGAGCTCCGAACGTGCCGGCCCTTCTCTCAGGCCTCCCATGAACACGGGAATGGACACATCGTCCGAGTACGCTTTCGCGTACATCCCTGCCAACAGGGTCTTAAGTTCTTGGATATATGTTTCCAAGTCCCTAGTTGCCCTGACGGCACCGCAGACACGCCAGATGATTCTGGAAAACCAGATCAGGCGTGGCATACATGTCCATAAGCTTCTGCTTAAGGACTTCCCAGGTTGGGAACACGTTCGTGACCGAATCCGAACACGTAAACGCCCATGCACGCGCTTTACCCGTAAGATGGGTCAGTGCAAGTCCCACTTGCAAGTAATCCGCGATCACATTCGCTGTGGCGAAGGCCGTTTAGACCTCTCGAAGCCACACATAAAGGTTATCACCTTTTTCACCGGTGAATTCCTTTATCTTACAGGACAACGGAGGGAGCACCCCCGTGGGCGCGGAATGACTTCCACAAAAATTCACCTCATGGGCGATGAGGGCGTTGATCCTCGACTTTACGGCATCAAGGCCCTGCTCCACTAGGAACTGCATGCCTTCGTCACCCGTCAAGGATAACAGCCTGTTAAAGGCTTCCTGCTGGACGAGGGTTAGCCTATCCCAATCGTCCTGATTGATCCTTTGCAGAGGATGTTGTCGTCTACAAACACAGGTGTTGGATTGACTACAAGTGCTACCAGATGTAGCAGGTGCGTATACGCACGGTGCGGCTAGCGCACAGAGGAAGACTTTCCTAAAGCGGCGATATGCCTCTACTTAGCCGATACGCCCTTATAAAGGGCTTAGTAAGAGAGTGGTCTCTTACTTGGGGCCAAGATTTTCCTTGGTTTACAAGTTAGTATGAACTAACGCTTTGATACAAGTCTCCCTTAATAAGGGGGTAGTTAAGGGAAGGTATCCCCTTTCACTACAACACTCACTGCGCGCGCGACCGGTCGAGGTCGTGCGCCTAGCAGTCTTAGTGTTATTTGTAAACTGAATGCATATTTAATTTATAATTAGCCTAATTTAATTAAACTAATGTAAACTATATGTAATACTAAGTAGAACTTACTCAAGTCGTACCTAGCCGAAATGTAATGTACACCACCTGTGTACCAACACGTGGCAGGCTGCCACGCCTCCACCGAGGGCTCCTGCCCTGGTTGGTTAAAATAACCAATAGGTCCAAACATTTCGGACTGACCTCAACCGTAGTGTACTTATGTACACAACATACCCAAATGTAACCAAATGTAACCCTGTTACACTTAGTGTCTGATGAAAATGCACTATTTGACGTGGAAATTTGTGACGGAAAGGGTTTCCTGACCCTACCTGACGGCGATCAATCACAAGTGACAAAAATGGGTAAAGTAAGGCTCGTTAGCGACCTGGACCCTACTGGGAACACGACTATCACGTTATCCGAAGTATTTTTCGCACCAGGATTAGCGAGAAACCTGATATCGCTCGGATAATTGAGGAAGAAAGGCTGCCGATTGGAGGACAGAGGAACAAAAATGACTGTCACACTAGGAAATGATGCTTTATTCGCAGTTAAAGAGTTTGACTCTGTGTTTGTAGGTCATGTAAATATGAAGCGAATGGAAAAGAATGGTTCAAGCAGTTTTTCTAAAGAAATGGTGAATGCTATCATGGATACTGGTGATAACGATGTGAAGAAGGGATCTCTTCATCATTTCCATACTAGAACGGCACATATTTCGTACAAAATGAAATCGGTTAAAGAAAAGAATTGCAGCCACGACAAACGGAAGGGTGGAAAGAAGAATGCAAGGAAGCTGCATTTACTTCAGACCAAAATTGACGCATTAAGAAAAGAGAAGGAGATCCTAGTAAAGTTGCATTATACTGAGGTGGAAACTCTTGAGAAGACGCATGCGCGTGCAATTAAAGAGCTTCATGAGCTGCAGGAACAAGTTGAGCGGCTGACCCGCGAAAAGACGCAGGCGATGGAGGAGTGCGGATCTCTTGAGACGCAGCTAGAGAAGACGAGGGATCTTCTTGCAGCTAAATCATATGAACCAAAGGAAGCGACCGAGATACTAAAGCGCTGTAAAGAAGATCGAGCGGTTTCTCGTGTCAAAGTGGATCCTCAAGTTAGTGAACGTAATGAGTTCACGCGTGAGCTTATGGACCAATGGAGCGCAAACATACCGCAGATTGAACAAACAAAGAAGGCATTAGCATGTTTGAGACAACTGAAAAGAAAATCGAGATTGTCAAGCAAACGGTTCCGAAGGAACTAAAATCAAAGAAAAGGAACAAGAAGAACAAGAAAAAAAGATCAGAAAGAGTCTAGCAGTTTTGGAAGGAGAAGATCAAGTCTCTGACGCAAAAAATGGACAAAAAGTTAGGCAGTGCGCAAGCAAAGAGAGCGGAAGACAGTCGGATCGGAATGTCCAAGCTCAAGACGCAGCGATAGACGAGGCTAGCGCACGACAAACGAAAAAAAAACGGTTCGAAAAGTGAAGAAAACTGCGAAACAGGTGGCTATGGAGAGAGACAAGATCAAGTAGAAGAAAGAAGGACATCGAAGCAGGCAATACCCGCTAGTAGGAGATGACAGGAACCAGGAAAGCAAGACGGAGGAGAATACGATGAGGAATGAACGAACGAGCGGTGAAATTAACGGGACAGCGAATTATTTGTGCGTTTTTGTCGTTACAGAGTTGAAGAATACGCAGAATGGAATGCACGCAGCTGTACCCGACCCAAGTAGTTACCACGAAGCGCATCGAGGCAGCCAATCAAAGCATTTAGCAAGGTATCTGAAAGGAAAGATTGGTATGATGTTGTTCCTCACGCATGATGATGATGAACATTACCATTGAGGATTGTGAGTTACAGTGACGCTGATTTTGCAGCGGAAAATATGATCGGAAGAGCATCAATGCAAGTGTGACTTAAGTAAATGGAATTGTAACAGGTTGGAGTTGCAAGAAGCAGTTATCTGTTGCACTATCTACTGCTGAAGCGGAGTTTGTTGCCGCGGATGTCGGTGGAAGACAGGCTTTAGGATTGAAGGAGCTTTTCGAGGAAATTGGAATTGAAACGAAGGCGCTGATTGTGATGAAGATTGACAACCAAGCTCCGATTAAACAAACACAGAGTGAGATGAGCGGTGCAAGTGCGAAGCATGTGGATTTGAAGCTGAAATTCATCAAGGACTACGCAAGAAAAGGAAAGATGAAGCCGGAGCATGTGCCAAGTGAAGAAATGGTGGCAGATTTACTCACCAAGACATTGGATGGAACGCGCATTGCGAGTTTGAGAAGTCGGATTGGATTGAAATTATGGTTTCACTTTCTATGGATATCTTTGTGTTGAAGATGGCCTCCAGTAACCTTGGAAGGAGTGTTGAACTCAAGTATAAGTCTTGATTGAAAGCGTGATTATACGTGAGTACACAAGTTTACTGTGGAACACGCTTTATGCTGTACTTGGAGTATATATTTCTTTTGACCCATCAGATGTCAAGTGCAACGGCCAGATCGCGACGGCCAGATCGCGACGGCCAGATCGCGAGGCAAATATGATCAATCAGCTTACAGAGGGTCGCGACGGCCATCCATCAGGAGACTATCAAGTTGCATATAAGTGAGACTGAGCACTTAGGTAACTTACATAATATACTTTTACTTTTTACTTTTAACACACAAGTGACACGTGTCCACCAAGTGACGAGACGGTTTCCTGGCAATAGCGCGCCAGGAAACAGCACATAAGCAGGACTCTAACCGGTCCGCCAATTACGCAGCTACACTACAAGACAAAAACACCACAACCTGCGTATTCCTACAATAAACACAACGGATCTCTAATAGTTGGTATGATTCAAATGTGTTTCAAATTCAAAACATAAAAACAGTTTCAGCGATCAGGCTCCCCACTCAAAGATATCTGCAGACAGGTCGACTTTGTGCTTGAACAACCGAGACCTTTATCTTGGTGGTAACGTCTGGAGGGGAGTCCGATTTCTTGCCAAGATAATCTTACAGCTTTGCATCACAGAGGGCTCCAACTTGACGCAAGAGACCCAAAATGGCTCTTTCTGCCGGGCGTTCTCCACCGAGGACCTCGTAGATTCGAAGTGACATGCCAAAAATATGAGAAAGGGCGCCGCAGTCTTTGTGACAAAAGTGTCCTATTCTGTGAAATGAAGAAAAACCCGTCCTTTTCTGTGAAATAATCCTGCCAAAAAGTGTCCTATTCTATAAAAATATCTCTCTATTATTATAATTACGTTTTTTATTCATAGAAAAAAAAGTCCCAATACAAACGAGTCGGAACGACGTCGAAAAAACACACGCTACTGTTTAAACGTCCGAAATCAGCTACGAGCCCATGGAACTCGAGCTACTGCCTTGACTAGCACGGTTATACGTGCGGGGGTGCGTCGTGGTGCCACCACTAGCATTAGTACTTCCTGCGTCAGGTCCACTGTCGGGAGGGACATACGCCATCATTCGAATCCAACGACGACGGCGCACGGAGGCGCCCAAACGCTTCATGCTTGATTTCCCCCGAGCCAGGTGACTCTTAAAACGAGGAAAATCCGTGGCGTAGCTCCAGCCTTCGTCGTCACAATCCGTGTAACTCTTGTCAATGCGCCAGGGCGTGGTCCAGCTCCAATCCGGTGGCAGGGTCACCTGCTCAAAACTCATGGCCTTGTCACCCTCGCGGTTCGAAAAGCGCGGACGATCCGTCGGAAGCAAGTGGTTGGGAGCCCATTTGCCAAACATGCTGACACGCTGATTTTCAAAAATTTCCTCGAGTCCCACGCTGCCATCGAGCGTACTGTTGTAGCGCGTGTCACTCGGCCGTCGTCGAGATGGTGCGCCGGCGGACAGAGCCCTTTGGGTGCGGCTCGAGTCTCCATTTATTGGTTCGACGCTAGTTGCGTGGCCACCTTCGTTCGAGCCATTGCTTGCTTCTTCCGCATCCAGTGCCTTGTTGAACCCTTCGAAAATTAGTTTCGAGCTCTTGACGACACCTTCTTTGGTAGCGGACGTAATCTTCGATTTGAACATGGTATTTTTCGAAAACGGAATGCCGACATACACCTTGGCAACAAGTGGAGTCTTCGTAGCATTCGTGCTGGGCTCAATCGCATACACTGTCTCGACGTGAAAACAGTCTCCATACGGAATTTCGAGCAGTTTCAGCTTATGCTCGATCTCAAGTCGATCCATCTCTAACTTGTCGCGATCTTGAGACGAGAAAGGCACATGCACAATTTGTTCAGCCATGGTGGTCGCCGGCCCAAGCGCGGACGTGCTTTTGGCACGGTACTTCATCTCACGCACCTGACCGCCATACTCTACCGAGTCTTCCCATTTGCTCACGACATGTTCAGTGTCACCAGCTTCCTTGAAAATATTCTGCCACCGGGACAATGTATCGTCGGCGTAGAAGAGGTCAAAAAAATGCAAAACATCCTTAATGGCCAGGTGCAAACTGTACTCTCCGACAAGTTGCCTCTCTTCTTCGCTGGACAGTAAAAATGGCTTCTGTGACTCTGCACCTTGCGAGAGACTTGGATTCTCCATGCACTGATTCACCGTTTGAAAATAGAGCTGCGATGAACTACTCATGGCTTCGCGTGTTGCCGAAATGATTTTGGACTTGAACATACATCCTTTGGAAAACGGAACACCCAGGTAAATTTTCGCCACCAAGTGTCCAGGGCTTCCATCACTAGACGGGACTCGCTCCACGACAGTCACTTTTTCGACAGAGAAACAATCGCCATACGGAATGTCGTGCATGACAACTTTTGACTGCATTACAAGCTTTTCGTTCGCGTCAAGACCACTCGGGTCAAACGGTACATGTTCAGTGGTGGTCGTCATAGTGTGGGACGGTCCAATGGACGCATTCGTCGGGGAGCGGCAGCTCATCGTGCGAGTTTGGCCGCCATACTCTTTCGAAGGCGTCCAGTCGCTCACTTCAATCTCCGTATCCCCGCGCTCTTTGTAATACGCACCGAGGCGATCGGACGTGCCGTTGGCCAGGAACGTTTGAAAGAAATCGAAAGGGCTCGTCAACTTGGAGTGTAGCGGATACTCACCCACCAATTCCCGTTCATTGGCAGAAGTCACAAGGAATTGCATAAGCTCCGCACCAGCCGCACTGTCGACGGAATATTTGAGCGAAAGCGTCAGTTCGCCCACAATCGCATCACGAATCGAGGTGACGGGCCATGCACATGTAAACCGTGCCGTGCGCATCCCCGTGAAGCCCAGCAATTCGCGAAGGGACAAGGAAACTTCACCGATCTTGGTCGTTAGGTAGAGCAGGTGGATTTCGTACACATGCAGGACCACGATATCCGGCAGACCGCAAAAGGCGCCCGAGAGGGCGCCAATGGATTGACATTCGTGACACTCCGAGCATAGATGATCTTGAAAGTTCCACGTAAGCTTTTCATTCCACTTGATCGCAGCTCCCTTCTCACCCTTTTCCCCTCGCGGCTTGGGAGACGTCTGTCCCACAGGCAACCCCGAATAGTCATGAAATTCCGACTTGAATTTCGCCACAGTATAGAACTGGCGCAGGGGTGCCTCCTTGTCATAACTCATGTCATGGATCAGTAACTCCAGTTGGTGGGATTTCAGCCGCACGGGAGGAACGTCCGAATCCTCTCCAGTACTGTTCAACAACGTTGGTACGCTCGCTGTGGCACTATCCACGCTGATGCTATTGTCATGTGACTCGAAGAGGGAGTGCAGTTTCGCCGTGGACGAGAAGGAAGGAGCAGTGGATCCTTTGGCCATCGAGGATGTCATGTGATGGGGAGGTACCGGCGCAACCGCCGCACTGAGGATACTGTCAATGCGTCCTGGCGCGTGGCCCTGAATCGCGCGCACCGTGAGCACACAGAGCCACACTCGCGTGGCCATCTCGTCCTCTGCCTTTAAAAAGTACGTCCCGCCGAGGGTCCCTCGAATCTCGAGCGTATGCGCGCTAAACTCAAACGGATCCGCAGGTTTCACCGCGTGGACGGCCAAGGATCCCTTGACATTCGTATTGCGTCTCGACGCGTCGACGTTGGGGTAATATTTAATCCTCGCGTGCGCATCGAGCACGACAAAGCGTTTCTTCCAATGCTTCCCTCGTTGTAGACCTTTCTTCACGAGCAGCCATCCTTTCAGGGGCGCGTCGCCCAGCTCCGTGAGGCTCTCGAGAAACTCTTGCTTGTTCGCGACCGTGTCGGCGAAAAACGGAAGCGAGTAGTACGTGGAACGGCGTGGGAGTC
Source organism: Peronosclerospora sorghi (assembly GCA_026184515.1). Lineage (NCBI taxonomy): Eukaryota > Oomycota > Peronosporomycetes > Peronosporales > Peronosporaceae > Peronosclerospora > Peronosclerospora sorghi. Next base: position 893,126 of record CM047592.1, on the reverse strand, counting down.
GCGTGCGTGTGTCCCGTTCGAGGCGTTCTCGTACACTACTTGGTCGCTTCGAGGGCGGTTTCTTGACGCTACCAGAGGCTTCCGGAATCGGAGCGAGGCGGCTGGCGTTCGCCCCCCGTGTCGGTTGGGCGAAAGCAACAAACATCACGCGGACAAGCGCAGCCGTGAGCACGACCCCGAGCACCATGGACATGAAAAGGTCCAGATACGCTAGCGCAAGGCCGTCGGAAGGAGTGCTCCGGGGCACGCCGCATGTCGTCGTCTCCATGCACCAAGATGTTTGCCAAACTGCTGTCGGGGTATGAAAGAAATAACCCCTGATTTTAGTGTGTGGAAAATGTAATCAAGTTATTCCTTCGGTAGTTACTTTACAAATTGCATTCATATCTATTGGGCAAAAAAAGACGATGCGACGTTGCGCCGTCTCCGATTTGATTGTCGGGTCACGGAGACTCGTTGCTCCTGTCGTGATGGATCATGTTGAATCGAATTCCTACGATTGCGTTTTCCTCACGCTTGTCCATGCTGCAATTCCACGCGCCACCTTCTTGTTAAAGAAGACCACCGAGAGATTGTGATATGATCTATCTATCTTTTCATTGTATCTAAAAATTCTTACTACATTTAGGAGCGATCGACTCGTTTTTACCAGTGGAGTGAGTGAGTGCCCTTTGACTAAATTTAGTCGACGTACCTAATGAACGCGGTGGAGAGGCTCCAAATTAATCGCAACGTGGCAGAAATTAGTATATGTACCCATCCAATTAATACTTCTGTTGTGTTCCTATGACTTTAATCCTTCTTCCCTCTTGAATCCGATCGTGCACCCTCTCGTGCCAACAACAACCGAGTGCCCCAACGCCCCATGCCGGTCCAGTCCGGTGACCTCGAGGACGCGCGGCGGCTCTCGCCCACGTCACACACGACGTCGTCCACGTCGCCCATGTCGCTCTCTCCTCCCCCTCCCTCGCTTCCATACAATCGCTGCTTTGCCACGCCGTTCCCGCGTCCGCCCGTGCCGTCCATACCCCAGCACGTCCCCTTGCGTTTTCACTGGGAGGGCTACCTCCAGAAACGCAGCGATTGGCTCAAACATTGGGAAATGTACTACTTTGTCCTGCGCGGCTGCGCGCTCTATTGCTACCTGTCCGAGGAAGACGCGCGGCGGGAAAATGCCAAATCCAAGATCAAAAAGGGCAAATTTGGCTTCTCCGAGCGCGTCGTGCTCGCGAAAGCGTGGGGCGTCGAGGAGACGCTCCTGCCGCCGAGTCAGGCCAGCTCTACGGCGTCCACGCCGTCGGTCGTGAATGGGAGTGGCCCCCCCGACGCGGGGACCGAGTCCGTCACGAGCTCGGGCTCCTCGATCGCTGCCGTCGACGCGTCGAGTGAATCGGCGTTTCGATTTACGCTCGCGACGCCGAAAGGGCATCAACTGCACTTTCGCACCAACTCGGAAGCGAGTAAACACGTGTGGCTTCATTTTGTCGCGAATGCGATCGAAGATCATGATGGAGCGGGGCACATGCGACGCGACGTGCAAAATCTGCGCACGAACGTGGCGGATTTCTACCAAGCGTACGAGTATTTTTACGTGGCACTCTGTGCACGTGTCACGGCCGAGGAAATGGGCAGTCGGACCGAGTGGCCGTCGTCGCCCTCGACCGCAGCGCCAGGCACGCCGGGAACCGGGTCATTGGTCGAGGAGACGGATCGCTTGAACACTCTGTCGCTCACGGGGAAGAAACACGCGACCGTGTTTGTCCCCTTTGGCGTGAATCAGTCCGTGGCCAAAACAAAGGTCGTGGCCCCCCTGGATCACGTCTTGGTGCGTTTCTTCTCGCTCTTAAAGTCGGACGTGATCTTGCGTAGCAACTATCTGCCCATGGTCCCGTTTGAAGGCAAATACCGTGGCTTTAGTGGCGTCATTGAGTACTTTACACGCTTGTCGCAGTCGGTTCAAGTGGAACAGTTTATTGTCGAGAGTATTCAGATGGAAGAGAACGAAGAACAGGCGACAGACTTTGACGCTCGTGCGCGTCCAGCTCGGAACCAGATTGTCGTGGTCACGGGACGCGAGACGATGAAAGTGCGGTACAATCATACAACCTTTATGCAACAATGGACGCACAAATTGCACTTTAAACCCCGGGATCGGGGTCGAATCAGTCGGTGGGAGATTTTTGGCGACGTGGTGGCGTCCAGTGTCGTGTTTAAAGCGCCTGGATGTACCACGAACCTCACGTTACCTTCCCTCGCTGAACGTATTCGGGAATCAGTGGTTGGAGGCTACGTCGTCTCGATTCACCTCGATCAAATCACGGATGTGCGGTCCCGAGAGTTGCGTGGAGACGAGTTTTTTGTCCGCTGTTCGCTGGATACGAATGAGTTTGAAGGTGTGTGGCATACGGAAGCGCAGTCGCGCGCCGCTGTTCCAGTCGAGTGTACGAGCGACGCAAGTGGCAGTGAACCCACGTCTTCGTGGTCGTACAATTACCAGCAAGAGCTCTACCTGCAGTTTGATCGACTCTCTCGGGATGATAATACAGTCTTGCTGGTCGAATGCTGTCGAAACTCGACGAACGAAGTCGTGGCGCGAACGCACGTGAATCTCGCGAGTTTCTTGAACGGCAGCCTTAGTGCCAATGCAATAAGTTCCAGTCGACTCATGGGACGTCTCAGTCGTAAAGGGTCGGGTGGCAGCAATGCCTTGCGAGCAGGCATGATGCAAAGCTACGTGCTTTCGAACGACCACCAGAGTTTCTTTGGGAAGTTGCTGCTGGGACTCACGATCTCGTCCATGTCCCATCGATCCGTCTCGCAACGATCGTCGTCGTCGAATTTTCGAGACAGTTATAGAGATAGTTTTTGTTCCGACGATGGCGCGGACACCACGCTTGGCTTGTTCACAAGTCCATCGATACGGACGAGTTTCTGCTCTTTCTCGAAGCTGACGCAGCAGTTTTCGCTTCCTGGAGACGAAGTGATGCATCAGTTTGTCATTAATGGCGTTCGGTATCAATTGGCCGAGAAGTATCGGATGGTGAAGATCGTGGGCAAAGGAACGTACGGGGAAGTGATTGCTGCGAGTGATTTCGTCAACGGCGGGACGTTTGCCATTAAGAAATTGGGTCAATTTCTGCGGCATCCCAAGGTGGCCTTACTAGCATTGCGCGAGATTAAGCTCATGAGTGAAATTGGGAATCATCCGTGTCTTATGGGCTTCCACGAATTGCAGCAGCCATTGGATTATGACCATTTTGAAGACTTGTACATTATTCAGCCCTTGATGGAGACGGACTTGTGTCGCATCATTCACTCAAAAGAGAGTCTCAGTGATGATCAAGTCCAGTATTTTCTCTACCAGATGCTCTGTGGCATACACTATTTGCATTCGGCAGACGTGTTGCATCGGGACCTCAAGCCGAGCAACATTCTCGTCAATTCGGACTGTCGGATCAAAATCTGCGACTTTGGCCTTGCTCGCCATGCCAATGACCGCGATCTAGCCGAAGGATTGTCCGAGTATGTGGTCACACGATGGTATCGCGCTCCTGAGCTGTTGCTGGCGAACGCCTACACGAAAGCGATCGACATGTGGTCGATTGGCTGTATCTTTGCCGAGCTCCTAGGACGACGGATCATGTTCCCCGGGACGTCGTATGTGGATCAACTCAAGGTCATTGTCGAGATTGTCGGGACGCCCACGACCTTTAGTTTCTGTGATAATCCCGTTGCCCGTCGCTATGCTGGCCGTCAATTCTTGATCCAGAGCCAAATGGTCCCCAAGGTTGATTGGGCCCAGATCTTTCCCGAAGCGAATCCAGATGGACTGGATCTGCTCGATCGGCTCTTGCAATTCGATCCTGCCAAGCGAATTACCGCGGCGGAAGCCCTCGAGCATCCCTATGTCAGTCAATGGCGCGATCCGCAGCTGGAACAGCCGTGTCACCCGGACGTGGCGATTAAGATCACCCAGTTTGATTACGCAGAAGTGTACGATCCACAGACATTGAAGAGGTTACTGTATGAAGAAGTCATGAAGGCGCAAGTCCCCGTCCGACAACAACCGATTGCCGAGTGAGGAGCTAGTCACGTGCTGTATTATGTTAGAGCAAAGTAGGGAGCAGGGAGAGAGGACCGCAGGGTTCACCAAACACGGACACTCATTCATGTAAACTCGACCAGTGTCGTCTTAACTCGCGTGTTTTATCGTAGTGGCCAACTGGACAAAGACCCGCTGGTGCTGTTCCCACTGCTCTTGCACTCGCTTCACGTGCTCAGCATTGGTTGGGGGTGCCGTCTCTAGCTGCTGGACCGCGGAGCCACCACGTTGGAGCAAGGCTTGCAGCGCTTCCGCGCGTGCGCGATCACGTAGTACGATCGATAACGAGGCGACGTCGTGGTCATGAACGGCCCGTTCAAGACACGCTGTGAGCAGCTCCGCCGATGGCGCAGGGGGAACATAGAGTAACATGAGCACGAGCGTCTGGCACAGTCGCTCATCACCGGAATGATGATGGACATGTCCCTGATCCCTTCGTCCCGATAAAAGGTAGTCGACAAGATACGGGAGAAGCACAAAGCGGGCAGACGGATGCAAGAGCGGCAAGGCCCGACTCACGAGCATCTTTCCTTTTGTCGTGGCCATCATTTTCCTCAACTGCTGGACGTCACAACTCGGTGCGGCAGCGTCCCGAGCCGGCGCGAGACGCACGCCCAAGAGCGCGGCCAGCTCGACCAACAACGACGTCGTGCGCGATCGCAATTCCACCAGCGCGGGATCCATGTCCTCCTCTTTCATGGAATGAAACTCGAGCACGTTAATGCCACGAGCATCCAGGAGATGACGAGCATCTTGGAGCGAGAGCAAGCATTGCATGCCACGATCCAATTCAAGACGCAACGTCCACGTCTCATTCGCAAACACGGAGTCACGGCTCGCGTCTTCACTCATGCGTAAGACTTTGGCGGCATGGGCTTCGGCAGCGACAACTTGCGCACCAGGACTCGATCCACGCACATGCTTTACACTCGCAGCCTCGTGGCTCGACTCGGCCGTCGCCGAGACTGGAGCTGTAGTGGACCCTTCGTCTGGACTGTCTCGAGGACCGGCGCGAGTGCTCTCTGGGTCGTCCGTCGTGGTGAGAGACGTCGTGGACGTTTCTTGAAGGCTGAGCAACTGCTTTGGACGGTACAAACTGCTCTTTGTGTTGCGTCCAAGCACATGATACTCGGACTCCCAATTGCGCGACTTGACTTCACGTTGGACATCGCGCGGGTCAATGGATTTCACGTGCTGGAGCTTCCACGATGGCAGTGGCACGGACGGACGACCACGCGCACGCTTTTGCATATAATTATGAAAGTAATAGTCATCACTGAACGGATCACTCGAGCGCAGCCACTTCATTTGCTGCTGCATGACAAAGTGCACATCGCGTGGAGTCATCATTTTAAACGCAGGCGGATGCATGGGGGGTGGGAAATGGGGCACACCAGTGTGTCCGAACGCGCCAGGAGGGGCAGGAAATGGCGACTGCATGGGTGGAGGCGGACCACGGCCAAAACATGGCGGAGATGGTGGCGGACCACGTGGGAACATCCCCATTCGAGGAGGACGCGCCGCTGCACTTTGCATGTGCATCATTGGCGGAGAAAACGACTGCGGTGAAGGACGTGCGGGGGGTGGCGTGTATGGTTGATTCGAGTACGCCATCAACGGGGCGCTGGGTGGCGTATTCCATGCGTTTTGCGCCTGCGTCGTCTCGGTTGGCGGCATGGGGGGACTTGGAACGGGTGGAGCTCGTGGAAGCGGAGGAGGCGGTTTCGGCTCATGCGCAGGTCTTGAGTCCAGCATGGCGTCGTCATCATCGAGACCCAAGCCACGAAGACCTGGGACTTGACTTTCATCGAGTTCCGACTCGTGTTCTAAGCTCCCACTGGATGGCAGACCTTGTCCACTCGTCGTCGTCTCGCTCCTTTTCTCCATCGTTGCACCATGGAACTTTTCCTCCAGTCGCAGGAACTCTTGCTGGCCTCGGGCCCATTTTAAATCCTCGGAAGGTGTGGCGAGACCAGGCGGAGCACTCAGACCAGGCGGTGCACGACCGGACGCCGTTTTACTCTCGGGAGCAGCAGCAGCGTCGGACTGAAAGTTGCCCATAAAGACAGCCGCAAATGCGTCATTGAAGAAAAGAGAAGCACCGCTCGTCTCACTAGCCTGAGTTGCGCCACTCTCCACGGGTCCTAAGAGGTCGTGCGCCCGGAGATCCGCGAGCAGCGATTCGTACTTGGTGTCATCCACCGTACCGTTCGTGAAGAATGCTGGCAGCGTGTCCATAGATGTGCCAAAGAGCGAGTCTTCCGCCATCGTACGTGTCTTGCCAGACTGGATGTGGAGGTCGCAACTGGAAAAAAAGCTAAAGCGAGGGATAGACACATGATCGATTAGCACAATTTTGAACGCTGGAGGAGGAGGCAACACGATAAAAATGGTATCGACAGAGAGAGCAAACGATGCTCGATATGATGAGACTATCGGATAGGAGAGAAAACGGACAAAGGACGCACGAGAGACGCACCTATCTCAGTCACAAGAGCTTTCTACGTGCGTGTGTGTGTGTGTAAAACTTTCTCCCTCTGAATCTACGTGATCTTATGTTGCGGTATCGCAACTTGAAACGAGTCTTCGTGCAACATATCTATATATGTGTGTGTTTAAGGTACTACCGTTTCGCTGCACGCTTCGCCTTGAAGCGTCGCAGTTCGCGCACGAAACCCAAGACGAAAGGCAAGAGGAGCGGCGCGAGGAGGGGTGCATAGACGCCCCACATCTTTTCTTGGGGAAAATAGAGCTGTCGGATCATCGTGTGATCGTTGTACGCCGCATCCGTAAGCTCGGCGGCTTCACGCGCCAGGACGAGAAGCGGAGCCAGATCTGGGACCTTGCCACACGTTGGTGCGTCGTGGGGGTGATCGTCCGTGGTGCACAAAATGGCTTCGAGTCGCGTCACCGCTTCTTCGACGCGCGCTTGCACGCGTTCGAGCACACGCAGCTCTGGAAACGCTTCCACGAGCGCCACCGTCGATTGCAGCGTCTCAATGGCCGATTGCATCAACGTGGCAAATCGCGCTCGCATGACCATGTCCAGCTCCCAATCGGCGATACCGTCGCGTATGGATGGCAAGAACACAAGCTGTCGTCTCGAGGTGGCACCCCTTGCGTTCTCTTCTTCTTGTTGTCGATGCGAGAAGGACGAGACACCAAGGAAGGTACGAAACCCCGAGATAAAAAGACCCATGACCCGCTGGAGCTCTCGCTCCTTGGTAGCGGATGCAATGGCAGCAGACGTGCCAGACGATGGAGCAAGGAGCGCGTCCGAATTCAAGATGACGACAAGGCCCCATCCTGGTACCTCGAACGATTGGGTACGATCAGTCTCATTGCCACGACCAGAGCGAATATACAACGGCGAATGCGCCGAATCAGGAAGTGCAGCCATAAAGCGCAACATCCTCTCTCCCTCCTCCAACATCGCCACGTCAAAGTAATCATTCACGCTTTTAAACTTGCCAACGACAGCCTCCAATTAGAATTGTATCCACCCGAAAGCATCAAGAGGGCACTTACATGCTTAAGCTCGTCTGCATGAATGTAATAGCTCTTCCCGTGGGCACTTGGGGTCACCTCCTTTGCCAGTCGTGCATACTGCACGACCTGCGTCTCTAACGTAAAATTGGCGATCGCCCCAACTTTCGCTATGAATCTGCCCATATACAGCTCCACCAGTGTCTGCAAACTATCCTTCCAAACGGTTACGGGATTTTCCTTCAGGAGCGAAAATTGCAGCCGATATCGCCGCGCGATGCGGGCCATTCTCGTGTCGAGGGGCTGATTTCCGCGCTTCTCGCCCTCGTTCGGGTACACGTGCTTGTCCATCAGCTTCTCAATGGCAGCATACAGCTCGTCTCCCTTTTCCACTTGGCACCGAAACGACCACGCGTGACGATACTTTCCAACCATCAAGACTGGAGCAGCACGTGCAGCGTCCTCGTCACAAAGGAGGAAGAGACTGAAGCGCATGGACGGCGTCGGCCGCAGCGTATACAGCACGTCGTCCGTCGCTTGGAGTCCCGCCACGATGGCTTGGTCCAGTTTTTTGGTCTCATCACCCGTGAGCTCCAGAACGTGCGTCAAATACACGACCGTGGTAGCGCGAGACGGGGCCAACGATATGGAGGAGTCGGCATGAAGGCTATAGATGGCCACGGGGAACGTGACTGGCCCACCAAAACGTGACGCGTGCCACGATAGCGCTTGGATACGCAAGACAGGAAGATCCGCACGCTCGACCTGCGTCAGGTGCCATGCCAAAGGCGCCACTAGTAGCGTGAACGTGATGAACGCGGCGACAATCTGTAACCGCGTACCTGCCATAAGAAATCCGGATTTGTATACTCTAGACCATCTACGGTCATCCCTCTGAAATCTTATCACCTGCTACATATTTAAATTCCAGTACTTTATAAGTTTCGGCTTCCACCGCTGTCGTTCCTATGTGGAAATCTTATACATTGATTTTTTCCGCTAGTTTATACCCTCCGATACGTTATATTTTCCACCTTCCACCGAGGCTATAAAGGTTCGGAGGGACATCTGAATGTAATCCATCCGGATAACGTTTACTGCCACCCGAGTAAATCGCTCCTCAAGTTAGTAACAATTTAGAAACAGGGAGACGTTGACTACATGTGCGAAGTTCTACACTTTGAGTAACCTTGAGTAGCCTAGCAAACGACGCGACGACACCACGACGCCAGCCATTTGAGTCTGAACCCTCTACCCTCACACACGTCATCCGCACCAGGGGCTGTCTCCAAACCGTGCTCACCTTGCCTCGTGCACAAGAATGGAAAGAACTTCTCGAAGCGAGAAGATGAGCAGTTTGTTGCGTCGTGGCTAGAGATAGCGCAAGACCCGAGAGACGGAAACGAACAAAAGGGTGCCGTGTTTTGGGAACGTGTGCACGCGTCCTTCACTGCCGCCTCGCCGGAAACCGACAGGACCGATAATATCCTCAATGTACGCTTCCGCGTCATCCAGGCAACAACAAACAAGTTCTGTGGTTGTTTTGCTACCGAGCTTGGAACGAGAGCGGGAAGGCGTACGAGGACAAGGTAAAGAATGCGATGAAGCTTTATACTGAGCTCCATGTCTCGGAATTTACGACAATGCCCTTAGGACTGACGTCCGCAAACATACCAAGTGGATGGAGGGAGGCCATGGTGGCCAAAACCAACGGAAATGAAAGAGGAGGCTTGTTGAAGCAGAAGAGGAGGAAAATGACGACCAGGAGAGCGGTTAGATGTCTTCGGAGAGGCCCATGGGTCAGAAGGAAGCAAAGAGACTGGCCGCCACAAATGCCGAAGAAAAAAAGCGCTCAATATCAATCATGCTCGTAAAATTGAAAAAGAGGCGGCAGAGGAAAGGCGGATCTTGTATAGCGCTGTAAATGAACAAATCATGGCGCGCAACACCGATGGAATTACCAAAACACAGTATCACTATTACCAATTGAAGCAGGCACAGTTCTTGCGTGATCTCGAAAGAAATGGAGGGTAGCAACCACTAAAACCTTGAAAATACTGACGTACGGCTGTCTAGCGTCAAATATTAGCATGATGCCAAAAATTCCTCGTCACCATATCTTTGCCATAAATCTTCAATGAGGTCGTGACGCAAATAATAGTGTTTGGTCTGATCACGTACACCACGGAACTGTGGTGGAGCGGCTGATCAAAGTTTGTGAGACTTGATCAGGCGCTACCACGGCGCCCGGACTGCCGACTAACGAAGGGGGTCCTCCGGTTGTCCTTGACTGCTTGTGTTTCTGCTCACCTTATGTACCCGACGGCTTGGGCGTGGGTCGCTCTCCAGGTGGCGGGGATGTAAACACGACAATTCCTTGATGCAAGATTGGGGAAACTTGTGACGAAACGTCCTATGCGCTGATCAGGCGTGATCAGGTGCAATCAAGCTTGGATAAGGTGTGATCGGGTTCGATCAGTAGTGATCAGGCTTGATCAGGCTTGACCGGGCGCTAAAAGTCGTTGATCAGCAGTGATCAAACTTGATCAGGCTTGATCAGGCGCTAAAAGTTGTTGATCAGCAGAGATAAGACTTGATCAGGCTCGATCAGGCACTAAAAGACGTTGATCATCAGTGATCCGACTTGATCAGGCTTGACCAGGCGCTAAGTCGTTGATCAGCAGTGATCCGGCTTGATCAGGCTTGATCAGGCACTAAAAGACGTTGATCCGCAGTGATCCGGCTTGATCAGACTTGATCAGGCGCTAGTTGGCGCTAGTTGCGAGCAAATGAGCGCGGGTAGCAAGTTGCAGAATGTCGATCAGGTGTTGACTGGCGAAGGGGTACTTGATCATGCAGCGGAAGTTTTCACTGCCCGATCACGGAGCCTCTGGTCTTTATCAGCTAATAGAATACCCAAAATAACTGTATTCTTAGCCTAGACCTACGGGGGAGTAAATTTCACTAAATCCACCTAGAGTTCCCGTGGGGCGCTTATAGCAGCCGAACCCTAGGAGCCAAGCGTGAACCAAACGGGAAGAGGCGAGAGCACTGCTCAATCACGCTCCCAAAAACAAAAACCTTTACAGAAGAACCGATGACACAGCGGGCGGAGTTGCGGGGTGAGTTCTCACACTCTACGCCTACCGGTGGGCCAAAAAACGCACTCAGTGCTCCCGCCCGGTACGTAGAGGTATATACTAGAGAGGGGGGCGCAAAGGTGCCGTCCTTAAAACGATCTGCTAGATAGCACGCAAAAGGAGAACTTTTATTAGTACTTATATCCCTAGAACTACCAATTACCTAATTTCAGCCAACGGTTGTACACGCAACTGTATACACCGTGGTACTCACAATCGTATACGATTACGCGGTTGTACACGCAACTGTATACACCGTGGTACACACAATCGTATACGATTACGTACCCAATTTGTGTCCGCAACCAGACCCCTTATTAGGCTCCTAATTAGGCCCTTAATTAGGCCCAATTATAGCACGCTTTACCACAGCCGCCCCTGAGCCTCGGCCCAGCCGTACAGCGGTTGGGGCGAGGGTCAATCATGCCGTTGGATATCGTAGATCATGCTACCGTTGGACGAGTTGTCCACACCCATCAATCATGACATTATCGACCAGGTGATCATCACCCATCAATCTGCCCTGTAGCCGGTGCGTATACGCACGGTGCGGCTAGCGCAGAGAGGAAGACTCTTACTTAAAGCGGTGCCTACCGCTACTTAGCCGATACGCCCTTATAAAGGGCTTAGTAGGAGAGATCTCCTACTCGGGGCCAAGATTCCCGGGTTGGTTTACTAATTAGCCTTAACGGCTGTATTCCCTTTACGGGAAGTAAGTAAAGGGAGGGCTCCCTCTTACCTACGACACTCACTGCACGGGCCACCGGTCGAGGTCGCGCGACTGCACTTTAGAGTGAAATGTAAACTGAATATATTTAATATGTAATTAGCCTAAATTAATTTAAACTAATATAAACTATATGTAATACTAAGTAGAATATTCCAAATTCGTACCTAGCTAAAATGTAGTGTACACACCTGTGTACCGACACGTGGATGGATAACACACCACCACACCAAGGGGCCTGCCCTGATTGGTTAAAATAACCAATGGTTCGAAACCTTTCAAACCGGTCAATACTGACCTCAACCGTAGTGTACTCACGTACACCACCTACTAAAAGTGGCTCGAATGTAACCCCGTTACATCCTCCCCCATCAAGACTATTGCTTACGCAATAAACAAAATTTTGTTGGAGAACTACAACGCCAGTTCCTCTGGCCCTCCATATGTACACCTTCAGTGGTGCTATGGCGTCTCCTCTAGAAGAGGTAGACTACTCCGAGAACTCGGAGGTGGATGCCGTTGGGGATACCTCCCCAACGGTTAACCGCTCCGACAGCGCCGAACGGCGTTGTCAGCAGCCTAATCCGTTCCCCACACGTGGGGAAAATGCACTAACCAGTGCGCCACTCTTGCCCATATCGGATGGTACATCCTAATCGCCAAAGGCGATCGTCACTAATGAGCTGAACGCAGCTCAAGACACCCAACTTGCCGCACAGGCACTAAGTGCTGCGTTACGCTCCCCAAACGCCCGCCAAGGGCGGATTATAATTTTGATGATCCTCGTGACCTTCCAAGGTGGGCCAGGCGTTTGGTAAGGACTGATTTAGCGTCCTATACCCCTGGCCCCGCGGCTGAACAGCCGTATCAACGCGAACGCCGTGAGAAACTCCGGCAACAACTTCTTACACAAAAGCAGTTCACTAGCGTCTCATACCGAGAGTGCTTAGACAGGAAGGCACAGGGTGCCCCTGTTGAGAACCTCCGCGACGTTCCTTTTGTTCTTTCTCCGGGAGAAAGCGCTGATGATGCAGAGAAGAAGTTCCTCTCTTGGGCGGAAGGGGAGAAGCTTCTCCCCAGCTTCAATAAGCTGCACGACAGCTATTCCCGTCGAGACATTTGGGTGGAGAGGGCGTTGCGCCTGGCATTCGCCAGAGCCAAAGCGATGGAGCTATTACGTACCCCATATCGCACGCGCTACGCCAGCATCCCTGTCTACACCATGGTCCCAGAGGCCAGTGTGAGCGCCACATCTGCCTCCGGCGAACTCCCAATTACTGGGAGTGAAGGGGCTTCTCGTGCCCTTTGGTCGTTGACCTGCAGCGGGATTCTCCCGCTCGAAAGCGTCAACGACGTCGCGGCAATCCTGCCGTAGGGGAGTCTCGAACTCCCACGATCTCTGTGAGTGTGAATAACCTTTCCACTTCACCAGATACTGGGTTTGACCCCGATGATGGCGTCGCGCCATCAGCCGCTCCACATGAAAGTGTGGAGTACCCTCCGCATCCAGCATTGGAGGAGGAGGTCGCGCAATTGCGACGTGAGGTTCGCGAGCGCTGTGATCGACACAGCCATCGCATCCATGATCTCCACGAGGGGCTCCGCGATGAGCGGGATGCCACTGATCGCTTCGAGAGGCGGCTTGCCTCTCTCGAGACGACCGTTGCGGAGCTTCGTGGTCGCATTTTAGCCCTTTCGTGATTACTTCACCCTGCCGTGCCTTACAGCTCTTACGTCTATCCACCTTTCCACCCCCCTCCAGGAGGGGGCCCGCCACCGGGTCCTGGTATGGCTTAAGCATACCGACATAGAAGGTTGGATGCGTACGCATCACCTTCGGGATATCCAAGGTATACGATAAGCCCTTTCGGGCTAGTACCTTAAAGGGCCCCACAAACCTGGGGCGCAGTTTATTGCGCAACACATTTGAAACTGCATGTGTAGGAATATTTTTAGCGTTTAATAAAACAATTTCTCCTACTTTGTATACCTTTGCGTTACACCGCCCCTTGCGGTCAGCTTGCTCCTTCTTCTTGTCTTGGCTTTCCAACATGGCATCGCAGACGTGTCGTAAGACACTAAGGCGCGTCGATAAAAATTTATCGATGTGCTTTCTCACAGATACAGGGCTGACATCGGGGAATCCTCCCCCCTGAATCCCTGGACCACACACACGTGGCGTTAACAGTACCCTCGGGTTCACCAATCCGTTCACGTAAAACGGGGTAAACCCCGTAGATTCATGTACCGAATTGTTGATAGCAAATTCTACTATCGGAAGCATCTCACTCCAACTCTTTGGAGAATCCGGACATAAACTCCGGAGAATATCATCCACAACGCGATTAACGCGTTCCGTCTGACCGTCCGTCTGCGGATGATCCGCAGTGGGTATGAGGAGCTTGGTGCCTAGCACCTTAAACAACGCTCCCCAAAACAGTCCCGTAAAACGGGGATCCCGATCCGACACAACGGAATCGGGTAGACCCTGCTGTCGAAAGACACGGTCTAGGAACACTTTCGCTGTTCCTTGTCCATCAATGGACTCTGGCACCGCCGCCAGGTGAGCCATCTTGCTCAATCGGTCTACAAAGACCAATATACCGGTGTTCCCGGCCTTATCCTTCGGAAAACCGAAGATAAAATCCATGCTAATGGATTTCCAACACTCCGTTAGAACCGATAAGCTCGCCAAAGGCGCAGCTGAATCATACTCCCGTCGAGGGACTTCCGGTGGGCCAAAGTGCGCGTGCGGCGC
>CM047592.1:854776-872403 GCA_026184515.1 Peronosclerospora sorghi | reverse complement strand
CGCTGGTGCATTTGAAAGCCCTTGTGGCATAAAAAGCCACTCCCACAGCATGCCACTAGGCGTGATAACCGCTTTCAGCGTAATATCGGACCCTCGCATGAGCACCTGATAATACCCGTCCACCAGATCTAAGGCACTGTACACAGTACAGCCCGCCATATTGTTCTGGAGGACATCTTTCCGAGGAATCGGGGTCTAATCCGACCGTGATCGAGTGGTTCACTACTCATTGCGGGACCGGAAGGTCCCGGGTTCGATCCCGGGCCAAACCAAGTTGGTTGGTTTCAGAAAGTATAATGTGACGGAATCACCCGAGGAATCGGAGTCTGCATGGGTACGGTAGCTGCATTCAGCTTGTTATACGCATGCACAATGCGCCACTTTCCGTTCGGTTTACGAACACAAAAGGTGGGAGACGAGTGGGAAGACTTAATCTCCCGTACCATCCCTGCCTATTCTTTCCCCTTGAAGAATGCGTCGATGACGTCGCATTGTTCCTTGGGGAGAGGCCACTGCCTAGTGACGCAGTATTTGGTTCCGGTATCCAAATAAATTTCATGTCGGACTCCCCGATCCGGTGGTAACTCCATCGGCGGGTTGTCACTAATGACATCTCCAAATTCCTTTAATAAGGAATCGTAAGGGTCCTCAGGATCCGCGAGGATCTTGAGGCCGCTTCGGGCATTTAATGCCTGTTTCGTTTTCACAAAAACTGACTCGTCCATCGTGGATGAGGAGTTCATCTCCTCTTCCGGACGCAACACGACGACCTCGTCGATTTCATCTGCTTTCAAGCAGTCTCAAACTCGTTGAAGGACATCTCCTCCAACGACAACAGTTCGCCTACCCCAGGCAACCGTTCCAGGGTTACGCCTTCCGTGACAACACCTGTCACACTATTCATCATCCTGTAGGACTGCTGACTACTGGACTCGGAACTCATCCCGAGACCCAGATGGGGGGAGTCAATTGCCCCATCTATTGGAAGTGCCACGCGCCTATCCACAGAGGTCTCTACCTCTACCACCGGTGACTCGCCGGTCTCACCTATAACGGCGTAATCGGAATCATTTCCGACGTGCGAAAGAGACGAACTACGGGTCTCTTCGCTTGGAATCTCCTCGCGCTTAACCACAGGGGTCTCTACCCCTACCACTGGAGTCGCAACTTGTTCGCCGGACACGGCGTGGTCGGAATCATTTCCGACCTGTAGAAGAGACGAACTTCGGGTCTCTTCTATAAGCGCATCGCGCTTAACTTCAGAGGAATCCACCTCTACCACTGGCGACTCACCAGTCTCGCCTATATCGGGTGGGGATTAACCGACGAATCCCCCTCGTCAAGGAACACTTTCTTGACCTCATTGGGAATGATCGTCTCATACATCCGAATATCTGGCATCTCACGCCAGAATAGCTTTTGTGATCGAGCAAAGGTGGGTTCATTACTCGCCAATGCTTCACCCAACCGCGGGTGCGTTGAGCCAATGGACTTAGACTTCCGGTCTATCCATGGCTCGTGGCGTTCCAGCCACTTCATTCCCAGAATGAGGTCATACCTCGAGTCCAAATCCAGGACTAGGCAACGTTCTAAGCTGTCGAAGTCTGCAAACTTCAGCTTAAGGTCAATCGATACATTGGGTACAGAAACCTGTACGCCCGTCGCAAGACGGACCGTGACAACGTCACGAGAACGTGCCTCTAGGGCCTCGGCATACAGCCAACTCTTCACAACAGAAGCCCGTCTGACATAATTGTCAGACGCTCCAGAGTCTATCAAGACTCTCCAAGGTTTATCAAAGCCTTTCACGTCCGCAAGGACTACCATCAAACCTAGCTGGTACACCAACTCGGTGCTAGTAAGCACCGTTTCCCTCGGGGCTTTGTGCTGTCGTCCCCTACCCTGGGGCTTAACAGCACTGAGGGGTCCCCCAGTAGGGCTCCCCACACCTACTGGGAGCCGTCGTTTCCCGACGGCTTGGGCAAGGGCTTTTTCCCCACCCTTCGCCCCTTCCATCGACTATCTCGCTGGGGATTTTTCGTACATATGTTCCTCAGATGATCCATGCTCCCACACAGGAAGCATCTTAGCGGCCCATGCCACTGCAACATAGCTAAGAGCTCTGCCTCGAAGCTCTGTGAAAAAGAGTCAGAGTGACTCTTAGCGGGAGGTTTCTCCTCCTCTTCGACCTGACTCAGGTCCATGGGTTCGGGACCCACCTTAGAGGAACGGAAGTTCCTCTCGGCGTTGAACGCCATCTTGAATGCCTCTTCCAGGGATTCGGGTCGGCATCTGAACAATTCCGAACGTGCTGGCCCTGCTATCAGTCCTCCCATGAAGACGGGGATGGACAAATCGTCCGAATACGCTTTCGCGTACATCCCTGCCAACAGGGTCTTAAGCTCCTAGGTATAAACCTCCAGGTCCTTATTGCCTTTTCGGCACCTCAGGAACGCCAGCTGTTTCTGGAAAACCAGATCAGGCGTTGCGTACATGTCCATAAGCTTCTGCTTAAGGACCTTCCATGTTGGAAACACGTCCTTGACTGATTCCAAGCATGTAAACGCCCATGTACGGGCTTTGCCCGTAACATGGGTCAATGCAAATCCCACTTGCAAGTGATCAGCGGTCATATTCGCTGTGGCGAAGGCCGTTTCGACGTCTCGCAACCAAACATAAAGGTTGTCATCCTTATCTCCGGTGAACTCCTTTATCTTAAACGATAATGGAGGGCGCACCCCCGTGGAATGACCTCCACCGCAACTCGCCTCATGAGCGATGAGGGCATTCAACCTTACCTTTACGGCCTCAAGTCCCTGCTCCACTAGGAGCTTCATACCTTCTTCCCCCGTTCAGGGTAACAGCCTTTTAAAGGCTTCCTGCTGGACGAGGGTAAAACTATCCCAATCGTCCTGATTCATCCTTTGCAGAGGATGCCTAGTCTACCAACACAGGTGTTGGATTGACTACAAGTGCTACCAGATGTAGACGGTGCGTATACACACGGTGCGACTAGCGCACAGAGGAAGACTTTCCTTAAAGCGGCGTTCGACGCTACTTAGCCTATACGCCCTTATTAAGGGCTTAGTAGGAGAGAGCTCTCCTACTCGGGGACAAGATTCCCGGGTTAGTTTACTGTAGCCTTTGCTAGTACCTTAACGGCAAGGCTCCCTTACTAAGGGTGTAGCTAAGGGGAGGGCTCCCCTTACGCTACGGCACTCACTACACGCACGACCGGTCGAGGTCGTGCGTCTGTAAGATAGAGTGAAATGTAAACTGAATATATATGTAATTAGCCTAAATTAATTTAAACTAATATAAACTATATGTAATACTAAGTAGAATATTCCTAATTCGTACCTAGCTAAAATGTAGTGTACACACCTGTGTACTGACACGTGGATGGCTGACACACCACCACACCAAGGGCCCCTGCCCTGATTGGTTAAAATAACCAAAGGTTCGAAACCTTTCAACCCGGCCAATACTGACCTCAACCGTGGTGTACTCATGTACACCAACACTCAGTGTTACCCGAATGTAACCCCGTTACACCCAGGGCTTGAGGGGGAAGGATTCCCTGATGTCAGCACTGTATCTGTGATAAAGCACATCGATAAGTTTTAATCGACGCGCCTTAGTGTCTTACGACACGTTTGCGATGCCATGGCGGAAAGCCAAGACAAGCAAAAGGAACAGGCCGACAGCAAGGGCCGGCGTAGCAAAAAGGCGTATCAAGTAAAAGATAGTGTTTTATTAAACGCTAAAAACCTTCCTACACATGCAGTTTCTAATGTGTTAAGAACAAACTGCGCCCCAGGTTTGTGGGGCCTTTCAAGGTGCTATCCCGAAACGGCTTGGAGTACACCTTGGATATTCCGAAGGCGATGCGTACGCATCCAATCTTCTACGTAGGTATGCTTAAGCCATACCAGAACCCGGAGGCGGTTCCCCTCTTGGAGGGGGTTGGAAAGGCGGGTAGCCGTAAGAGCCGTAAGACACGGCAGGGCGGAATAAGTCCGACAGGGTCAAAAAGTGACCACGAAGCTCCGCAATGGTCGACTCGAGAGAGTCAAGCCGCTTCTCGAAGCGTTCAATCGCACCCTCCTCATTGCGGAGTCCCTCCTGGACATCATGGATGCGATGACTGTGTCGATCACAGCGCTCGCGAAACTCGCGTCGCAATTGCGCGACCTCCTCCTCCATTTCTCTATACAGAGGGTATTCCACATTACCATGTGGAGCGTTTGATGGCGCGCCGCCATCATCGGGGTGAAATCCAATATCCGGTGAAGTGGAAGGGTTATCCACATTCAGAGTTCGTGGGAGTCTGAGACTCCCCTGCGGCAGGATTGCCGTGACGTCGTTGACGCTTTTGAGCGGGAGAATCCCGCTGAGTGTCAACGACCAAAGGGGCGGGAGAAGCCCCTTCACTCCCAGTAGTTGGGAGTTCGCCGGAGGCAGATGTGGCGCTCACACTGTTCTCTGGTACCGCGTTTGGGGCAGAAGCGCTAGCATAGCGCGTGAGATAAGGGGCACGTCATAGCCCCATCGCCTTGGCTCTAGCAAACTCCAAGCGCAACGCCCTCTCCACCCGAACGTCATGAGGGGAATAGCTGTTGTGCAGATGAGTAAAGCTAGAGAGGAGTTTCTACCCTTCCGCCCAAGCGCGGAATTTCTGTTCTGCCTCTTCGGCATTCTCTCCTGGAAAAAGAACGATAGGAACCTCGCGGAGGTTCTCAAAAGGGGCACCTTGTGCCTTTCTGTCGAGGAGTTCTCGGTATGAGACGCCAGTGAACTGCTTCTGCGCGAGCGGTTTTTCTCGGAGTTTCTCCCGGCGTTCGTATTGATACGGCTGTTCAGCCGCAGGTCCAGGAATATAGAATGCTAAACCATTCCTTACCACAGTCCTAGCTCAATTTTGGGGGTCGCGAGGACCCTCAAAATTATATGCCGCCCGTTGCGGGCGTTTGGGGGCGCGTAACGAGCCTCTCGTGCCTGTGCGGCAAGTTGAGTTTCTTGAGCCGCATCCAACTTGTTGGTGATGATCGCCTTCAGCGATCCGGATTTATTATCCGACGTTGGTAGGGCTGGAGCACTAGCTAGTGCATTTCCCCACGTGTGGGGAACGGATTAGGCTGCCGACATCGCCGTTCGGCGTTGTGGGAACGGTCAGCCTTTGGGGAGGTGCTCATTGGGATTAGGATTACATACCCAGAGAACAGACATATGAAGCACAATAACGCTTCATGACCCATTGCAGTGTGTGGTAAAGGCAATTCGAAATCCATCGCTAAGATTTGAAATGGTCTTGATGCCACAATATTTCCACTAGTGCGCCCCTGGTATCTTGGCCTTCCTTTTGCGGTGGCACAGTCTTCACACGCTGCAACATAATTTTCAATATGGGCATACATCCCTCTCCAATAGTATTTGGACCTTAACCAAGCATAGACCTTTCCGACTCCTTGATGTGCCCCGCTGCCAACTTCCACATGATACGCATGTACTATATCCTCTTGTACTATGGTCGGTACCACCAATCTTCACACATATTCCTTAGTTTTATGATGAGATTTCGAGACATAATACAGGACACCTTTATTATCCAACACGTAAGTGAGCGCATGCAGAGCTATCCTTTTACATTCACTGGCGGAATTTATCTGATCATCATCCCCTCGTAAATATGCCATGACCTTGCTACACCACTCATACTGTATCTGGGCTGTTCCAATTCGCTCAATTCGGATAGATGGTGCATTTTCATATGGATTTTTTTCCTCTTTATCCTGAGGTTCTTCAGATCGAACCATATCACTGTCTGCTGAGTGTGTATCACCATTCGTGTCCGCCCATTGTCCAACAGTGACATTTTCCTGGTATTAAGGCTGTCCATTACGTGGCTTTACCATACTTCGAGTGATCACAAATACTTGTGGTGATAGATAATATGATCTAACGAAGTCAACTGATGTATTTACTACGGGAGAGCCTGATCAAGCACAAGGCCCGTCTGTGTTGCAACGACGATCATATATCGACGATATTTTGATCCCTGCACCTACAAGGACGATCTTGTGTGATAAAGTGCGAAATCTATTGGAAAAGTGCGATCAGTGGAACTTGTCGATCAGCGTGGCTAAATCTTACTGGGGGCGAAGCAAAGTTCCTTATTTAGGACATCACGTCTCTAGCCGTGGTTTAAAAACAAATCCAAATAATTTGGATGATCTGATCGATTTGCCTTTTCCTGGTACTTTGCGTGCTATGCAATCGTTTTTGGGGAGTATGAATTAATATCGTAGATTTATTGAAGACTTCGCGATTTATGCTGCTGTACTTTATGAGTTACGAGAAAAGGACTATCAAGAATTAAAGGGTCGATCATCGATCAATGAGAGTCCGGATCGAGTTGATGGTCGATTGATCAGGGAGAAAGTGGCATTCAGTATGCTGAAGGCGAAGATCGCGTCAACCCCAACCCTACGCCATTTCGATCAAGTCAAAACACCGGTGATCGTGGTTTATGCTAGCAAGTGGGCAGTGTCTGCCGCGCTAGTGCAATAGCATGATCAAGTATATTGCCCCGTCGCATTCGCGAGCTGGACACTGAAGAGCGGTGAGCTGAATTACATCCCCGTCGAAAAAGAAGTTTTGGCTCTTCTGTAAATTCTGGACGTATATTTTACGATGTTGGTCGGAAAGGCGATCACTGTCCTGTCACGTTGGATTGGTTGTTAACACCAACGAGCTAGACATACAATTGGGGAAATGGACTGCAATCTTGTCACAATGGGACTTGTAGATCAAGAAATGTGTGCATGGAGAAGAGGAGGTACTAGGGGGGTTAGCCTCAAGTATCACTTCTCGCGCCAAAATTGATGAAGCCCTTATCGCGATCGCACCGAAAAAGCAACCTCGGCAGAGATAAATGATCGAAGTGCCACCTGCCACGGTTGAGAAAGGAGAATATCTATACGTGATCAGTTTCGATGGATCTGCTAGTGTTAAGCGATGTGTTGGTGCGTTTGTTGCTATTGTGTGGAAATTGCCGGAGTGGAAGATCATGATCGCGATTGCTGATCATGCTACTAACATCACGGTGAATGAATCCGAGTATGATGGGTTGCTTCTAAGTTTGTATCTACTGCCGCTATATCCCTAAAGAAGGGTGATCGTGTGTGGAGACTTGAATTTGGTGATCAGGCAAATGCGTGGCGAAATAGAGTGCAAAGCACCGACTACAAATATTGCAGCAGCGTGCCTTAAAACTCCTTCGCGAATGGCCTGGTCACGATCTGCTGCACGTAAAAAGAGAGTGGAACAAGAGTGCCGATCACATCACCCGTACGGCCATGCGGGATGGAACACGGTGTGAAATTGTCGATGATCACCAACTGGACGAATTAGATGATCATAACAGATTGTCTGAGGTGAATACTTGCAAGGAAGATCCCACTGTCCTGCAAGTGCTGGTGACGACTCGATTACGTAATCTTCCTCAATCTACGTGGCCATCAACGTGGCCCGAAGTACCCATAGAAGGGATAAGGGCGCAGCGTGTCAAAAAGACGCAAGACGAAGAGAAGTGGATTTGTGATCTGCGATGCTACTTGCATGGTGACGTTTCGCAATTGAGCAGCGTGCAACGTTTTGTTGGGCAATGCGTAGATTGTGAAACGGGGAAAGGCCAACCTACGATCAAGGGTATCTCGCCGGGAAACATTAAAGCTACGTACCCATTTCAAGTGATAGCTATGGATCATATCCCGTCGTTTCCCCGATCAACGGATGGGCATACGTAATTGCTGATCTGGACTGATCTGTTTACGGGTATGGTGATCGCGAAGATGGATCATCTGGGACAGCTCCGAAAGTCGCCGAAAATTATGTAGAATGTGTATTTCATCGATTTGGAGTTAGCGAGGTGATCAGACATGATCGAGAACCCGGTTTTATGTCCGAAGTATTTCGTGCGTTAAAAAAGATCGTGGAACAACGACAGAGTGACACTATGGCGCACCGTCCACGAGCGAACGGCAAGGCGGAAAGAACGGTGCAAACAATCACACGAGCGATCAAGATGTATGTATCAGACGTTGGTCAGAAAGATTGAAGCTCGTATGCAGAACGATTGTTATTTGCACTAAATTCGACCCCCCATCCGATCCGTGGAGATAAACCATTTTATTTGGCGTATGGGTGGGAACCGCGATCATCGTTGGAATCAACATTACAACTAGGTGGAATTCGTCGTAAAGACCGGGATGCTCGTCGGTGGAGATATAAGTTGCAGAAAGATTACCGTTACGCCCGTGATCAAGTGAGCACTCGATTGCACCAAGCAATGGCTGATCGAGCTGAAAAGCACAATGATCAAGTGAAACCACACAAGATCGAAGCCGGATCATGGGTCTGGTTATACCTCGATCGGGTGAAAGAGGGTTTCGCGAAGAAACTGGCGCACATGTGTCATGGACCCGTCAGAGTCGATTAGGTGATCGGTGATCATGCGGCGAGATTGGTTACAGATGGCACCGATTATCGCATATTCCCAGTGGTGAACCTATCCAAGTTGAAATTGGTCAAAGAATTCCCAGATAGACCTACGGCTGTGCTAGCAGCTGGGGTAGAAGATCGTTTTGATTTCGATGAAGCTTTACTACCCGAAGACAGCTGGGAAAGGACCCTACAGCCGGACGAATTTGAAGTTGAACGCATCACCGATGTCCAATCTGGTCGAAAGACTAGGTATGGCAGACCGTTACGCGAGTATCAAGTTTAATGGAAGGGTTACGATGATCCATCATGGGTAGACGAGGCATATCTAAATTGCGATGCTCTGATCAAGGATTTCGAAAGGAAGATAATCAATAGACATCGGTTCGACGTGATGCACGTGGACGAAGTGTCCAACTAACGCATGACCGACGAATCGACTATTGAAATTGTGACTGACGAACCCTCGATTAGAGAAAATCGATTGATGAAATCACGATTAATGGAGAAATTACGATTGACTTGAAGTGGTGAATGTATGATGGATATTGCGAGATATGGTAATGAATCAGCGGTGGATGAGCTGATGGAATATCAATTTATGTATATGCATGAAAAGTGACGAAGCAACAATTGGGAGTGGTATGATCAAGAATGTTTATTGATTGATGGAGAAGTGACCAACAAGCTATCCTGATCCATAAAACTTACGGCGAAGGCTAGGGATGTTATGGCCGGGATGATCATCAAGAGAAAATCGAAAATGGATCCGCCAAGGTTCCTCGGCGTCAACTTCACGTAGCGCATTTTTCAAGGTCCGAGGTGGTGGATCTGATAGCTACCCTGGGTACCATGATCCACCATCAGCTGGAGTATACTTCAAGGGTCGGTTCCGGGCGCAGTGCGAGATCGATGGTTCCAGGAATTTTCAAGATCGCATACTCCGTCGATCATTCCCCTCAACACGAACTCCACCAGCTTCTTCCACAATGCTCCGGCACGACTCCTACGCTGACGTCGACTCTCGTAGTAATCATGGGAGAAGGTGTCACGCTCCCTGGGTTCTCGGTCTATCGGGAGATGATAAGTAGACTCCCAGATCGCTTGTGCATGATGTTCCAGGAATGTCTGTTTCCTCGCTTCGAAGTCAGAAAACCAGTCGACCATGTAGCCGGTGCGTATACGCACGGTGCGGCTAGCGCACAGAGGAAGATTTTCCTTTAAGCGGCGTTCGCCGCTACTTAGCCGATACGCCCTTATAAAGGGCTTAGTAGGAGAGAGCTCTCCTACTCGGGGCCAAGATTCCCGGTTTGGTTTTACTATTAGCTTTCGCTAATGCCTTAACGCAAGGCTCCGTTACTAAGGGTGTAGCTAAAGGGAGGACTCCCTTTACGCTACTGCACCCACTACACGCGCGACTGGTCGAGTTTGTGCGTCTGTAGTCGGTTGAGTGAAATGTAAACTGAATGTATATTTAATATATAATTAGCCTAAATTAATTTAAACTAATGTAAACTATATGTAATACGAAGTAGAACTTACTAAACTCGTACCTAGCTCAAATGTAGTGTACACCACCTGTGTACCAACACGTGACTGGTTGTCACACCACCACCAAGGGCTCCTGCCCTTATTGGTTAAAAAACCAATGGTTCAAAAACTTTCGATCCGGTCAATACTGACCCCAACCGTAGTGTTCTCCCGTACACCACCTACTAAATGTGATCCTAATGTAACCCTGTTACAGACCGAGCGGAAAGATATGGGTGGCATCATCTGTTTTCAGAACTCCCAGGGGCGTCGTGCAATAGTAACTGCACTTCAGACCGGGTGATCAGGTGGCTACACCCCTGATCAGCAGGCCACTTTATTTGTGGCGCTTAGCCTCTAAACGCCACAAATTGCCACAGTTAAATTTTTCGGGGCGCCACAAATAACATATTATATAATACAGAAGTACAGGAATAGAGCGCGACGCGTTGCGCCTTTTCACACGTCCAAAATTCTTTTGACGAAATGACACGAAGCGGAAGACAACCTTCAGTCTCGATCATATCATGACTTATGGTCTCAGGATTTGCGAGCGGAATCCTGAGACCAAGGCTGTGGTGTCTGTTGCGTGCCAATTTTTTGTCCATTTTGGACGAGCTATTGGCGGTGCCAATAGCTCTATTTTTTGCGCAGAGGTTGGTATGTTGATGAGCTGAGTGTTGTATAAAGTAAAGCTGAAAGAATCACCGTATAAGCACCTCTTTAACGATAACCGCTGGAAAGAGATTTACGATGCCGTGAACCGGCATGTTGTCGTCTTCGCAATGTTCCGCATCGGTCCTATCTTGAAACGTTGTATGCATTTTTGCAAATCACGAAGGTTTCGATGCTCTAATTGTAACATGACAAGCTTAACAGCAGGTATATCGGCGTTGCCTGCAATGTATAAGCTCGTGTCGGTCATGGATAGCAAGCTAGCGAACTGGGATAGTATGGAGGAACTTCCCGTGAGTGGTAG
This sequence comes from Peronosclerospora sorghi, assembly GCA_026184515.1. Classification (NCBI taxonomy): domain Eukaryota; phylum Oomycota; class Peronosporomycetes; order Peronosporales; family Peronosporaceae; genus Peronosclerospora; species Peronosclerospora sorghi. The sequence goes on along the minus strand of CM047592.1, from coordinate 861,392 downwards.
GGACGATATTACCGTTATCATTTGATGTAGAGCTGACGGTCTATTTGCTGACGTGCAGGTGGAGATTCTTATCGCAAAAGAACTTCGATTTCATAGCGTTTTATCTTGTATGATATCGAAGGAAGAAAGCATCCCAGATAATCCACCCATTTTTCTTAAATGTGGTCATGTAATTTGTCGCTCCTGTGTAGAACGAATCTCTTACAACATGACTCGGTTTGTTTGCCTTTGAAGCTCACTGTTTTGTTTGTTCTGACTTGACACTGATATCTGTATAGGCGTGGTGTTTATCGTTAATGTCCTGTACAATAATAGACGATTTAAATGACCCAATTGCCCGGTTGAGCAAACAGAAGTCTTGAGAATACACTCAGTTTTTTTATATTTTGTATAACTGTATTATTACTATATTTTATATATAGTTCCACAATTAACCACAAATAAGCGTTTGTGTCGAGCCACAAATAGCTTATTTGTGGTATTTGTGGCGCGTGCCACAAATAAAGAGGCCTGCAGATCAGTCGTAGGGGCGTCCATAGCAACTGGAAGCAACCATCCACGGGGCGTGTCAAGTAATTGCAGATCACTCGTGCTGAGATGTTATCCAGATCGAAGCCGTTGAGTTGATCTGGGGTCCACGGCAAGATGTCAACATCTTGCGCACCATCAGGAACAAAGATCAGCGATCTGGATGCCCGTGCGAGGGAAGAGAAACCCAGCAGAGTCTTGATCGAGCGAATCTTCACTCTCGAGCTCACTAATTGAAGGTCTGGACAAATTCTGCGTGCTGACCGATGGAGAAGTGTTACAACCGCCTTGATCATCATCAGGCTGATCGGGACAAGAAAGATCATGCACAATACCTTGGACTGACTGAATGAGATAAGCTTTAAACGGACGATCATCGTCCGACGATCCATTAACCTCTGGAATAGGAGGAACTCGACGTTACCGCTTGGACAGAGGAGTAGATCGTGATCGCAGAGCACGTTTCTTCAGCGAAGAAGTTGGTAGGATGAAGGAATTTTTAGATGAATCGCCCTGAAGATCAGCAGGCGAGCGTGCGGCATGATCAGGATCTGCACAAGGCGCGCCTGTACTCGGGTCGATCTGCATGTGTAACGCCGCACCATTCAAAACGGATTGGACGTAAGAATGTTGTGTTCACAATCGCGTAGCTTCGTTCTGAGCGCGTTGCAACTCGTCGCGTAGTGTGTCAAGATCTGCCGATACCGACTGAAGATCACGTAACTGAGAAGCTTGGTGACTGAGGCGGCGCCGTGCCGTCAAAAGTTCCACCTGAAAATTTGAATTCAGGGCACGTAGATTCTCCATCTCGGCATTGCTGATCGACATCTCATCGAGACGTGCATATAGATCTTCAAACGTGGCTTTGCTGCGACGAATTCATTCATCATGACCGGATTAGCTTCACTGTCCGCCCGGACGCGATCTCGTTGGTCTTTGCGCTTACTTGTCTTAGATGCCAGCTTGATTTCCTTCTTGGTCAAGTGCTTTTTTTGGAGATGGCATGATCACGCTCTTTTTGCATCATGCCCAAGCGTTTGCGGAGTTGATCGATCGTTGCTCGATCTTGGAGTGCCGGCTCCCGTGCGATATTGATATTGGTCTCGCGGAGCTTTTCCTCAAGGCGAGAAATCTCCTGAGCTTGATGATCTATGGTCTCCGCTTGAAATGATAGCTGATATCGATCTTGATCATGGCAACACTCCAGATTGTGGATTCGATCATGTTGCTAAAGTATCGTTCCCTCGGCAACCTTCAGTCTTTTCTTTAGTTTGGACTCACTAGCTGGGAGCTTGTTAACAGTCGAAAGAATGTGATCGCGAAAAGGAGCAGCTTTTTCGCAGAGCCACTAGAGCTGCTGCTCATGATCAGCGAGTTTTCTGGCAACGCGTGCTTTTGACCTCTGAAGCATCTTGACGGAGTCTTCAAGCATCTACAGCGATTTGTTCAGCATGTCGATCACCTCTTGTTGCGTGCAGGCTCGGTTGATCATCTAGATCAGATAGTCAGCCTTAGATGGATCAAGGGATGATTTGGCGTCCATGATCGACTTCATGATCGACTTGTTGAAAATGTACTAATGGAAATGGATGATCACGACGGACATGATCTATGATGACCTGATGGGTGAAAGGGATGATCTACGGTTGGCAACCACCCTATCGAACCACGCCCCAACCGCTGTACGGCTAGGACGAGTCTCAGGGGCGGCTGTGGAGAAACGCATAGAAATTTTTTGTTATATGTCATGAACATGGATGGTCCATCCGGAGCAAAATCGACGCAGGGTACAGGTACACGATGGTAAGCGACAGGATAATGATACATATCAGTATCGATAGATTATTGGTCGAGAATGCATATCAGGATGGGTAGAGTTGATTGGTCGTAATTGGTTGATTTTAGGATATAAGAAATAATAAAGTTCTCTTTTTTCGTCCGATCAACTAGATAATCAATTTGGACGCCGGGATAACTTCGCGCCTCCCTTTCATTTCATACGCACCTTTACACGTCCCGGGAAGGAGCACGTAGTGCACGTTTTGGTCCACCGGCAGACGTAAGTTCCGCAGAACTCGTCCTCAACTCCGCCCGCTGTGTCAGCAGCCCCTTTTCGTAAAGGCTACTGGGGGGGGGGGGGTGATCGAGCCAAATGTTCTCACCTCCTCCCCATTTGTTTACACCTATCCTCTAGAAGTTCGGCTGCTTTAAGCGCCCCTTGGGAACTCTAGGTGGATTTTTGTAAAATCCGTCGATCTTCACATAGAAAGTGCAGATCCACCCCCTTACGCTTAAGTTGAGGCTAGGAATACAAAATTTATTGGATATTCCCTTAGCGATCTATGCTTAAGAGGCTCGACGATAAAGTGGTGAAAACTTCCGCCACGTGATAAAGTACCCCTTCGCTTATTTCCACTAGATTGACAGCGTCGATGTACGATCATCGATCTGCGATCTACAGATCCGCAATCTCGCCAATTCGCACTAGATCAACTGGGTCGATCTGCGATCTGCGATCATCGATCATCGATCTGCGATCTGCCATCTCCGATCTCCAGTTTTCCCCCGGGATCTCGAATATGCGATTTGCCACCAGATCTACACTTGTCGATCTGCTACGAATTCGCTTGATCTGCCTCCGAATTGCACTGATATACGTCCCCAGTCACCTGGAGAGAGACCCAAGCCGTCTGGTACACAAGGTGAGCAAGATATAGGCCTGTCAAAGATCAACCGGAGTACCCCCTTCGTTATTCGGTAGTCCGGGCGCTGTGGGAACGACTGTCCAAGCCTCAAAATTTGGCCAGCCGCTCCACCACAGAAGCATCTTGTTATTCCGGTTAGAAACAAGTGCCACCGTGACGATGCCAAAGCGCGTGATAAGCGCACACTTTGAGTGGACGAATTTTCATTTAAGGATGAATTCATCGTCCACAAACTTGATCAGAATGTTATTTTGGTCATCCCACGGACTTCCTATCATAAACCAGCGATCGCCTGGGACACGCTATTGATTCGTACGGCACTGCAACATGGTCTGGTCATCTTGTGAGTAATTTATGAGTTTAGTGGATACACTCGCACCGTCAGATACACTGATGGTATCAATACCATCAGCTCTACTCTGACAATTGAAGCGGAGGCTACATCTGTACATCTATTGACAAAAGTCCAGTGGGACTTCCTCATACTGCAGCGGAACAAAAGAGTGGCAGCACTGGAGATAATGACCGCCGTGTTGTAGTACTCACGACAGAGACGGTCATCATGAGGAAGCAACATTCACGATTAGCGATAGCTACCGTGAAGAGGAGCTAACCGTGGTAGAAAGTGACCACCATGAAAAAGTAAACAAATGCCACGGCAGACATGAACCCCCGCAAAGTTGGTCGGTATACAATGTTCACCGTGAGAAAGACACAAGTCAGACGACCTCATCTGACTTGATTACGGAGCACGTTGGGACGTTCAACGTTCTAAGGCAAACAGAAATCGGATTAGGACCCAGTCTATAACTGTAATGGGGTGCCATTACATAATTGATATTCAAGTAAGAATATCATAGTTTAATTTCAGACGCGTTGTCTGAAATTTAAATAAGAGATTATAAGTTATTATAATCTGAGAAGGAAAAGTCGATTCGGTATAAATACCGAATCTTGCAGGTTAACTAATAGTACAGTTAGTGAAAGACTCGATATTATTATATTAATTAGTTAGTTACTATATTATTAGCCTCTAAACCACCCATTAAATAAACACTCTTAATTTTGCGTTCTAAGACTAAAGTGAATATTAATACATTTACTTTATTATAGGATTAGTTGTTACCAACTAATACTGCCCTAATTGTATTGCGCGCTTCCTCGCAAGATACAGTGTTAGCCAGTAACAGGATCAGTCCTGTTACACCTGGTAGCACTTTGTGGTCCGTCTTAACGACCACAGTTCCGTTCTGCTAGTTAACTAGCGGAGAGAAGATTAAGAGCCTCTCGGCATCATGTCGCGAGACATGTCGGCTGACGAGCGAGAAAGAACACTGGAAGAGGTGAATAAACACTTCCCTCACTTCTCGTCGCGTAGTAAAGACGCAACGGTGGAAATAATTCGGTCTGTGGGGACCGACATCATTACCTTCCTCAAGAGTAAGTCCCCGGAGGAAGTGGTACAGGTGGTGAACCGCTTTAGGATAAACCACCTAGAAAAGCCAGAACGGCCCGCGCCAGAGGCATAGCGGACCGCAACTGCACCTGCAACGCATAGCGTTGAAGTAGTAAAGGCGCGAGTACCGCCCTTTACCGGCGAAAGGGGGCGAGCCCCTTCGTAGATGGTTCGCAGAGGTGGAAGATGCCATCTCTGCGCAAAATATTGTTGACGAACGTCAACAGGCGTACTTCGCCACAACATGTCTAGGCGGCAGATCCAGGGCATGGGCTATGAGTCGCAGAGCCACTGGTGACTCTGCGTTCCTTACTTATAAGTAATTTAAAGCCGAGCTAAAGCTCAACTTCGAAGCTCCAGAAATGGAGCTAAGTAGTCGGCAGGAGTTTATGGAACTCCGGCAAGGTAAGCTTGACCTTCAAGCTTACGCTCAGAAGACGCAATATTTGCTGTCAAATATTGTGTATGAGCCGGTGCCCCCTGCTATGCAGGTCACTGGCTTCATGAAGGGACTCAATGATGGTCCCGTCAAACAGAGTCTCTATCCGCACCCGCCAGATACTCTGAGGGATGCCATTGATATGAGCATCCGTGAGGAGTTCAGCATGCGATCAGCGTCATAGCATGCTGGGTACAGCCGAAGGGCTCAACAGCCCTTCGCTTTTGACATGCCGCAACGGCATGTCAACAATCAACAGTCAGGCAGACGAAGCTCACACTTTGTCTCAAGAAACAGCCACCCGCGCCAAAGCATGGGCGGTGAAGGTCCAGAGCCGATGGACCTATCGGTTGCGGTTGCTTTGAACACGAAGCAACCGAAATTTCAGAAGAATATTCGCTGCAATAGATGCGCGAAAATGGGGCATTTTGCCCATGAGTGTATGGCACCGCGTCCGGTGCCACGCAGTCAGCGGACGAAACCGTCCGCTGCACGGCGACACCAACAGGGACATCACCCTGTTGGTGCAAAAGACGAGAATCGCCAGTAGGGGCGGGGCGCCCTACTGGGAATGTTATCCCACATGCCGACATAGGGCATGTGAGGGTAATAGCCCCAGACGGGACTATGTCCTGTCAACAGGTGCAGGGTGATGGAAAGCCTCTTATCACCCTGGAGGTTAAGCCGCACGGGAGCGATGTACCCATGCGAGCTTTGTTTGACACAGGAGCGTCAAACAATTTCGTTAGAACTCATAGTCTAACGCTGTTGAGATTCGTGGAGGTAGATACCCCACGAAGTATGTTGTCATTCCGGTTAGCAACAGGTGCAACCGTGACTATTCCAAAGCGTGTGATTAAAACACGCTTCGAGTTGAATGAACTGTCATACGAGGATGAATTCATCGTCCTCGATTTAGATGACAAGTTTGATGTGATACTTGGAATCCCATGGATGTCCAAGTTTAAACCTTCGATCGACTGGGTTAACCTATCGATCGACTGCGGCGGACCCACAGGATCTGATCACCCTGTGTGTAATCCGGCTGTATCAGAAGATACAACCGCAGCGTCGGACAGTCTGGTGGATAGCGATGGCACCACCAGGTCTGTTCTGACACGATCAGCGGAAGTTACCTCCGCTGGTGAGAGTCCAGAGGGACTACCACACGCAACAGAAGAGTAGTAGCGTGTTGGAGAGATATCCACGGGTGATAAAGACCACCGTGAGAATAAAGTGATATACACGGTGGGAAACACCCACCGTGAGAATGAAATAGTATCCACAGTGGGAAACACCCACTGTGCGACCGAAGGTTCCAACACGACGAATGAATTCCGTGTTGATGAGAGTGAACTCACGATCGAGTGCAATCGTGAGCAAAACTCCGTGGTGGCCAGTGCCCACCACGTTGCGTTAGCCATGCGCACGGGTGATAAATACCACCGTGTCGCAGAAAAGGCGGCCGATCAGACGAGCACATCTGAT
>CM047592.1:837512-848137 GCA_026184515.1 Peronosclerospora sorghi | reverse complement strand
CCTTAGATCGATTCGCTTCTGGGTCGACTTCGGTCTTTTAATACAGCTCACTGCCAGGCGATCTGGGAGTCTACCCATTATCTCATCCTCCCTGAGGGTCGGAAGTTACGTGACCAATACCTGATCCTGTTTCAGAAGCGCCGGAAACAGCGCCGGAGTCGGGCGGGCGAGGCCTGGCTGGCCCTATGCCAGTTTATTCTGGAAGGGATGCTGGCCCGCGAGTGCGACATCGAGATCTTTCTGTATCCGGTGTCTCTCCATATGGCCAAGCGTCTTGTTGAGAGCCCCGGGGAGTTGACTGAGGAAGGCATCTGGTATCCCGGTCTTCCTTGTGACGAGCCGATCGCAGACCTGAAAGACGCCTTGATCTAGATCGATCGGAAGTAGCCCTGGCGCAACCAGCATCAGAACTAGATCGAAGACCATCCGGCATTGACTATCGGTCGTCTGTGGGGTGACTGCGAATCTTGATGCGGCAGTTAAAAGACCAGATAATCCATAATACATGTCATCATTCTTTCCAAATTCCTGATCACCTGATCACTTGACCAAATTTCATCACTTTCTACAAACTTTTACCAACACGTTATCACACACAGTTTCCATCCACATCGCAAAAATTATCAACACGTTCGTCCCTCCACTACTCCAGTTCATCACAGTTCATCACAGTTCATCACACTAATTCACAATAATTCAGACCTTACACATATTCACACCGATCGATATACTGATCGGTGCTACTGCGTGTCTTGATCTTCATCTTCATGAGTCTTCATCACTGCGAAGTGATTCCGACTGACTCTTTCTCGCTCGAACTCTCGTAGCAGTGCTCCACAATTTAGATCGAGTTCGTCGATCCAAGTTGCTTCGTCATGATCCTTCCAGCACACCAGATATTCTCGGTGGGTGCGACCGAAACGCGTCTTCTTGACCGATCGGACATCTAGCACCTTTTCCATCTCGAATTTGTCCTCTTCCAATGGCCTTTCCACACTCTCTTCCGGCATCAGAGCTTCGTCAAAATCGAATCTCTCCGCTTCGTCCGCCAGACAGGGCATTTTAGGCCGATCGGTGAACTCTCTGACCAGCTTCAGTTTGGATACATGCACGATAGGAAATACTTTATAATCCGTACCGATCGTGATCAGACAGGCCGCATGCTCACCGATCAGCTCTGCTACACGGAAAGGACCGTGCAACATATGAGCCGACTTCTTTGCATAGCCTTCCTTGACCCGATCGAGGTATAACCATACACTCGCCCCTGGTTCAATACCATGAGGGCGGACCTGATCGTTTTTACGATCTGCTCGATCTTGTGTGGCCTAACGCAACTTTTCATTGAAGACTTCTTTCGCATGCTGATAATGCTTCTGGACCTGCATACGCCAACGACGGGCATCACGATCGCGGGTCCGAGTGCAGCCGATCGGTATCGCCGCTTCAAGTGTCGATCGAGGGTCCCATCCATACGCCAGATAAAAAGGCTTTTCTCTTCGGACCCGATAGGTTGAAGAGCTGAGTGCGAATACCAGTCTCTCTGCATACTCTTCCCAGTCACGATGGCCCGGATCGGCCACATACATCTTGATCGCACTTGTGATTGTCTGCACCATGCGTTCAACCGATCCGTTCGCTTGCGGGAGATATGCCATCGTCGCGCTCTGCTTCTGGACTAGCATGTTATTGAACGATCGGAACACGTCAGCCATAAAACCGGGTTCCCGATCGTGTCTGATAACCTCGCTGTCGCCAAACCTTCTAAACACGCATTCCTCGTAGCTCTGGGCGATCTGCTCCGCAGATCGGGATGCAATAGCCTTGGCGATCACCAGACCAGTGAACAGGTCGATCCAGATCAGCAGTTCATTGTTGCCGCTCGTCGATCTGGTAAGCGACGGTATGTGATCCATTGCTATCACCTGGAAAGGGTAAGTAGCCTCGATATTTCCGGGCGATCGGCCCTTGATTATCGGTCTGCCCTTTCCGGTCTCGCAATCTGTGCAACAACACAAATATTTCTGCACGCTCCAAAAAAGTCATCTCCATTGAAAGTGGGCCCTGATCTTGTGATATGTCCTGCCTATGCCTTGATGTCCCCCTTCTAGACTCACATGGTAGTGATGAAGGACATCCGGCTGTAGCAACTCAGGGATCAACAGTTTCGCTAGTCGATCTCGATCGGCACTGTTTTGATCAATGTCACGGCAGTAATACAGCAATCCATTGTCGTCCACATCGTAACTGTCCGCGATCTTGATACACTCTTTCGCCTGACCATTTGTATACTTGGACAGTTCACCGCGCAGATAGGCCTTCAAGTTGACGGTCCACTATTCTTCGTCCTGCGCCTTGAGGATCCGTTCCGCCCTTTGCTGTTGTACAACGTACTCACTCAGCCTTTTCTTTGGGAACTATCGGCGAGAATTCCGAGTTCGCGATCTAGTTGCCGCCATCACATGCACCTGATCAGGGCTGTCCTTAGGCTTGATCAACTCCGGGAGCCTGTTTATGTTCATAAGTTCATGTAGAACGGCCTCCTCGGTGATCGTCGCCCCGATCTGGTCCCGCATATCTTGGGTCGCGAGGTGATCGGCGCTTCTGTTCCAATCTCGTTTCACGTGCAATAGCTCGTGGTTGGGATAGTCTTTCAGTGCCTTCATCACCCGATCATTCAGCAACTTCAGCCGTGGCGCCTTACAGTCGATCTCCCCGGTGATCTGCCTTATTACTAGGTTGGAGTCACCACATATGAAGATCCGCCCTTTCTTTTTGTGATGACAGCATATCAAGACATAGAAGGAGTCCCTGATATTCCGCCTTGTTGACCGTTATGTCAGACGTGAAATCGGCGGCGGCTGATACTATGGACCATTGTGGTAACTTCCACAGTATGGCACTATAGGAGCCGACCTTCTTCTTCACGCTAGTCGATCCGTTGAAACTTAATACCAGAAGTTCCTCACCCCGATCGACGATCGGTGGCGGCAGCGAGATTGACTGTAGAGGTTGCTTCCTTGGGGCAATCACCATCAGAGCTTCATCCACTTCAGACCGAGGGGTGATACTGGCAGCCAATGTGCCCAATATCTCCTCCTCTCCCTTGGTGCACTTGACGACCTAGAGGGAACACTGTGACAAGATCGCTGACCATCTGCCGAGCCGACCGCCCATTTCATTGGCTGATAACAGCCAGACCAATGTCGACTTTCTCGAGAGAACCTTTACAGATCGGCCGACCAGTAGGTTGTAGCACACATCAAAAATCCGTAGTAGGGCCAGAACTTCCTTTTAGACGATCCCATAGTTAACTTCGTTCGGATTCAACGTCCGGCTCGTAAAAGTTACCGGATGGTACACACCATCCTGTTCTTGCACTAGAGTGGCAGAAATGGCCCACTTACTAGCGTACACAATGACGATCGGCATTTTTTCCGGATCGAAGTGTCTTAGAATCGGTGCCGTCGCCATCTTGGCCTTCAGCATACCGAAAGCAACCTTTGCACGCTTCATGTGATCCTCTGTCTCCACCTGCGCAAAATCTGCGGGCAGATAAGAGTCGCAGCCCTCCCGTAAAGTTGCCCGATCTCCTTCACTCAACATATGGTAGCATGGCCGCGTAAATCGCGAAGTCTTCAATGAAACGGCTGTAGTAATTTAAGCTCCCTAAGAAGGACTGCATTGCCTTCAGCGATCTGGGAAACGGGAGGTTGCTCAGTGACTCCAGATCCTTGGGATTGGCCTCCAGCCCACTGATCGACACCATATGACCCAAATAGGCGACCTTGGACATGCCCCAAAAACTCTTCACAGCACTGATCGACAGGTTCCAGCGATCGCATGTCTCCAACAACCGTTATAACTTCTCGCACAGATCGCTCCATGACGAAGCAGGGATCAGAATGTTGTCGATATACGATCGCCTCCCCAGAACGGACGGTCTCCTATCCCGATCGGGTTCACCCTCTGTAAATGCATCATGGTCTTCGGTGGGGTCCCGATCGATACTGATCTTGAAGTGTCCATACAATGCGTTGTCGATCAGCCTCTGGTAGATCTGGGGCGCGTTATTCAAACCGAACGGCATACGGTTCCACTCGAACAGATCAAACGTCGTAACAAATGCGGAGATCTCGCGAGCCCGATCGGTCATCATCATTAAACCACCCAAAATCCACTTGCCATATCCAGTGAGCAATACCATAGGGTCTTGTAGAGATCTTCTAGCAGATCGCTGATCAGCGGCATCGGGTACACTATAAGCTTGGTCAACCGATTTACCGACCGATAATCGATACACAACCTGATGTCGACGCCGTTCTTCTTGATCACAATCACGATCGGTAAGGCCCGCGGCGAGGTCAACGGCTTAACGATCTTGGTAGCCAACAGTCCTTTAATAAGATCGGACAATTTTTCGCGGTACTGTGGCGCCACACGTCGGCATCGCTAGGAGATAGGCCTGACATCACCCACGTCGATGTCAAAGATCGCTCCGCGAGCAGCAGGGGGTAAGGCGTTGCCTTTCCCGATCAGCAGATGTTTCTTTTTCCATATGATCTGCTTTAGCTAATCGATCTGATGGGGACTGTTGACATCCCGATCACCCACTTGCAGTTCGTCCAAGGTGACTTCGGGCGGATCAGCAGACACTTCAGGTAGGACTACCATCTGGCACTCCAGCTCCTGAATATATTGATCCCCGCCCTCATGGATAAAAACTTGATCGTCGTCCGGGGAATATCACCCAAACCGTCCTGATCGTTGAACACTGCTGTTCCCGATCGACGGGCTGCCTTTCAACGACATTTATCTGTTTAAGCGTGCCATCGTGGTCCGCCCCAGCAATTCCATGTTTCCCTTTTTCTATTCCCGGCTCCGCTGTCGCCTGTTCTTGTGGCGCCACCATGTTGACGAACCTTGGCTCATCTGCTTGATGGTCCACCGTGTCCGGCGACTGAGGTGCCTTTCTTCGAACTAACATCTTCTTTGGGGTTATATAGCTGGGCCGTTCCACCATATGTGAGGTATCTTCTTCTACCGATCCATCATCGCTGATCAGATCGGTGGTCGATTGGTATGCCAAGTTCTGCCACTCAACATACCGTCTCGATCCGATCGAGACGAACCCCATCTTTCTTGTCACTTTCCCTTCCGCCAGCCACATGCCAACAATATTATTGTTGTCGATAGTAAGCGGCTTGTCACCGATATTAGTGACTCGAACAAAATCATATCGGCCGGCGCTTTTCACAAAGATCGACACCCACCGATCGCCCCTGGTCACCCATAACTTCCTTGATCGAAAACCTTTGTTGACCGGGGTATTAGCGGATTGGCCGACTGGAATGGTGACATCTTGGTCCCATCTGACCAGATCGGTGTGCAATCCGAATAGGGGCCGCCGACCAGCTAACTGGATATGGACCTCATCCGGGAGTGTAAGCACTCCATGAGACAGATCAAGGCAAATACCTGCCGGCACCATGAAATCCATGCCTAACAGGGCATCCTGACCGGCCAGCTTGCCAACCCAAGCGCTGAAGAAGTAGACCAACGAACCGGATAGGGTGATCTTCACGCGCGTCCTTCCTTCGTTCATGTAAGATTTTTCACCTATTCCGACGCATTCTTGTCTCTGGGTGTCGTCTATATGACATCCGACCTTACGAGCAAAGGCGGAGTCGATAATTGAGACTTCGGCCCCATAGTCGAACAACATCGTTGCCTTCTGGTTGTTTATCTTACCACAGGTTTTTGCCTGCTTGAACCATTTGTCGGGCGCATGATACTTCCAGTATCCGCGAGATTCCCCAGGCAGCAAATCCAGCAGCATGGCCACCTTCGATCGGGAATATTCATCGGCCGTGAGGTTGTAGACCGGATGATCCCGATCGACGAAATTGAGAATAGAACATGTATTGTCGGTTTTATTCTCCTTGCCGACATATGCATAGATGTCAACCATAGATCGCTCGGCTCGATCCAGATTCCAACCTGGCGAGCGTTCTAGTTTAATATCTTCTCGACGTCAGGTGGAAGCATCCCCGCGTGCTTACCCGGCACATACCACTTGCGCATCATATTGAAGAAGTCTTCGATCTTGAACTGACCAGCTTCGTGGATCTCTCCACATGTCTTGCACACGAAGAGGCCGTGATCGGTGGGGTGGCCGCGTTTTTCGCACTTCTTGCATATCAGCTTCTTCCAGCAGTCCTGACCATCGTGCTTGCTTGACCCGCAGTGAGAATACTTCTTGCGAGGTCGGTCCGGGTCGGACTTGTTTCCACTCCTGCCCTTCCGATCTGCCTGGTCAGGCGTCGATCTGGTTCTTGGGGCAGGTTCCGTGACGAAGATGTGACGATATCGGTCCTCGTCTGACTCCCGACTGGACTGGCCGCTACCTTCTTCTTCGAATCCAGTGCTGTCTTCAGTCGCGATCGCCTTAACAGCACGGGCCAATCTGGTCAGGGGCCTCTTCACCGGATCGGTCTGGGTCTTAGATCTGTAGCGACCCGATCCAATTGCGCCCTTCGCCATCATGCTGCGTGAGTGTTGCAACGTTCGCAACGTCTGATCCACTTCCCCCACATCTTTGAGGCGCAGCAGAGTGAGCTGATCTGCCACCTCTTGGTCTTCAAGGGTACTGATATAGTGACCCGCGTGCTCCATAGCGGCACCGGTCGGCGGGTTGCTTTCCTTGATCACTATCCCGGCGCGAAATGCCGCCACGTTCAAGCGGTGGAAGTACTCAATCGGCGTCTCGTCGTCCCGCTTCTGCATATGATGGTATTTGCGGGAGGTAGAGAATCCGGAGTTGCAGTACTGCCCCTCAAATTCTGAACATAGCCAATCCCAGTCAGATCGAACATCCCGACTCAACTTTTGGATCCAGTTCGCAGCCGGTACTTTCAGCAGATCTCTGAAGATCAAACACCGTTCCATTTTTGGTGTCTGATCCCGCAAGAAAGCATACTTGACCCGACAAAACCACGATCTAGCTTGCTCCTCGTCGGCGTCCTTGCCAGTGAAATACTTGAGATCAGTGGTCGCAGCCATGCGAATGCGTGGGATCGCAGTAGATCCAAAATCAAATGTGGTCGTAGAGGCTAGGTTAGCCCTGCTCGTTCTGCCCGCACCTGCACCGTCTGAACCATAGTTTTCATCCGGATCGCCGATCGACTCCATGTCGAAATCGCTGTTTTTGCTTGATCGGCGCGGTCGGGCTGGCTGCTGCTTGCGTCTTCCTCTGCCAACTGGTCTGCCACCTCGGGTAGCCTTATCCGTTGATGCCACTGACTCCATATCAACATCCCGGCAAGTATTGAAATTTTGCCGGGCAGATCGGTCCTGGGCATGCGGGCGCGGAGGCGATCGGCATCGGTCTCCCATGAAACGCTCCATCATTGCCTCAAACATGGCTTGGACGTTAGCTTGGGTCATGGGCAGTGTGTTGGCATCCTCCTTTGGCGAAGTTAAGCCGCCTCAAGCTCGGGTAGTACTCGGGTGGGTGACCACCGGGTAAATCCGGGTGCTGTCTACTTTTTCCCAGAGGGTGTGCAAACCTATGCCCACCACTGTTCTAGGGGTACTTTTGCACGTGGAGTCGATTGCGCGCATCGAAATCTGCGACATGTGTGGAGGTACTGAAACCTGTGGGGGCTCCTGGGGCCCCGACCGGCATGCAGCCCCATGCTGCCGCACGTCCTTTTTATGCTCCCATGGGGTATGATCCACCCCCATGGTCATCCGCTCAACACCGACTTCCAACTCCGATGAGCTATTAGAGGCAGGTGGAGACTGATACAGCGATTTATCATAGGAAGACACATCATCGTGTGCTGCCGTGGCCTCAGCGACCTTCAATTCCACGGTGGGAGTTGGGCGGCGAACCGCCCCACCAACGGCACCAAATGATCATTGAGGGTCGACATCGACATCTCCAGCTTCCAAGTTTCCAGATCAAACAGCTTATGAACGTTGGCGAGATATTTCACTTTTATGCCGACCTCAGCTAACATCGCCAGCAGATTCTTCACCAATAGCAACGGCCGATCGCTTTGGATCGGCTCGGTGGCGGGTCCGAGAAGGAAATCGGGGGTCTGGGGGCTTAAGATCTGCATGACTTGGTCTTCACGAATAAATCGCTTTAACTCGTGGATGTAATACATCTTGGTCCCCGACCTGCGACTTTTCTTCCAAGTCGTCTTCATCGGGTGGCATTCCGAGTCTCTGTTTGGTAACCTTGGTAGGGTGGATCTGATCGTTCCGATCAGCCTCCAAGTCGTTTTATTCTTTTATTTTTTCCATCAAAACGTTCCTTCAAATGCATAGGATCCGTACCAATGTCCTGATCCTTTCCGGAACTATAGCAAGACTTGCTATAGTCCCGATCGTCTCTGGTGGGATCCTTATGGGGAGGAAAATCTTATTAATCTCGATCTGGTCCTCCACCAGGCCAGATCGGACATCGCCATCCTTATCGACAACGAGAACATAAGGCGATAGCCGTTCCTTATGTCCTCTCCAGAACGATTCCACATTTAATTCGTTATATCAATTCTTGACGAGATATCATTTCGGTGATATCCGCGATCAACAAGTGATCCGGGCACGCGCACCATTTTGGTGAAGTCAAGTTCAAAATCGAACAACGTAGTGTCGAGAACCTGACCACCATCGGCCCAGCCTTCAAACTGACGGGGGGGGGTACCCCGCGAACCTTCGCCTACGATCCAATCTGATCGTCCGCTGCTAGCAGACGACCGATCATCAAAAAAGGACGCCTGGTCCGATTTTCGCGTCTCCATCTCACTTTGTGTACCCGATGGAATGGGCTGGTGACACGCTTGGTGGATCGTCGCTGTGAATTGATTTGGGTCTTAAAATGTGAGACCGTGCTGGATAATGTACCGTGGGCGGAACTCTTCACCCTGGGTACGGGCAGACCAATTATACTCAGAGTAAGTATACTCAAAAAGGGCAGATCGCTTAACCGATCGTAGAGCCCAACCAATGCGAGAATAAAAGACCAATATTCCAATATGGAGATCCAACGAGAACGTAACAAACTCCAGGAACGATATCTCCACGTAACAATCCAAAAACTTGCTTACACGTTCCAAACGTGTGTAACTTGGGCTTGAGAAGCCGACCAATGCGTACTCCCGTCGAGGGACTTCCGGCGGGCCAAGTGCGTCTGTAACGCGTCCCGGCCGGGTATAATGAGCTAGAGGGGATTACTCGATCCTCTGCTCCCAAACACTCCGCGGCGTGCAGAGGCGACTGATGTACTGTCAAAGATGCTAACGACTTCCTTGTTGTGAGTTAAAGGCCAAAAAATAACTAACCAATCCTATCTCCCTACGGTCCCCAATATGTACAAACATGAAAAATGTAAGTACACGCAATATCATGTGACCTACCAAAATCTGTGTTCTTGACACTTCTCGCACACGATCGGCCCAAATACTCCGTCCTTTCATCCAACCAGATCGATCTGCCTTGAAAACCGTTACACTGGTACAAATTGGTCAACAATTTTCACTTGCACTTCACCACAATGCCATGTCTGGTGGACGAAGCGGAGAGATTCGATTTTGACGAAGCTCTGCTGCCGGAAGAGAGTGTGGAAAGGCCATTGGAAGAGGACGAATTCGAGGTGGAAAAGGTGCTAGATGTCCGATCGGTCAAGAAGACGCGTTTCGGTCGCACCCACCGAGAATATCTGGTCGCTGGAAGGATCATGACGAAGCAACTTGGATCGACGAACTCGATCTAAATTGTGGAGCACTGCTACGAGAGTTCGAGCGAGAACGAGTCAGTCGGAATCGCTTCGCAGTGATGAAGACTCATGAAGATGAAGATCAAGACACGCAGTAGCACCGATCAGTATATCGATCGGTGTGAATATGTGTAAGGTCTGAATTATTGTGAGTTAGTGTGATGAACTGTGATGAACTGTGATGAACTGGAGTAGTGGAGTGACGAACGTGTTGATAATTTTTGCGATGTGTATGGAAACTGTGTGTGATAACGTGTTGGTAAAAGTTTGTAGAAAGTGATGAAATTTGGTCAAGTGATCAGGTGATCAGGAATTTGGAAAGAATGATGACATGTATTATGGATTATCTGGTCTTTTAACTGCCGCATCAAGATTCGCAGTCACCCCACAGACGACCGATAGTCAATGCCGGATGGTCTTCGATCTAGTTCTGATGCTGGTTGCGCCAGGGCTACTTCCGATCGATCTAGATCAAGGCGTCTTTCAGGTCTGCGATCGGCTCGTCACAAGGAAGACCGGGATACCAGATGCCGTCCTCAGTCAACTCCCCGGGGCTCTCAACAAGACGCTTGGCCATATGGAGAGACACCGGATACAGAAAGATCTCGATGTCGCACTCGCGGGCCAGCATCCCTTCCAGAATAAACTGGCATAGGGCCAGCCAGGCCTTGCCCGCCCGACTCCGGCGCTGTTTCCGGCGCTTCTGAAACAGGATCAGGTATTGGTCACGTAACTTCCGACCCTCAGGGAGGATGAGATAATGGGTAGACTCCCAGATCGCCTGGCAGTGGGCTGTATTAAAAGACCGAAGTCGACCCAGAAGCGAATCGATCTAAGG
>CM047592.1:681420-837412 GCA_026184515.1 Peronosclerospora sorghi | reverse complement strand
AAATTTTTGGAATCTTGGAATATTGACTTTTGGCCAATGAATGGCGTTGTTTCCGATCTTGGTGCAGATAGATCAGAGCGGCCGATGCAGATCGATCAACGTTAGATCCTGCCGCCGGACGTCGGTACAACAAGTCGTTTAACTGTTGGTAGCACCGATCTACGGCCGCCCAAAGACGGTTTGACTCCTGGGTCCAGGCGTCCGATCGGCTATGGAAGGACTCGACCTTCCCGATCTGGTTCCTGACCACGACCTGCAACTCGCCAAAATGCCTCTCCAGGTCACCATGTTGGGTGCGTAGTAAAGTCCGATCGGAATGATCCTCCAACCTCTGCCGGTTGACCAGCGCGAGCTGTTCCCGGAGGTGTGACCGGTAGGCCTCCAAACGAGATAGATCATGCCGTGCGCCGATCAGCCCGTCCAAGATCGGTCGGAGCTGATCGCAGTGGTCATGCGACTGCCGATCAGCCGCGAGTAAAGCGTCAAACGCTTTGGCGATGTCAGTGGGCAGCCGATCTGCACGCGAAAGAAGGTTAGAGCAGATACAAGACGAAAAACAGACCGATCAGCTTACCTCGCGTTGTTTGTTGGGCGATCTGGGCCCGGAAATGCGCGTTTTCGGCGATCACCTCCTGCAACTTCGTGGACATGGGGATCAAAGTATCCACCTCCTTCCGCAGTTGCAGGAGTGATGAATTCTTGATGTCCAACTGCGACTGAAGCTCCCTGAATGTTTTCCGGAGCTAATTGACCCCGATCTGATGCCCATCCGGTGTGTCGGAATCTGGAGTGTTGCGAGGGCTGTCAGATCGGGCCGATCTGGGAGGCGAATTGACATGGGGCGATGGGGAACACAGGGCACCTGCAGCAACGAACGTCAAGAGAGGTTACAAGATGATCAGGTGCACAAGAACAAGTACCTGGCGAAGGCGGATTCGAAGATCTGTCCATTGGTGGAGTCCGCTACTTCGAAGATCTGGGATGTGGTGAGATCGGGTCGCTACCGTTGCGCAGCTACGACCAGACTCAGGGGCGGCTGTAGTGAAGCGGATTCAAGAATTTCAGTAACTTTGTGTCATCGGCACGCCGATCAGCTTATCGGCGATCGGATTGGTGAAAACTAAGGAGGCTTTTAAGCCTATCGTGTGCGAGAAGTGTTAAGAACACAGATTTTGGTAAGTCACATGATATTGCGTGCACTTACATTTTTCATGTTTGTACATATTGGGGACCGTAGGGAGATAGGATTGGTTAGTTATCTTTTTGGCCTTTAACTCACAACAAGGAAGTCGTTAGCATCTTTGACAGTACATCAGTCGCCTCTGCACGCCGCGGAGTGTTTGGGAGCAGAGGGTAGAGTAATCCCCTCTAGCTCATTATACCCGGCCGGGACGCGTTACAGACGCACTTGGCCCGCCGGAAGTCCCTCGACGGGAGTACGCATTGGTAGGCTTCGCAAGCCCAAGTTACACACTTTTGAAACGTGTAAGCAAGTTTTTGGATTGTTACGTGGAGATATCATTCCTGGAGTTTGTTGCGTTCTCGTTGGATCTCCATATTGGAATATTGGTCTTTTATTCTCGCATTGGTTGGGCTCTACGATCGGTTAAGCGATCTGCCCTTTTTGAGTATACTTACTCTGAGTATAACTGGTCTGCCCGTACCCAGGGTGAAGAGTTCCGCCCACGGTACATTACCCAGCACGGTCTCACATTTTAAGACCCAAATCAATTCACAGCGACGATCCACCAAGTGTGTAACCAGCCCATTCCATCGGGTACACAAGGTGAGATGGAGACGCGAAAATCGGACCAGGCGTCCTATGCTGATGATCGGTCGTCTGCTAGCAGCGGAAGATCAGATCGGATCGTAGGCGAAGGTTCGCGGGGTACCCCCCCCGTCAGTTGGAAGGCTGGGCATGATGGTGGTCAGGTTCTCGACACTACGTTGTTCGATTTTGAACTTGACTCCACCACACCTGCTCGTCCTTCGACATCTTAATCTTGTTTAGGCGATCCATGATGGTAGCGAACATATCCATTATACCTGTAACAGGGTTACATTCAAGTCACATTTAGTAGGTGGTGTATGTGATTACACTACGGTTGGGGTCAGTATTAACCGGTTCGAAAGGTTTTGAACCATTGGTTATTTTAACCAATGAGAGCAGGAGCCCTTGGGGGTTGCGTGTCAGCCATCCACGTGTCGGTACACAGGTGGTGTACACTACATTTTAGCTAGATAAGAATTTGGTATGTTCTACTTAGTATTACATATAGTTTATATTAGTTTAAATTTATTTAGGCTAATTATATATAAATATATTCAGTTTACATTTCACTGTATCTTACAGACGCACGACCTCGACCGGTCGTGCGTGTAGTGAGTGCAGTAGCGTAAAGGGAGCCCTCCCTTTAGCTACACCCTTAGTAAGGGAGCCATACGTTAAGGCAATAGCGAAAGCTAAGTGTAAACCAAACTGGGAATCTTGGCCCCGAGTAGGAGAGCTCTCTCCTACTAAGCCCTTTATAAGAGCATATCGGCTAAGTAGCGGCGAACGCCGCTTTAAGGAAAAGTCTTCCTCTGTGCGCTAGCCGCACCGTGCGTATACGCACCGGCTACATCTGGTAGCACTTGTAGTCAATCCAACACCTGTGTTGGTAGACTAAGACATCCTCTGCAAGGGATGAATCAGGACGATTGGGATAGGTTGACCCTCGTCCAGCAGGAAGCCTTTAACAGGCTGTTATCCTTACTGGGTGACGAGGGTATGCAGCTCCTAGTGGAGCAGGGCCTTGAGGCCGTAAAGTCAAGGGTCAATGCCCTCACTGCCCATCAGGCGAGTTTAGGTGGAAGTCGTTCCACGGGGGTGTGCCCCCCATTATCGTTTAAGATAAAGGAGTTCACCGGAGAGAAGGGTGACAACCTTTACGTGTGGTTGCGAGAGGTCGAAACGGCCTTCGCCACAGCGAATGTGATCGCTGATCACTTGCAAGTGGGACTTGCGTTGACCCATCTTACGGTCAAAGCCCGTACATGGGCGTTTACGTGTCCGGATTCGGTCACGAGCGTGTTCCCAACCTGGGAAGTCCTTAAGAAAAATCTTGTGGACATGCACGCCACGCCTGATCTGGTTTCCAGAATCAGTTGGCGTTTTTGAGGTGCCGTCAGGGCACTAGGGACTTGGAAACGTATGTCCAAGAACTTAAGACCCTGTTGGCAGGGATGTACGCGAAAGCGTATTCGGATGATGTGTCCATCCCCGTCTTAATGGAGGCCTGAAAGAAGGGCCAGCACGTTCGGGAGAACTGTTCCGATGCCGACCCCAATCCCTGGAGGAGGCGTTTAAGATGGTGTTTAACGCCGAGAGTAACTTTTGCTCCTCTAAGGTGGGTCCCGAACCCATGGACCTTAGTCAGGTCGAAGCGGAGAAGAAACCTCCCGCTAAGAGTCACACTGACTCTTTTTCGCAGAGCTCCGATGCGGAGGTCTTATATTTGTTGCAGCGGCATGGGCCGCTAAGATGCTTTCTGTGTTGAAGCACGGATCATCTGCGGAACAGAGGTCCAAAAAATCCCCAGCGAGACACTCGCTACAAGGGACCAAGGGTGTGGAAAAAGCCCTTGCCCAAGCCTTCGGGAAACGACGGCTCCCAGTAGGCGCGGGGAGCCCTACTGGGGGATCCCTCAGTGCTGTTAATCCCCAGGGTAGGGGACGACAGCACAAAGCCCCGAGGGAAACGGTGCTTTCTAGCACCGAGTTGGTATACCAGCCAGGTTTGCTGGTAGTCCTTGCGGACGTGAAAGGCTTTGACAAGCCTTGGAGAGTCTCGATAGACTCCGGAGCGTCTGACAATTATGTCAGACGATCTTATGTGGAGAGGAGTCGGCTGTATGCCGAGGCCCTAGAGGCACGTTCCCGTGACGTTGTCACGGTCCGTCTTGCGACGAGCGTACATGTTTCTGTACCCAAGATCTCGATTGACCTTAAGCTGAAGTTTGCAGACTTCGACAGCTTAGAACGTTGCCTAGTCCTGGATTTGGACTCGAGGTATGACCTCATTCTGGGCATGAAGTGGCTGAAACGCCACGAGCCATGGATAGACTGGAAGTCTAAGTCCATTGGCTCAACGCACCCGCTATCGAGTGAAGCATTGGCGAGTCATGAACCCACCTTTGCTCGATCGCAAAAGCGATTCTGGCGTGAGATGCCAGAGATTGGGATGTCTGAAATGATCATTCCCAATGACGTTAAGGAAGAGTTCCTTAACGAGGGGGATTCCGGCGGTTAATCCCCACGCCGTTAACGGTGAGACTGGTGAGTTGCCAGTGGCAGAGGTGGATTCCTATGAGGCGACTCCAGTGGTAGGGGTAGAGACCCCTGTGGTTAAGCGCAAGGCGCTTCCAAGCAAAGAGATCCGTAGTTCGTCTATTTTGCACGTCGGAAATGATTCCGACCACGTCGTTATAGGAGAGACTGGTGAGTCGCCATTGGCAGAGGTGGATTCCTCTGAGGCGACTCCAGTGGTAGGGGTATATACCCCTGTGGTTAAGCGCGAGGCGCTTCCAAGCGAAGAGACCCGAAGTTGGTCCTTTTCGCACGTCGGAAATGATTCCGACTACGCCGTTTTAGGTGAGACCGGCGAGTCACCGGTAGTAGAGGTAGAGACCTCTGTGGATAGGTGCGAGGCGCTTCCAATAGATGGGGCAATTGACTCCCCCCATCTGGGTCTCGGGATGAGTCCCGAGGCCAGTAGTCAGCAGTCCTATCGGATGCTGAATAGTGTGACAGGTGTTGTCACAGAAGGCGTAAGCTGGAACGGTTGCATGGGGTGGGCAAACTGTTGTCGTTGGAGGAGATGTCCTTCAACGAGTTTGGAACTGCTTTGAGAGAAGGTGAAATCGACGAAGTGGTCGTGTTGCGTCCGGAAGAGGAGTAGAACTCCTCATCCACGATGGACGAGTCAGTTTTGGTGAAAACCAAACAGGCATTGAATTCCCGAAGCGGCCTCAAGATTCTTGCGGATCCTGAGGACCCTTACCATTCCTTACTGAAGTAATTTGGAGATTTCATTAGTGACAACCCGCCGATGGGGTTACCACCGGATCGGGGAGTCCGACATGAAATCGATTTGGTTCCTGGAACCAAATACAGCGTCACTAGGCAGTGGCCTCTCCCCAAGGAGAAATGCGACGTCATCGACGCATTCTTCAAGAGGAAAGAAGAGGCAGGGATGGTACGGGAGAGCAAGTCTCCCCACTCATCTCCCACTTTTTGTGTTCGTAAACCGAACGGAAAGTGGCGCATTGTGCATGCGTACAATAAGCTGAATGCAGCGACTGTATCCATGCAGACACCGATTCCTCGGAAGGATCCTCCAGAACAATATGGAGGGCTGTAATGTGTACAGTGCCTTAGATCTGGTGGACGGGTATTATCAGGTGCTCATGCGAGCGTCCGATATTCCGCTTACAGCGGTCAGCACACCTAGCGGCATTCTATGGCAGTGGCTTGTTATGCCACAGGGGCTTTCGAATGCGCCAGCGACTTTCAATCGCTTGGTGACTCAACACTTCCGCCCTCATAGAAAGTACTCTCAGACGTACTTCGACGATATATTCGTTCATAGTCGTGCGGAAGGCGAATCGTCTAATGTTCAGAAGCATCTGATACACCTTCGAGCTGTGCTCGAATGTATGCGAGAGCATAAGTTATATGCGAACGCACCAAATGTATCTTTGGTGCTGAGGAAATTCCTTTCCTCGGATGCTTCATCGGTAAGGATGGAGTTCGGGCGGATCCCGCGAAGGTGAAAGCCATTGTGGAGTGGCCTTCGCCTGTAAATCTTAGATATTTACGGAAGTGGCTTGGATTAGCCAATTATATCCACAAATACAGCGATAACTACGCTGAAATGGCGAAGCCATTGACGGACCTTCTTAAGAACGATGTTGACTGGTGTTGGGAAACCAAACACCAAAACGCTTTTGAAGCGGTAAACAGGAGCATGTTAAAAGCTCCCGTTCCTGCTCTCCCAGATTCTGGGAAACCATTTAGTTTCGTTACAAGCAGACGATGCAGGAAGGGAACGCGTGATTGCGTTTGAGTCGAGGCAGCTTAAAGCTGCGGAACGGAATTATCCCGTTCATGACAGGGAGCTACTTGCAATGAAGTATGCTCTTGTCAAATTTAGGGTTCACCTACTCGGCTCTAAGCCGTTCGTGGTTTACACAGACCACGCGTCCTTACAGACAGCGACAAAGTCGCCTCATCTCTCGCAACGGATGGCCCGTTGTCTCTCCTTCTTTGCGGAGTACAATTTTGAGGTTAAGTATAAACCTGGCAAGCAGAACGTGCTTGCAGACGCGTTGTCGCGTCGTCCCGATTACGAGCTCGCTCACTCACGCGACAATCATCACCTCTTCTGTGGTGGATCTCTACGCCAAGCGTATGAGAAAGACCCACAGTGTACGGCGCTTATCAGCGCGTTGGGTGAAAAGGTACTTGGCTCGTCTGAGTCTAGCCTGTCAAGTCAAGCTAAAGCTCGTTTACACCGTTACAGTTACTGTGACGGTCTGCTATATTATAACACAAGCGCGGAGGACACTCCGCGGGTGGTACATGATGAGGAACTGAAGTATAGAGTCTTCTTTGAGGCACATGACGCCCTTACCGGGGTTCATTTAGGTCGGGATAAGACCTACAGCGCTTTAAGCGCTCTGTATTGGTGGCCTAACATGTATAAGTGGGTCGGTGCGTATATACGCCCCTGTGAGACGTGCCAGAGGGTCAAACCCTCTGCAAGTTCAGCTGCGCCTTTGGCGAGCTTGTCGGTTCCAACGGAGTGTTGGAAATCCATTAGCATGGATTTTATCTTCGGTTTTACGAAGGATAAGGCTGGTAACACCGGCATATTGGTCTTTGTAGACCGTTTGAGCAAGATGTCTCACCTGGCGGCGGTGCCAGAGTCTATAGATGGACAAGGAACAGCAAAAGTGTTCCTAGACCGTGTCTTTCGACAGCATGGTCTACCCGATTCCGTTGTGTCGGATCGGGATACCCGTTTTACGGGACAATTCTGGGGAGCGTTGTTTAAGGTGCTAGGCACCAAGCTCCTCATGTCCACTGCGGATCATCCGCAGACGGACGGTCAGACGGAACGCGTTAATCGCGTTGTGGAGGATATTCTCCGGAGTTTATGTCCGTATTCTCCTAAGAGTTGGAGTGAGATGCTCCCGATGGTTGAATTTGCTATCAACAATTCGGTACATGAATCTACGGGGTTTACCCCGTTTTACGTGAACGGATTGGTGAACCCGAGGGTACCGTTAACGCCACGTGTGTGTGGTACAGGGATTCAGGGGGGAGGATTCCCCGATGTCAGCCCTGTATCTGTGAGAAAGCACATCGATAAATTTTTATCGACGCGCCTTAGTGTCTTACGACACGTCTGCGATGCCATGTTGGAAAGCCAAGACAAGAAGAAGGAGCAAGCTGACCGCAAGGGGCGGTGTAACGCAAAGGTATACAAAGTAGGAGAAATTGTTTTATTAAACGCTAAAAATATTCCTACACATGCAGTTTCAAATGTGTTGCGCAATAAACTGCGCCCCAGGTTTGTGGGGCCCTTTAAGGTACTAGCCCGAAAGGGCTTATCGTATACCTTGGATATCCCGAAGGTGATGCGTACGCATCCAACCTTCTATGTCGGTATGCTTAAGCCATACCAGGACCCGGAGGCGGGCCCCCTCCTGGAGGGGGGTGGAAAGGTGGATAGCCGTAAGACCTGTAAGGCACGGCAGGGTGAAGTAATCCCGAAAGGGCTAAAATGCGACCACGAAGCTCCGCAACGGTCGTCTCGAGAGAGGCAAGCCGCCTCTCGAAGCGATCAGTGGCATCCCACTCACCGCGGAGTCCCTCGTGGACATCATGGATGCCATCATGGATGCGATGGCTGTGTCGATCACAGCGCTCGCGAATCTCACGTCGCAATTGCGCGACCTCCTCCTCCAATGCTCGATGCGGAGGGTACTCCACACTATCATGTGAAGCGTCTGATGGCGCGACGCCATCATCGGGGTCAAACCCAGTATCTGGTGAAGTGGAAAGGTTATCCACACTCACAGAGTTCGTGGGAGTTCGAGACTCCCCTACGGCAGGATTGCGGCGACGTCGTTGACGCTTTCGAGCGGGAGAATCCCGCTGCAGGTCAACGACCAGAGGGCATGAGAAGCCCCTTCACTCCCAGTAATTGGGAGTTCGCCGGAGGCAGATGTGGCGCTCACACTGTCCTCTGGAACCGTGGTGGAGACAGGGGCGCTGGCGTAGCGCGTGCGATATGGAGCACGTAATAGCTCCATCGCTTTGGCTCTGGCGAATGACAGGCACAACGCCATCTCCACCCAAATGTCACGACGGGAATAGCTGTTGTGCAGCTCATTGAAGCTGGGGAGAAACTTCTCTCCTTCCGCCCAAGCGCGGAACTTCTTCTCCGCATCATCAACACTCTCCCCCGGAGAAAGAACGATAGGAACCTCGCGGAGGTTCTCAACAGGGGCACCCTGTGCCTTACTGTCGAGGCGTTCTCGGTATGAGACGCTAGTGAACTGCTTTTGCGTAAGAAGTTGTTGCCGGAGTTTCTCACGGCGTTCGCATTGATACGGCTGTTCAGCCGCAGGGCCAGGGGTATAGGATGCTAAACCAGTCCTTAACATACGCCTAGCCCACTTTGGAAGGTCAAGAGGACCTTCAAAATTATAGGCCGCCCGTGACGGGCGTTTGGGGGCACGTAACGCAGCCCTTAGTGCCTGTGCGGCAAGTTGGGCTTCTTGAGCTGCGTCCAGCTCATTGGTTACGATCGCCTTTGGCGATCCGGATGCATCATGCGACATTGGCAGGGGTGTCGCACTAGTTAGTGCATTTTCCTCACGTGTGGGGAAGGGATTAGGCTGCCGACATCGCCGTTCGGCGTTGTCGGAGCGGTCAACCGTTGGGGAGATATCCCTAAGGGCATCCACCTCCGAGTTCTCGGAATAGTCTACCTCCTCTAGAGGAGACTCCATAGCACCACTGAAGGTGTTCATGGATATCCAGAGGTACTGGCGTTGGAGTTCTCCAACAAAATTGTGTTTATTGCGTAAGCAATAGTCTTGATGGGGGAGGATTTACGGGGTTACATTCGAGTCACATTTAGTAGGTGGTGTATGTGATTACACTACGGTTGGGGTCAGTATTGACCGGTTCGAAAGGTTTTGAACCATTGGTTATTTTAACCAATGAGGGCAGGAGCCCTTGGGGGTGGCGTGTCAGCCATCCACGTGTCGGTACACAGGTGGTGTACACTACATTTTAGCTAGATAAGAATTTGGTATGTTCTACTTAGTATTACATATAGTTTATATTAGTTTAAATTTATTTAGGCTAATTATATATAAATATATTCAGTTTACATTTCACTCTATCTTACAGACGCACGACCTCGACCGGTCGTGCGTGTAGTGAGTGCAGTAGCGTAAAGGGAGCCCTCCCTTTAGCTACACCCTTAGTAAGGGAGCCATACGTTAAGGCAATAGCGAAAGCTAAGTGTAAACCAAACTGGGAATCTTGGCCCCGAGTAGGAGAGCTCTCTCCTACTATGCCCTTTATAAGGGCGTATCAGCTAAGTAGCGGCGAACGCCGCTTTAAAGAAAAGTCTTCCTCTGTGCGCTAGTCGCACCGTGCGTATACGCACTGGCTACAATACTTGACTCCTTGTTGTCTTCGTGTGCCTTGGGCTCTCCTCAAGGTCGGTTTTGTAGCCGGTGCGTACACTCACGGTGTGGCTAGCGCACAGAGGAAGACTTTCCTAAAGCGTCGATGTGCCGCTACTTAGCCGATAAGCCCTTATAAAAGGGCTTAGTAAGAGAGTACTCTCTTACTCGGGGCCAAGATTTCCCTTTGGTTTACAAGTTAGCACAAGCTAACGCCTTGAAACAAGGCTTCCCTTAGAAAGGGGGTAGCTAAGGGAAGTTATTACCTTACACTACAACACTCACTGCGCGCGCGACCGGTCGAGGTCGTGCGCCTAGCAGTCTTAGTGTTATTTGTAAACTGAATGCATATTTAATTTATAATTAGCCTAATATAATTAAACTAATGTAAACTATATGTAATACTAAGTAGAACTTACTCAATTCGTACCTAGCCGAAATGTAATGTACACCACCTGTGTACCAACACGTGGCAGGCTGCCATGCCTCCACCAAGGGCTCCTGCCCTGAATGGTTAAAATAACCAATAGGTCCAAACCTTTCGGACCGGTTAATACTGACCTCAACCGTAGTGTACTTATGTACACAACATACCCAAATGTAAACAAATGTAACCCTGTTACAGGTTTGCCCCACATTTGGGCCCATAATCTGTTCGTTTACGGTATCGTCTGTCATCGCCACTTGTATGGGCAAGGTTCCAGTAGTTAAACGTACTCCGAACACAAAAATAGCGTAACAGCGAAGGTAGCGTGATAACACAGCAATAAAATCAATCACAACTTTATTAACTCCAATTAATAACTTCGTAACACTCCGCAAAGTAAAAACGTGAGCAACCACAGCGTTCCGCCCTTAGTAGCACGTACTTGCTCCACTGGTGAAAGAACGTGACTTGAGTCCGAAGAACAAAAACAAAAAGTGACAATATTAAATTAAGTTTAATACTTAACCTTATAAATGCAAGTATAAAATTAGGCATGACCCATAAAATTAGGTACCTACCCAAAATACATTTTGTCGAAAAGTTGCAATCGACCCAATTGCGTCCATCATCGGCTGCAGCAGGGGCGCGGGTCCTTCCAACAGACCTGACGCACCAATTAAAAATGAATTTGAATTAAGAAAGTTTTCAACAGTTTGCTTTAGTAGTGCGATTTATGGTTTCACGGAAGGATGAGCGATTTACACATGCACGCATGGAGACCTTGGAAAGGTTTTCAGTCGGAAAGACGGAAGTTTAGTGTGGTCCACTACGTATGAAACTTTGGTTGTTTACAAAAATTCTTCGTAGGTTCGACGAAAAAAAATTGGAACAACATCATCGCCTTGCTGCGACTTTGAAGCGTTCCACCATGGTTACTATATTGCTCTCTACTTGCGCGCAAGTGTACTGTAATTCACCAACCTCTCTGCTGCATGCCAAGCCAGGATACGAAGTCGAGGAAACTATAAAGCGCATTAAGAGCCACAAAGGCGTGCAAGCTGTCCTCATCGTGAACCAAGAGGGCGTGCCCATCTATTCAAGCACTAGCGACGAAGCGTTTGCACAGGACCATGCGGCGCTTATCTCACAGCTGGCAGCTCAAGCAAAGGCCACGATTCGGACTCTGGATCCGACGAATGACATGACATTTTTACGCATTCGCTCGAAAAAGCACGAGATCATGATCGCACCTGGTACGTCTGTCTGTCCTCCTGCAGTAAAATGGAAGCTGTCTCCCCTCAACTCTCTTTAACTACTGGCCACTGTCCCAGACAATGAGTACGCACTGATCGTGATTCAATCCCCCACGCCTGCTGCCGAGATAGCACCGAACGACCTAAAGAAGCTCTAACGCGTGCATAAAAAATTACGTTTTCTTCCCCTAAAATCATTTCTATTTTAGCGAATTTCGTCTCTTCCTTATCGCCACGATGCCACCTCGAAGTTCGCTCAAGAAACAGCATGCCGCCGAGTCGCGCGCACTTAAGGCGCGTCGTCAGCGCACGGTCACGCAAGTTCGAAAGGATAAACGCCGCGCCACTGTGCAGACGAAGCGACGGCGTCTCCTATCCGCCGACCAGCCGCCGGGCACTGGCCGCAGTCTCACGGAGTTGGTGGAGCATTTAGGGGACACGACGAACGCGTCCGCAAGCAAGAACCAGGCGCGTTTTGAGACACTGAAGGAAATCCGCGCACTCTTGACAGCGCACGAGAAAGAGGATGAAATCGTGGACCAAATCATCGAGTCGGGGGTGCGTTTATTTCATGCATGGAACGGATGGAGGGATAGAGATGATGCACCTTGTTGAACGAATTAGGTAGTTTACATGGGACTAACTGCACGTGTCGTCGCTAGATTGTGCCCGTGATGGTCTCGTTGCTCAATTCCGCGTCGCCGCTAGCCAGTGCTACGCGCACAGGGGGGGAAGTGTATCGAGAGATTTTGTGGTGTCTCACGAATATTGCGAGTGGCCAGTACGAACATACAAAGCTCGTGCTTCCAGCTGTGCCTCGACTCTTGCAGTTTCTCGAAGGATCGAACCGTTCGTTAGCCGAAGACGCAGCGTGGGTGTTGGGGAACATTGCAGCAGACTGCGAAGAGTTTCGGCAGCAGCTCATTGCGAATGGCGCAGTGGTTACTTTAGTCAAGTTGCTACGCGATTCGACTGAAAAGGAGTTAGCAAAAACAAGTGCGTGGGCACTGTCGAATCTAGCGCGTGGAGTCGAGACTTCGGCCAAGCCGTTTGTTGAGGCTGGTATTATTCCGGTAATCATGAAAGGAGGAGCTCGTTTTAGTGAGGAGGTTGTCGTGGAAATCGCGTGGCTCTTGAGCTTTTTAACGGCACGGGAAGAAGAGTATCTAAAGATGATGCTGGAGAACGGACTCGTGGAGTTGCTTGTACCGTACTTTTCGACGACGAACGAGGTACTGCTGACTCCGATTTTGCGCGTCTTTGGTAACATTTGCTGTGGGTCCCCGGGTCACGGGACGGACATGTGGCAAATGCCATATATTTATCGTTTAGTGGGAGCTGACTCGGTGGTTTTGCCAAAGTTGCGTGATTTTTTGCAGTTACCGCAAGAAACAGTGCCAAAGACATTCTTGACAGCTGAGGCAGCGTGGGTCGTCTCGAACTTGGCGGCAACTGAAGAAGCTGTCGTGAATATGTTAGTGCAAGCCCATTTCCTCCCGCTCTTGGGGCAGCAATTCAAGGATGGAAGCTATGAAGTGCGCCGGGAGGTGGCCTTTGCTCTCACCAATCTTGCATTAACGAGTGCAACGCACATGCAGGATATTCTGGCTCTGGATGTCGTGAAAGGCTTCTTGCACCTGCTCACCGTTGCAGATGTTGCGGTCGTGGGAAATTCGCTACGCTTTATCGAAAATGTACTGCGTTCGACGCCTCGAGGAGTGTCCCTAATTGAGGTGAACGACGGCATTGACGCGCTGGAGACTGTTCAGTACAAATGTGGCGATGAACACTTATCCCAGTGGGCGGCCATGCTCGTGAACGAGTTCTACGGAGAAAATTATGGCACCCACTCCCCCCCAAGTGCTGCTGGTGTGCCAGGGAGTTTTTCGGCCGAGCCTTTGCAGCTGTCGGCTGGTGCTGCCGAGCCTCCAGCAGCTCCGACGGGTGCTGGAGGTCGAGGACGCGGTGCGCACATGACGACGCCTGCGTGGAAAAAGTAAGAGACAACAAAGTGCGCGGTCGGTGGTACTTGAAGGTTCCCAGTACAACTGGAGATTGTCATGGATAGTCTTTATTTAGTCCACCTATTTAGGACACAGTTTAGTCACTTTCGCTTTTGCTCTTAGTATACCCGTCTATGTCTTGTAGCTTGTTTTTTGTATACTGGATATACAA
Organism: Peronosclerospora sorghi; assembly: GCA_026184515.1. Classification (NCBI taxonomy): domain Eukaryota; phylum Oomycota; class Peronosporomycetes; order Peronosporales; family Peronosporaceae; genus Peronosclerospora; species Peronosclerospora sorghi. The sequence goes on along the minus strand of CM047592.1, from coordinate 823,808 downwards.
TTGTGTGTTTGCCTTCATGAGTCGTAAGCGCGAGTGGAACGAAGGGCAAGAGCCATGTGCGTACGAGAGCGACTCGTCCCTATCCGTTGATCACAGCAGTGGCAGTTCTGACGGTGGTGAAGCGATTGAAAGTGAGATGAAGCGGTTGCGCGTGGCGTACAACTATGACGGTAACAAATGTACTTGCCCGGACCAATACGTGCCCAATTTAGTCATTCTTTGCTGTCCATGATGGAGTAGGCGCTCATGGAGTGCGGTGCGCTGGAGAGGTTGTTGTGATGGATACAATCATGGAAATCCCTCGCGCAAAAGCTGTGCGCAGCGCATACGCAGAAGCGAATGCTATGCTGAGAGAGTTCCATTACCTGCGGCAGCTGCGCAAATTCCAGGCAGAGCGGGGACGAGCTACGATGAGGGCAGAGCTCATGTAAATATATGAAGGAGCTGCGAAGCAGTTAAGATATGGAGTAAGTATGAAGTGTCAGCCACGCGGTAAATACGAGAGGAAGGATATTATTTCACTAAGAGCACTGTTATTAGAAGCTTTTCCTTGTTCTCCAGGCGCTTTGCGAGTTCTAGGCTACTACAGCAGCACCCGAGGAATACCTTACAAGGAAACCCTCATTAGAGCTACACGCTTAGCCGTAGCGAAGGCGTCAGCGTAATAACCTCATCGACTAAACCACGCTCCAACACGTAAGGCGCAAACCAGCACCAAGCAGAATAACACGGAACTCTACCGCCAACAGTGTGGACACTAGCTTTCTGGGTTTTCAATAGCGATTCGTGCCCGTCAGAGAGAGAGACACGCGTGCCCAAAATGCCAGATACGAAAAAGGTCTATTTGTCCATCTCTATCTCTTCAGGACCTGTGGTCTCATAGTGAACTTGAGGTTAGCTGAATTGTCAAAATGACCATGATCAAAGCCGTGCCCGGATTCTTGATAAGGATTTCCTCAGCCTTGGCGACTACGTCTGTCATCCCTTTAGCTCCAGGAGTAAGCACCACGTCGCAGCCAAAGGATCTCAGTAGGATGCGACGATCGTGTCGGGCATCAGCAGCGTCAGCTTGTAGCAACTTACAGCAGCTGAAGGCCAATTGATTGCGGTACTGCCACTGTTTGCGCAACGATGTGCGACCATTGTGAGAAGTGTTGGAATTTCGTGTCGCCATTTTTTTGGCTTGACCTCTTTTCATGGAGTTGAAACCCCATTGGCTGAAATGTGTATGTGTATTTTTAGGTTAGAACTCAAGTTTACGACTTTTTCGTATTGTTAGATTTCAGTTAAGTAGCTTGCATAATATACTTTTCGTTTACGTTTTAAACAACACTTTGATCTGGGCGTGGTAAACGTCGCGCACATGCCTTTCGTCTCGTGAGATCCTACTTGGATAAAACTTTCAGACCAGGTAGTATAAGATCTGCGGATCAAGTACAAGTGCACTGATGTTACAACAAAAAGACCGTGTAGCAAATTGACACGAGTTGGGGCGTGCGCAATTAACGGGAAGTACCGAATGTGCACTAACCTAAGTGTATTAATATATATTAACAAAATTTCTACCGCCTTCACTATACAGGTCATAGCAATGCATGCAGATCGCAATGGAAAACACTAAAGTGTTGGTCAAGATGGTTGACGCGTCCTTGTAGCTTAAGTTATTTTGAAAAGATGAGTAATTACACAGGACAACACGGTTCCATAAAAACTCACAAAAACCCACCCTTTTAAGAGCGTAACCCTAAGAAATTGTGGGTTCGCTTGAATTTTGAAGAAAAGAGTGGGGTTCTGTAATTTTTTCTGGTAACCTTGGACGCCTGTGTTATTTTTAATACCCTACTGCAATATGTGGTGAAGTGCAAGTGAAAATTATTGACCAGTTTGTACCAGTGTACCAGTTGTCAAGGCAGATCGATCGGGTTGGCAGAAAGGACGGAGTGTTTTGGGTCAATCGTGTGCTTGGAGGGTTTTGTACGCAGATTCGAGGTAAGGCACACGGTTTACATGTAGCTTACATATTGGATTTTAATTCGATATCAAATACAGTGTTCGTATTACATTGGGTTGCCAAAGTCGCCGCTCCGATCGGAGTCATGGGAGAAGAGGGTTAACAGGGTCCCCTCTCGCTCATTAAGCCCGGCCAGGAAAGAGCTCTAGCGTAAGTCCCACGACAAGAGGCTCCCACTACGTTCACTCACCCCCTCAAGTTCGGCCACGTTCAAGGAGACGTGTTATTTTGGCTGGGTTACTCATCGCGATCTGCTGCGATCAAGTCCCAGGAATTGGCTGGATTACCCATCGCGATCTGCGGTCAAGTGTCAGAAACTTTATTTGCTGGATTACTCATTGCTTTTGCAATCAAGTGCCAGAATGTATTATTCGCTGGATTACTCACTGCCACGGGCGGTCAAGGGCCAGATTTAATTGCGTTCGGAGTGAATATTTACGCTTCGTTTGTCGATCGGCTATATTGGATCATCTTTTCGTTGGAATTTTGGATCAGTACCTCTCTATCAAGCTACGGTCCACCGAGTGTGTAGCCACCCATACCAATGGGTACACAAGGTGATACACGAGACAAATCGGACCCGGCATCCTGTAATGCCGATCGGGTGACCGATCGGCACCCAGGCGAAGGTCCGCGGAGTACCCCCTCCGTTAGTTGATCGGCTGGTCGCGATGGTGGTTCAGTTTCTGACACTTTGGTGTTCGATTTTGTACTGGCCTCCACGACAATGGTGCGCGTGCCCGGATAATTTGATGAGCGTGGATATCACCGCGATATTCAGCAAAGTATGGATCTTACAAGTTTTGATATGTATACTCTCTGGGCATATCGCCTTGTGTACTACTTGTGGGAAAGGATGGCGATGTTCGATCTGGTCAAGGGAGGATCAGATCGAAATTAATGAGTTTACGACTCCCCATACCACTCCTGGCGGATCCGATCGGCACAAGGAACGCTTATCGCCTCGTTCGTGGTCGTGGAAAAGGATGGCAACGATCGATCTGGCCAGAAGGAGGAACAGATTGAGATTAACAAGTTTATTCCTCCCCACAAGGCTCCGATCGGAGTCGATCAGGACTATAGCAAGTCTTGCATAGTCCCAGAAGGAATCAGCACCCAGTTCCTTATCCCATGTATTTCGGCAAAAATCGCATGTGAAGAACACTATGGGGGCGGATCACCCCGATCCGCCTGAATTACCAATTAAGAAAACCAAGAAGAGGATCGCAATGCTTTCGGACGATGATGACTTGGAGGAAAAGTCGTCGATTGTTGATGGTACTGTGAATGACAGGGAGGTGACGAGGATGTACTACATCTACGAGCTGAAGAAATTCGTTTGCGAAAACGAGGTAATGCGAACTGTCAAGCCCCAAATTCCGGATCGTCACACGGACCTACAACCGAACCGATCGACTCCGATCGGCCGCTGCAGCTGGTTAAGAATCTTTTGGCGATGCTAGTCGAGGTTGGGATGAAGGTCAAGACTGCTAATGGTGTTGGAAAGCTGTTCAAAATTGATACGTGGAAGTTAAAATAAGCTATGTCAATGCTACACAACCATCTAACGCCATTGGTTGGGCGGTACGCCGCCCAACTCCCACAATTGCGTTGGAAGCCCCAAACCTCGTTCTATCACTTGACGAAAAGTCATTCTCCGATAATAGCTCGCTATATGGGTCGCCACGTTCCTCCAAGTGCTCGTCCGAGTTGGAGGTCAGCGTGGAGCGGATGAGCATGGATCGCTGTAGCAGTCACGGTACTAGTCGCACGGAACAAAAAAGGGACGTGAGGCAACGAGGGGCGGCATGCCAGTCGAGGCCCTAGGGAAGCCCACAGGTATCGGCTCCCCCCAAGACCGATCCAGTCACCTCGCCTTCGATGGAAGTAAGCATGCAAGCCATGTTCGAAGCTATGATGAAGCTTTACGCCGCAGATCGAGGCAGATCACCTCTTCGCCCTCTTGCACCAAGCCAATCGGTCCAGGAAAATGGGGCTATTTGTGCGGACGTCGAAATGCAGTCAGTAACATCAACAGACAAGCTGTCCGAAGGTGTTAGACCGGTTTTTAAGACAAAACACAGGTCATGCCGAACCCGCCCCTGCCGATCGGAAAGTAGCACCGACTTCGACATAGAGTCGACCAGCGAAATTGGATGACTACAGTGGTACGGGCAGAGTCGGGACACGAAAGGCGAATTTAGCCTCGACGACGGCGTTTGACTTCAATTAGACGGCGATCCCAAGGATCCGCATGGCAGCAAGCACTGAATTGAAGGACTTTACGGGTAAAGATGCCGATGAGGAGTAAGCCCGATCATGGTTCAGACGAACGAAGTCCGCCTTCCTCCGTGATCAGACGCCGAACAAAGAACGGTGTCTGATCTTCCGAGATCTGATGAAGGGACCGGCTTCGAACTGGATCCAGCAGTGAAATCGGGATGTCCGATCTGACTGGAGCTTGCTGTGCATGGAGTTTGAAAGGCAGTACTGTCACTCCGGCTTTTCTACTGCTCGAAGGTATCACCATATGAGGAAGAGGGGCGATGAAACGCCGATGGAGTACCTTCACCGGCTAAATGTGGCTGCGATGCGTGCGGGGATCCCGATCAAGGAGACTTATCCGCCGATCGGTGCTGACCAAGAACATGTGGGTCACTTTTCAGTACGCAGGACGATCAGGAGTTGGCCGATTGTTTTAGGGACGTGGGAGAAGTGGAGCAGACATTACGTATGTTGCGCCACTCCCGCAGTATGAGGACGAAAGTTGCTGTCGGATCGAGCCGATCCCGATCGAAGATGCAGGATGATCCTGTGAAGCGACCTGCAAACCAGACCCGCCAGAGCGATCAGAGCGATCGTGGCTGATGTAAGCACCGGGTCAGAAGGGGAGAGCAGTGGTTGTACAGCCTGGAGTCAGACGAGGAACAGTACCGTCACATTTTTGTCGCCCAGTCTGCACCAAGAGATCTACTAGTGTCAAGCCGTGCCGAACGGAAGGCAGGAAATGGCAACAGGTCGGATCCGGATTCGCCATACAAGAAGTGAACACAATGCGGGTTGACCAAGCACGATGATCGGGGCGGATGGCGAAGGATTACGTGTAAGAAATGTGAAAGACGCGGCCACCCCACCGATCACTGCTTGTTTGGATGCAAGACATGTGGAAAGATTCATGACGATGGACAATGCAAGATAGAAAATTTCTTTAATCAGATGCACAAGTGGTATGTTCATGCTCGAATGTTGCCGCCTGATGTCGAGAAGATGTTAAACTTGGTCTCTTGCTAGGTTGGAATATGGATCGAGCCGAGTGATCTACGTTTAGCATCTATGCATATGTCGGAAGGGTCGACACCTCAACGGCAAAAGAAACAGGCGATGGGAATCATCTGATATATAGTCTTGCGACTGATGAATATTCCTGATCGAAGGTCTTTATGCAGTTGGAAATTTTGCCTGACGAGACACGCGGTTGTTGGAAATATCCCGCTCCCGATAAATGGTTCAAGCAGGCGAAAGCCTACGGAAATATTAACAATGAGAAGGCGACGATGTTGTTTGACTCTGGTGCAGAAGTCTCAATAATTGACTCCGCCTTTGCTCGTAAGGTTGGATGTTAGATAGACCATGCACAGAGGCAAGAATGCATCGGAATCGGCGAAAATTCCTACATGACCGAAGGTAGGACGTGTGTGAAGATCACTTTATCTGGTTCATTGGTCTACTTCTTTAGCGCTTGGGTTGGTAAGCTGGACTGCCAAGACACGCTACTTGGTATGGATTTTATGGTGCCGGCAGGCATACGCCTCGATCTGTCGCATGGAGTACTTACGCTTCCAGAGGAAGTCTAGATCCAACTGGCTGGCCGACGCCTCTTACACGGATCACGCACTGATATGGTAAGGTGGAACCAAGATATAACCATTCCTGTAGGTCGATCGGCAGATATCTCGGTGGAGAAGGACTACCGGAAAAGAAAGTTTTGGGTGACCATGGGCGATCACTGGGTACCGACGTTTGTGGAAGGGGGAAGCCGAATCGATTGCGTACGAGTTACTAACATCGGTAAAAAACCACTGATGTTAGGCAACGGTACGATCGTCGGTATGTGGCTGGCCGAAGGAAAAGTTCCAAGGAAGATGGGATTTATTTCGATCGGGTCAAGACGATATATTGAGTAGCAAAGCTTTGCGTATAAATCCACCACCGATCGGGTCGGCGATGACAAGCCGGCCAAAGAAGACCCCTCACCTTGTACAGAGAGGCCAGATCACGTAGCGACCAGGGTGTGCCGAAGGTTATCAGCGCAGTCACCCTATACAGTGGGCCCGCAGGAAGATGTGCTGAGGGGCGTTAATGCAATTGTATCACAAGGTCGGGTGACAGTGGAACCGATGGAGATGGGGACCATCGCAGTATCGCCGGAGACGAGTATGATGGCGCATCCACTCAAGTCGGTACCACATGAGGACAGTCCATCGACGAGGATCAGTATTGCCCGTTTGACAGGGGCGGATCGAGCGAAGTCACCTCAACGGATGACCTGGTGTATATGCACGGGGGCAGGGACGAGTGCGTTGATGGATCGGTGAATCCGATCTGTAATGTGTCTACCCCACCTGAAGTGTTAACCGATCCGCTCGAAGTGACTATGGACAGTACGAAAGCCGCCGACACCCCCTATCGGACCGATCAGCCCAGGAATTAATATGGGAGAAGAAGTACTGGCTGATCGGGAAGGGTGCTGCTCATGCCGACAGTGGTGATGTCAAGCCGACCGCCCATTTGGATGTCAGATCGGCCCAGAAGACGTGTTGCGGTCGAACGCACCAGGAATATCCGATCCACTTGAAGGATCACGAAGAAGCAATTTGGATCGGTGAGTCCGATCTGGACTATGGCGATCCGGTTAAGAAGCCCAAGCGAAATAAAATGAATCGTAATTGTTATGGAGCGACGCAGTCTTACGAAGTGGAAAAGCAATATTTACAATAGCGCCGATCGGCAATACTATAGGTGCGAATTTGTGATGTTTTATTGTGATTACGACTACGGGTGTGTGACGAACTGTGATGAACTGGTGATATTTCGATGGTGACAAAGTTTCTTAAGGATATGGGTTTTTTTCGGTGGCAGTGATAACGACTCTTTCGATGTGGATACAACTGGATGTGGCAAGGGTGGACCTTGATTAACGATATTAAAGGCTAAGACAGATGAGACGATCGGGTAATCAACAAATAAATTTTGTTGATGATGAATGCACGAATGATTGCCCGATCAGTGCCTACAGTGTCAGAGTTCGCGATCACCCCATAGACGACTGAAAATCATGGCTGGGTGAGCTGCGATATTCTGGCGAAATTGTTTAATCCAAGGCTGATCCTTGTCCAGCTGAGGCAAGGCGTCCATCAAGTTGTCGATTATGGTGTCGCAGTGGTATCCGGGGTACCAAGCTCCGTCTTGAATCAGATCCCCGGCTATCTCCACGCGGCGCCTGGCCATATGGTGGACAACGGGGTATAAGAAGACACCGATGTCGCATTCCTTTGACCGCATGCCCTCCAAGACGAATTGGCAGATGGATAGCCAGGCTTCACCCGCCCGACTACCACGATGCTTTCGCCGTTTCTGAAAAGTGGCTAAATTTTGTCCAGCTTCACTTGTCCAGCGGGAAGCACCATGTAGTGGGTTTATTCCCAGATCGCATGGCAGTGGATGCTGCGATATTTCCCGAGACGACCCAAGAACGAGGTGGTCCGTCCACGGGTTCGGCGCGAACATGGCGTCCAGGTCGAGTCTAAGAAACTTCCCACGGCTTGGCGTCAAACAGACGGGCGATCTGCAATCCGGTGATAAGATCGGGTCGCCACTCGGCTGCACCTGGATGAATAACCGCCATCGGGAAAAGCCAGTAGTCCGGACATGAAAAAGTGCGAGCCAGCTGTTGCTTGATCGGAACAGATTGCCGCAGCAGATCGATCCGCCCCGGAGACCAAGGGTCAGAAGCAGTCAGACCTGAAGGAGGAGGGGCACGTCAACCTTCAATGCCCCAACGATTCATGACGGGAGAGACCAGAAGTGCCGATCAGAAGAGTTGGTTTGGACACCTCACAGCCGGTTTCGATGGTTCCTGGACTCTTTCACCATTCGGGTGCAACACTTGGTCTTCCCCTGGCGTTGACGCTTCAACTGCGACAGCAGATCGACGACGCTGGGTGGATCGAGTCTATCGATCCACCCTCAGAGTCGGCACCAAGCGAAGCTAACGCCGACTTGGATCGGGCAGTAGTTGTGGCCAAGGGCGCTTGATTTTTTGTGGCTTAATCGATTTGGATGAATCCGATCTTGCGCGCAGAAGATTCGCCGGTGTCTTGGCTTTCTTCTGTGGTGCCGCTGGCTTCTCTGCGTAGTCCGGATCGACCTCTATGTCCCGCGCCCTCGTGCCTCTCGCCTCACACTTACTTTTCTTGATGTGCGTGTGTATTTTGGGGGGGGCGGAATTTCAGCCATTGAACGGCGAGAATTTCCGCCCGAATTTGTTGGGAAATATCTTCGGCAGAATACGACCGCGGGTCCGCGAGGGCGCTCGATGCTACTCCGCAAGGAATGGGGTCAATGACTATCGAACCGGATAGACACGTAGCCAGCTCATCGCGGCACCGGTGGACGAGACCCCGGAGTCGATTCGGTTATTGGGTCCAAATGTCGATCCGATCGTGGAAAGCATCAACTCTCTCAGAGTGATCGTCGATCGTGAGCTTTAACTCGGCGATCTGCCGATCCAACTCGCGCCTCAGGGAATACAGAACCGATCGATCGGTCTGATTCTACGAGCTTTGTCGAACGACCACTGCGAGCTGCTCTTGAAGATGCGATCGGTCGATCTTGAAACGACGCATGTAGTGATGAGTGCCGATCAGAACTTCCAACAACGGTCGAAGCAGATCGAAGTGGCCGTGCACCTGCCGAACGGCATCAACAAGTGTTGCACGGTCTGTATGGAATTGATCGGTATTGGATCTACACACAAAGGGAAGTCAGGATCGATCTAAAGTGGAGTTAACGATGGATTGACGTACCTTGTCGATTTTGTTTCGGAGCCGAGGCCTTGAGACGTGTAATCTCGGCCATCAAGTCTGAGCGACCAGCTTGTATGGCGTCGATCAGCTTGGAGAACCGTTCTGTGCCCCGACGCATTTTCTGGGACTCGGCGTTGGTCACTATCTGCTTTTCACGCTCAACTCTCAACTCCTCTCGGAGTGCATCGATTGTTTTTTGTGACCGATCGACCTCGACTCAGTGCTCATCTTGTTCGCTGACAATTTGAGTGTCTCCCGAGTCGTCGGAATGGTCAGATCGGTCAGAAGTTCGAATATGCGGAGAGTGCAGGCACCGATCGCCTACGAAGATAAATGTTAGAGACAATGTCGCAATCGGAGATCAAGTGGATTTACCTGGTACACTGAACTCGGAAGAATGCACGGAATTGAAGACTGTTTGTAAGATCGGGCCGCTACCGTTCCGCGGCTGCGACCAGACTCAGGGGCGGCTGTGGTGAAGTGCTATTGAAAATTTTGAATAGCATGTACCATTGTACCAGTTGTCAAGACGGATCGATCGGGTTGGCTAAAAGGATGGAGTGTTTTGGGCCAATCGTGTTCTTGGAGTGTTTTTTACGTAGATTTAAGGTAAGAAACACGGTTTACATGTAGTTTATATATTGGATTTTAATTTGTTATATAATATAGTGTTCGTATTACATTGGGTTGCATAATTCGCCGCTTCGTAGGAGTCATGGGAGCAGAGGTCTAACAGGGTCCCCTCTTGTTCATTTAATCCACAGTCACAAACGCCTTGTGGAGGAGGTTGAAACTAGTCAATAGGTCTTGAATACAATCCTTTTTAACGCGAAAGTTTTTGTTGGAATAGTGTGTATCCATTTTGGACTTTGTACTCTTCCGGAATGGTGGAATCCCATTGGGTGTTCGGGATTGCATACATTTATGCATATATCGACGGTTACAGGTTTCAGTTGCATTTATAAATGGATAGCTACTTAAGTAAACATACATAATATACTTCACTTTTCTTTTTTGCATATAAATAAGCACACACACACACACACTGAACTGTCGGACGGCGATTGCTAGCTTGCCTCTCCCGCTGATCCTCCCGTGCTGAAACTTTGTCAGCAGGTGAGTATTGATCGCGTGAAGTGACTAAAGACTTTTATTTAGTTTTTTTAACATGTTATGAGCCCAAGGCTCACCAAGTAATATCGTGGATTTTTCTTGGTACTTTGAGTGTGCTTCGTGGATTTATTTCGTGGTTACGTTTCGTGGAGCTAGTGGAAATTCCCCTATTGAAAGGGCTAGTGGTGTGACGAAACTGACTGAAGTGATTTTGTTTGATTTATGATGAGTTTCTCTGATGGAGATAATGTGCCCTCCGTGCATGAATTTCGAGCGTTGGTACGCAGTTTGAGGGAAGTCGCGAGCGCCCTGAATGCTAGAGATGCAAGGCAGGGAAGGAAAGCATCTCCGGTTGGATATTCCGGGTCCAGGAAGGGGTCCACGGTGCGAGTGCAGAACTCTGAGTTTCGGGAGAGCTTACAAAATTACCGACCTTTCGGTCAGCAGATGTCGTTAAACGACCTGACAGAGGACGAAGGAGTGGAAGCCGGCGCAAGCCCACACCCACAAGTGAATCAAGAACCTCGCGGAGTGCCCGTTGTCATGCAAGGTGCGGGCGGAGATGGAGTGCCCGCCGGGCAGGGGTATGTGCCGGTGCAACACACCGGGTACAAAATACCTAAGTTGAGTATTGAAAAGTTTTGGGGGCTCGAGCTGTATCCCGGTTTGGGTGCAGGATACCGCCAATGGGCACACCTCTTCATGGAGGCCATTGAAATTGGAGAGATCACTTCCGGTTTTTCAATGGAGTGAACGCCTGAAGGTGAACAAATTTGGTGAGTATCTGGAGGGCACCGCCGCGGAGTATTTCCGCACGAATATTACTTCGTGGTGGCAGGTTCACCCGCAATTAATTTACGTCATGGAACAGATGTGGTTGGGATTTAAAGTGAATATATCCCACCACCAAGCTGCTTCCTGGTTTGCAATGTAGAAAGATGCAAGGCGCAGCTGGACTGAGCACTATCTATACCTAGTAGCTCTAGCTCGCGAAAGCGGGTCGAGTAAAAAGTTGATCATAGAAAACATTGTGAAATACGCTGCGCCACGCCTCAAGGTGATGCTGATGGCGAGGTACGATCCTAGGAGAGAGGACTACCTAGTCCACGCCCAAGAGCTGTTTGCCTGGGCGCAAGAGTTTGAAGACGAAGCCGTGAAGAGCAAGCCAGCCCTTAAGTTGTAGACGCATGCCGCAACATCTGTAAGGGCTCGGCGCACATGATACACGTGTGGTGAAGAGGGGCACATACAGAAGTATTGCCCCGAGAAGCGTCGCAGAAATGTTATCAGTGGCAGTCAAGGGTCGAGTCGTGTTGGAAATGACAAGTCGTCAAAGCGTTTCGTGCTTTCTACTATGTAAACCACCGTAGATGCATATGTTAATGCATGTGGTAATGAAAGTGGAAATGAAAACTTTTGGATAATTGATAGTGGTGCAATTAGACACTTAGTGTCGAACGCAAACCTGTTGTAAAATGCTAAAGATTGTGGTCCCAATGACATTTTTGCATTGCCGAATGGTGGTACTTTGAAGGCTACCAAGGTCGGTCGGCTTAAGTTGCGGAAGTGCGACAAAAGTGAAACGGTCTTGACCGAAGTATACTTCGCACCGCAACTAGCCAGAAACCTGATTTCACTTGGTCGACTGCGTGAAAGAGGGGTTGACATTGTCGATGATGGCTACCGGCTGCGAGTTATGATGAAAAACAAAAAACTTTTTGATTTGACGACCCATGGATCGGTGTTCAACGCCAACCTAATGGCCGAAAAGGCAAATGGTTTTTCAAAGGATTTCGGAGACATGGTTGCAAACAGTGTGCTGGAAGACGTCGGTTCAGACTTGAACACTGGTAGCTTGCACCATTTCCATGTGCGCCTGGGTCATATGGCCTATGATACCATCGAAAGGTTGGCCAGGGACCCCAGATCTGGTATAGCACTGACGGATACAAATCAGCCAAATTGCCTCACGTTTGCGGAGGGCAAGGCCACCAGAAAGGCGCAACCGAAAGCGGATTCAGGAGGAAACGCGCCGATTGACCGAATCGGAGGAGTGATCTGTAGTGATCTCAAGGGTCCAATCACTCCCCGTGACAGACGCGGCAATCGTTACTTGGTCGTTTTTGTTGACCATTTTTCGAATTATGTGCGAGTGTTTGCAGCGCGCACGAAGTACAAGGCTGCGCGAATGTTCGGGAATTTTATCGCCTGGTTTGAAAGATTTTTCATGCAGAGTGCATGTGTTACGCACTGATGGCGGCGGAAAGTATCGAAACGTCGATCTGTTTTGCAAACAGACCGGTATCCGCCGCCAAGTTACCGAGCCTGGAAACCCTACCCGAACGGCAAAGCGGAGCGTATGAACCGGACCATTTTCAACATGGTCCGGTGCATAATATTCGGGTCTGGTGTACCCTTGACGTATTGGTCGGAGGCGGCTGAGTATGCTGCATACATACTCAACCGTACTCCGACAACGTCGAATATTGGGCGAATTTCGCCGCTCGAAGTGCTGACCGGCAAGCGGCCTGTAGTCAACGACATTGTGGTTTTCGGATCCCCGTGCATGGTTTGGAGGAACTCAAAGAAGAAAACATTGACAAAGCACGCTGAACGCGCTTTCATCCTGGGAAAGAGCGATGAGACGAAGGGCTTCAAAGTGCTGTTGTTAAATGACAGGGTGGTCGTGGTGACGAGGCATGTCACCGCGATCGAAACACTCAGCCCTGAAACGAGCGATAAGGTTACCAAGGTATTGGAAGGTGAACTCAATCAAATGCTGGAATATTTGGCTGAATCGCGATCGAGAAAGACCGATTCAAATACGTCGAATTCAGGGCATGAAAGTGGCGGAATTCAGGAGCCTGCGGCTACGTCGAAACGCGCCGAAAAAGTGAAAAGGGCACATGGAAGACACGCAGAAAGTCGAAGAAGACGGCCAAAGGGCAGGAGTATGAAGCGTCGAGGGCTAAAAGGGCAGCTACAAGTGATGATTTTCGAAAACAATTACTAAAAATGGTGTAAATGCTGGAAGCGCCCTATGTGTCTACGCAGTCTGCGAGTCAAGTGCTGAAACACCGAGTGGATTGATGATGCAGCCGGATCCGAAAAATTATCGGAGGCTCATGGTGTTCCGCAAACCATGATGTGGAAGCAAGCGGAAATGGAGGAGCTCAAAGCTCTCCAGGTACTAGGCACATGTCGTGAAGGGGTTGAAAATTATTATAATTCCACGTAATTAACAACACAAAGAGGTATTAAGCCAGTCCTCCTTGTTTAACTTCCCGGGTACTTAATACTTCCGTCCGAACCAACAAATCAATCAATTACACTTGGCGTGCACTTCAAAAGGCTGTACCGGGCTGCCCCCAACACTTGAGCACTTCAACAGGCTGCTGCTTTACTCACTAGGGCGTGTGCTCACTGACTTCCTTGTGTTACACTTGGTTTTTTTATGGGGTTAAAAAGGAAAGGTTTTTTGAAAGCCGCCAGAGACCTGTGCAGTACAGGGGAAATTTCGTTCTATTAAGTGTTACTAACTCCTACATCAAAGTCAATCACTTTTCTCACCCACTACTTCTTGGTTACTTCAGCGCTGACATCAATACTGGACTCTGGGGCCGTCGCAATCTGGCCGCCTCATCCTCTGAAACTTGATTGATCAGTTTTGACATGGCGATCTGTCCCGTCGCGATCTGGCCGTCGCTATCTGGCCGTCGCGATCTGGCCGTCGCACCCTCTGGAACTTGATTGATCAGTTTTGATATATTTGCTGTTGCAATCTGGCCGCCGCATCCTCTGACACTTGATTGATCAGTTTTGACATAGCGATATGGCCGTCGCGATCTGTCCGTCGCGATCTGTCCGTCGCACCCTCTGGAACTTGATTGATCAGTTTTGACATTGCGATCTGGCCGTCGCGATCTGGCCGTCGCACCCTCTGAAACTTGATTGATTAGCTTTGACATCGCGATCTGTCTGTCGGAATCTGTCCATCGCAGGTTGCTGATGATTGGTCAAAATCACTCATCCAAAATCAAAATACTTCATCACTTGAGAACATTCAAGACCATCCAAGCGAGAGACCCAAGCAGCCGAGGGCGCCTAACTTTTCGTTGGATCTGCCTCTCAGTACGGACCCGCCGTTGTGCTGGTAAGTTGCGCCTATGTCTTGACTCCCTTATGCAATGCTAACAATTCTTCTTCACAGTCTGTTGGCCTCGTTATATCATGTGCCCTAGCGCCATTCGATGATGCATTATGATGCCGAGGGCGCATAACTTTCCGTTGGCTTTAATCTCATGAGCGAACCCGCCATTGTGCTGGTAAGTTGCGCCTATGTCTTGACTTACTTATGCAATGCTAACAGTTCATTTTCACAGTTGATTGACCTCGTTATATCATGTGTCCTAGCACCATTCGGTGATGCATTGTGACGCCGAGGGCGCATAAATTTTCGTTGACTTCACTGCCATGAACGTACCCGCCGTTGCGCTGGTAAGTTGTGTCTTTGTATTGATTCCCTTATGCAATGCTAACTGTTCATTTTCACAGTCTGTTTACTTGATTATTTGATGTGCCTTAGTGCACCTAGTTGTTGGACCTCGAATTAGGCAGTTATGATGCTGAAGACGCTCAACTTAGCGTTTAGCGTCACTTCTATGGTGCTAGAGCTAAAAACTGTGTCGAAACATTGTAAAATGTGGGAAGCATTACTTGGCACTAGTAATGAATTGAAGCATCTTGTTAGAAGACAGAAGCTTCGCACTACTAACAATGTTGCACTAAGTGTTCGTATTGTTCACTTATTGAAGGCATTGCACAATCTTTGTCACTAATATTCAGTGTTTGAAGGAATCACCAGCGTAACAAACGTCATCGCGTTAGTGTATAGAATTTGGAGAGAAAACATACTAATCATTGATAACTGCCATAGTTCATATTTTATATGCTATAAATATAGCTTCCACTTCACCACACACATGGGAAATCGTGAGCCGGTCCGAGGACAAGGTACCTCTCCCGACCAAATGGGTGTACAAGACGAAAGTCAGTGAAAACGGGTCGGTTGAGAGGTACAAGGCGAGGTTGGTCGCCAGAGTTGATAAACAAGTTTTTGGCGCAGACTATTTTTTCACGTTTTCGACCGTTATGGAGTTGAACAACGTAAAGTTGCTCCTTGTGTTAGCACAATATGGGGAGTAGCGGCACGCCATGGCGATGTGCCAAGTGCCTACCCCAAAGCAAAGTCCGAAAATGACGTGGATATATATCTACAGGTTCCCCAAGGCATGGAAATCACGGTGGAAAGATTACGTTATTTTGGTGTGAAATCACCGAAGGAGCTTGCGCTCAAATTGAAGCGAAACCTATATGGTTTGAAACAGGCTGGGAGCCTGTGGCACCAGTGTCTATGTGCGACGTTGATGCAGTTCGATTTTGTGCAGTGTGTTACAGACACCTGCATTTTTGTCAAGCACGCAATAAACGTAACGGTTGTGGTCAACGCGTATGTCGACGACCTCCTGGTTACTGGAACCAGCGTGAAGATTGTGGAAGAGTTTTTTTTGCAGACATGCAAGTTCTTGAATTGAATGACTTGGGATGCGTTACCAAGTTTTTCGGCATTCGGATTGAAGGATATCCGAAGAGCGGTTACGTCCTAGAGCAGGAGAGCACGATCAAGGACATTTTAAGCGTGCACAAGCTGGAAAATGAATCCAGCCCGAACTCCAGTGCTGACGCTCGATGAAGACAAGGAGTTTCAGGATATTCTATTGGTGAAACCCAAGGAAAATATGCCGAGCATCAAGCAATTCCAGTCGCTCGTAAGCAGTCTGTTATGGGTCGCCCGGTGCACGCGTCCTGACATTTCGTTCGCCGTGCACCGCGCTACACGTAAGACCCATGCACCCACGCCGGGCGACTACAAAGTTTCTAAAAGGGTCCTCAAGTACCTTAAGGGAACGAGTGATCTCAAGTTGGCACTGAAGCATGATGAAGATTTTCCTATGCCACTACGCATAATGGTGTACAGCGATGCAGATTTCGCTGCCGACAAGGCAGATCGGAAAAGCGTTTCGGCAATGGTGGTGTTCATCAATGGAATGCTTGTAAATTGGGCCTGCAAGAAGCAGACAGCAGTTGCGTTGTCGACCGCAGAGGCGGATTTCGTCGCTGCGGCTATGGCTGGAAAAGAGGCGCTAGGATTGCGGGAGCTGGTTGCTGAAATTGGTATGCATGCGAAGACACCGCTTATGTTCAAGATGGATAATCAAGCGGCCATAAAGCAATTGGAAGATGAGGCAAGTGCAGCAAGTTCGAAGCACGTGGATATCAAGTTGAAGTTTTTGAAGGACTACACACGGAAGGGCATCGTTTCTGCAAGTCACGTGCCAAGTGAAGAAATTCTAGCTGATCTACTGACCAAGGACTTAGGTGCGCAGAGGATTCAAGTGTTGCGTGCAGCTCTACGGCTGCAGTGATGTGATGGTGGTACAGCCTCCGGTCTTCCAGGAGGAGTGTTGAAAGAGTGTGTATCCATTTTGGACTTTGCACTCTTCTGGAATGGTGGAATCCCATTGGCTGTTCGGGATTGCATACATTTATGCATATATCGACGGTTACAGGTTTCAGTTGCATTTATTACTGGATAGCTACTTAAGTAAACATACATAGTATACTTTACTTTCCTTTTTTGCATATACTTAAGCACACACACTGAACTGTCGGACGGCGATTGCTAGCTTGCCTCTCCCGCTGATCCTCCCGTGCTGAAACTTTGTCAGCAGGTGAGTACTGATCGCGTGAAGTGACTAAAGACTTTTATTTAGTTTTTAACAGTTCTTACTTTAGTTTACTGGGAATTTCAAAGACCAAATCTGAATAAATCGAAAAATAAGATAAACGACGTACATCAATGCGCTCCCCAGTGTGGGGATACGGAAGTAATGCAATTGCGAGAACACACTCCTTCGTGTCAAATTTCTCATCCATCCATTGCAGCTTGACTCCAGCATACGGCATGCCACTTTTTGTCGTCCACATATCAAGAGTAAACTAACAAACGCTATCTCCTTTTCACCAATCCCCAAAATCCTCTATCTTCCTTCTCACACGATCTTCTGCATTGCTCAACCTTCCCTTTAAGATTTGAATGGAAGGAACGTTGGCTTGCGGGTTGAGCGTCGCCTTCATATCAGTGAAAGCGGGGGTCAGTGTCAAGGCAATCGGCCGCATGTCTTCAGCGATAAAGCAAAGGATAGACTTATTGATCTTAAGTTGCTGGGGGCGAGTCTTCTGCGTACTTTTTCGTAGACTATACGCTGAATGCTTGTTGAATGGTTTGCTTTTGCACTGTAGTATTCACCCGAATCTTGCCATCCACCGAAACGATGCTGCCGTCATTAATCATAGTCCTACTTACATTTTGTTCGTTTTGCATGTGACGCCAAAGATTTCCCATCGACCCTGAATCTTAAACGGTCCCATAACTCTTACGAGCAAATTCCATGAATATTAAGTTATGTGGTACCTTTTTTAACAATCCCTTTCACCCAGTGACTTGACACTTGTCGTGAGGAACACACCTCTCATAACATGGGTAAAGTACTGGTGAACCAGGGACGTTGTTGCTTGATTCCTCGACTTTTGGTTATGCGAGATGAGGCGCCTGAAGCTACAGAGGCTGTTGCAGATCCTGTCCTTTGAGTCTCATCACATGTACATTCGCTGTTGCGTCTTCGCCTTCGAGTCACAGACGTTTTGATGGAGAGGAAGACATGTAATATATAGTAAGGCCGTATAACAAAAAATTCAAAACGGAGTGCAAACAAAGTGGAGGAATTGTTGCACAAAGCTAATGCGCAACCAATAAATCAGCTCGTAGCCTCAGAGACGTAAAATCTTCTATGACCCGCGTAACTCGGTTAATAACCAGGGTCAGGTGGTGGCCAACCAGTTTTGACCCGGGTAAAAATATCTAACCCGGGTCACTTCACTACGATGACAAGGAAACTTGTGTGAGCCGGCAAATAGCTGATGCCGGATCCCTAGCGTCAAACGGCAGCAATAATGATGATCCAGACAAATTTCAACATGGCGGGGGTACGCTTTTTTCTTCTGATGTACAGGCAGAGGCGGCTGAGTTTGCCACTACACGTCTAAGTACGTGAAGGGTCCGCGGCACGCCCGAAAATCCCGGCCTTTTAAGCTCGTCACATTTCAGCTCCTGCAGCTTCGCTCGGAACACACGTGTTGTCAGGTCGGGACGGTCCGTGGCCTTCTGACCTGGAACAAGATGATCTAGGATTTCTGGTCAGTCTGCCGGGGGGGGGGTACTTGGGGGCGGGGTTCGTGGGAGCTTCTTTATGTACAGTCTAGGGCGTCTGGGTTTGTTTTGTCACATTACACTTTCTGTTGAAACCAACCAGGTAAGGTTGGCCCCGTGATTGATCCAAGATCTTCCAGTGCCGTAGTGAGCAGTGATCCACTCAACCACGGTCGGTCTACAGTCTGGGGTGTCTGGGCCAATAAGGTCACCGGAAAGCGTCATACCTAGACGCTTCGCGCTTAGTAGTATATATTTCAGTAAGTCTGGAACTGCACCGCATGCTGTCATGGAATGTTGCAGACAATTCAGCCTATGTATACAGTTCAAGATAGTCATTAGCTTTGAAAACAATACCTAAACAACACTAACCTTTCATATTGAGCATCGCCTTAACGGTATAGTCGGAAATTTTTCTTGGGGAACTGTACGGGAGAGCTTTTAGGCACAGCCCGCTGCAGATGAGTTTCATCTATCGATAGACATTTTTTACCGAGATTGATCATAACGTCGTACAGCAACGAGTATTTCTGAGGCAAAAATTCGTGGCATGCAAAAATTGCAATGCAACGATTTTCACACGGCATGCACACTCGGCTTCATCGCGCGCTTAAAGGCGTGTCGGACGCGTTCAAACTCTCTCCGTGTTAAGCACCTCAGCCTCGGGGTGTGCGTAATTATCACCATCGGTACGGAGTCAAACGTATATGTATTGGTACGAATTGATGTTTGCTATTGCTTTCAGCTCACGATTGTCCATCCTTCTGCCACTTTCTGGCCGCAACGCTGGAGGAGAACTGACTGGCATCGCACCTCTTGGTGGCTGCAACTCGTCCTGACCTCTACTGATGCCTTGTCCGGAATAGTATTACTTACGAGAGGTTTTTGCCTCTTCATAGTTCACGACTCAGAGAGCATCAGTCGAAGCATGCACCTGTTCTTCGGGCGCAAGGCCGCGGCGCCTCAGCGCACGGGGCCCGTGGCCACCGCCGACACGATTCGTACATTACGCGACCAGCTCGAGTCCCTCGAGAAGCGGGAGCTGCACATTATGAAAAAGATTGCGCTGCAGCTCGAGGAGGCCAAGCAGAAGAACGCGGCCAAGGACAAGCGGGGCGCGCTCTTTGCGCTCAAGCGGAAGAAAATGCTGGAAGCCGAGGTGGAAAAGCTCCAGGGGTCTCGCATGACCCTCGAGACGCAAGTGATGACGCTTGAGAGTGCGCACGTGAATATGGAGACATTTACGGCGCTCCGGTCCGGGGCCGAGCAGCTCAAGGCCATTCATGGGCAAATGAATGTCGACAAGGTCGATACGATCATGGACGACATTCAGGAAGAAATGGCGACGGCCGACGAGATCGGTCGCGCGATCTCGCAACCGCTGGGGTCGCAGCTCTACGACGAGGACGAGCTGGAAGACGAGCTGCGGGAGATGGAGGAGCTCGAGCTCGAGGAAAAGACACTCGAGCCGGCCACACGGACACCCGCCGCCGAAGCGACGACGACACAGGTACCTGCTCCCTCTCCTTCGAGACAAGGTGCATCCGCACCGACGTCGTCGGGCCCTCGCGCACCGATGGCAGCGTACAGTTTGCCGGATGTCCCGACGCACACGGTCGAGTCCAACATTACTGTAGTGGGGAGCGCGGATGAGGACGAACTGGAGGCGCTGAGGAAACTCGAGGCCTCGATGGCGCTGTAGCCCATGGAGTCGGAGTTAAGGTGAAACGTTGCAACAAAAGATCGAGGGGCGCGTACTTGCGACCTCGCCGCGTTTTCATTTCTATGGCACTATATAAGGAGACGGCCACTACCCGTGACGAGCTACACAAATATATACTGATATGATAGCAAGATGGACCGTAGCCAACGCTCCTCCTCCTCTTCTTCTCCGACATGAGCTCTCTTTAGCTACGCAGCAGGTTTCCATCCTCTATCTCTTGACCCACTGGAATTTCTTACGCGCCTTGGGCTGCCCAGGCTTCTTTCGCTCGACCATACGTGGGTCACGGGTCATGAAGCCTGCTTTCTTGAGCGCCGGTCGCATCGCGGGGTCAAATTTTTCCAGGGCACGCGAGAGACCGTGGCGCACGGCCCCCGCTTGACCCGTTAAGCCTCCTCCTTTCACCGTGCAGTAGACGTCGAATCCGCCTATTTGCTCGACCACAGAGAATGGCTTGAGCACTTCTTCCCGATGCGTGTCCCGCACAAAGTAATCGACGAGATCCTTGTGATTCACCTTGATGCGACCCGTGAACGGCTCCGCCGCGGGTTTAATCCACACGCGCGCGACACTCGTTTTACGACGACCAGTCCCGTACGCGCGTCCGTCGGCATCGAGCTCTTGAACGCGCACGATCGTGCTCTTGGCCTTGTGAAACACTTGCCGCGCCGTCTTGGCGCGCACGGCCCGCTCCTCAACGACGCGAATCATATTGCGCACGGATTGGAGCCACGTGGGCACGCCCTCTTCCGTCACGGCATCCAGGTCGCCATCAAACCCAAACCACGCGTCGCCATCTTGCGCCCCCCAGCGCTCTTCGTCAAAATACTCGGCGTTATGCTCGAGAAACACTCGGAGTCGTCGCCGTCGTTCCTCCATCGAGATGCCATCTTCATCAATGGGCAGCACCTCGACCTCGTCGGCCTCGTCGTCGTCGTCGTCCAGTTCACTCGCCTCGTCCTCCGAGTCGGACGCACTGCTGTCTGAATCCGAGTCGCTCTCACTCTCGTGCGTCGAGGAGGCAAACAACTTGGACGCATCCGCGTGTCGGCTCGCTGTCGTGCGGTTCTCGCCCTCGCTGGGCTTGTCGCTCAAGAAGCGCACGCGTGAAGACACCGTGTGCATGACGGGACGTGAAGGTCGAAGTAGTGATCGCACGGTCGCAGGCCGCGCCGCGCGCACGACGCGCCGTGCTGTTGGTAGCGGCAGCATCGTCACAGAACCGCTTTGGGTGGCGGAGACGAAGATTGACGGTATGCAATTTGACCGTTTCGTGTTCTCGAACACCAATTAGGACGCGAAAGGAGAGCAGGGGTGTGCGGTATTGGTACCGGTATCACACTATACCGGTAGATGCCGGTTTTTTATACCGGTATTTACATACCGCTACCGTATACCGTGGGCGGCAAGGTCGGTAGAGTTTATACCGTACCACTACCGGCGCTACCAAAGTCGGTATCATCCCATACCTTTGGCGGGAAGTCGCGGTATCGTGACTGACTGAATTCACCGATTGTGGGTGCAGTCGGTAATACGAACCGGTATACCTACCGATTTGTATCAATCTCGGTATTGACGGTAGATTCTGTGGCTGCAAGTCGTCTACGTAAGCTGGCCAGGATGAGGGCGGGTGGCGGTGCTGCTGGTGACGACAAGGCAATCGATGACGGCAATAATAAAGGCCCCGCTTTTTCTTCTCATCATGATGAGAAGAGGAGGTTGGAGACGGCGGGGACCGACGAGGGAGGAGGAAAAGATCTCCAGTGCGAAAAGGAAGATCAGAGTCATCCTTCACAACAGAGTAGGAGCGGCGGTATTGACGTAGTAGTAGTTGGTGACGATGGCGCTACTACAACTAGTCCCAGAAGCAACAACTTGAATGAATCTGCTGGATACTCGAAGCTAAACAGGGGCTATAAACAATCAAGCTTTAGTGATTCGAAGTCACCTGTCTGGCAATATTTCAAGAAAGACCGCGTTAATAAGGACCACTCAGTCTGCAAGCTCTGCTCCAAAGTACCCCCTACCCAGCATGCGAGAAATCTTTTGTCCCATTTGATATCTGCAGGGAGATCAGATAAGAAGCATGAAGAAGCTGCCGAGGACCGCCATTCAAAGCGAGAAGCAAAGCGCACTCGTCGCTCTTTCAATGCTAGGATCTTAAGTGGACACGCTGCTGAAGAAGACATAGCTTCCAAGAAGAAGCAATTTTCTTTGAAGCTGACGGATCATTTCTCTAAGAGGAAGAGGCTTACGACAGGCATGCTTGCTCGTGATATAGGTAAATTTTACAATCAGTCGTGATTATGGAGCACTTTCTACAACTACGTGCGGGTTAAGCAGTCCTTTCTTTCTCCATCTTTGATGGTCACTCTGGACAACTTGCCTCTGTCATTTGTAGCAAAAACAGGATTTTCGCACCTTGTTAGAAAGTATATTTTGCCTCACAATGACGGCATGGAGCTACCAAGTAGGGAAAGGATACGGAAGGAGGTCCACTACCTTCAGACAGACATTCTGGAGAGGCTCAAGAAGATCATGGACAAGACTAAGGCGGTGAGTATTATTACCAGACGTGTCTTATGTTCGTAGCAATGACTGGTTCGTTCCTCTTATTCTTGCCTTCAGGTTAGTGTCACCTTAGACGGCTGGAAGGCCAAAAATGCAAAAGCAGAGTATATTGGAATTACAGCTCATTTTAGCGGGAACTTCGTTCGCCAAGATATCCTTATCGGGTGCATTAAAAGCCAAGAGAGGCAAACCGCGGATAACATACTTAAAGTCTTATATGAGGCTCTCGAGGTTGTATGCGATGATTTTTTAGCCTCATTATACATAACTCTAATAATCTATATGATATTAAAGAGGCTGGGTATTAGGGATAAGCTTATCGCTATGGTCACGGACGGCGGAAGCAACATCATCCTCACTGGAAAGCTCTACAAAGAGTCACTTCAGTCAGCATCGGAAGGAGTCGAGGAAGAAATAACGGAGGCTGAGGAACACATCAACGGGCATCAGACTAATCTGTTATTTTCGATGGAGGATCTCTCAGGGACAAGCGATGATTCATAGGATGATGACGAGCTGCGCATGCGCATGACCGACGCTTGCTATGGAGACTTTCAATTTGATCAGATAGGACTCCGGAACGTTGTTTCTTCGTGCTTTACACCTCTGCCTTGTGCGGTGCACAAGCTTCAGCTCTGTCTTAATGCAAAAGTCCTTGCTGCAAACTTTCCGCATATCAAGGATGCCAAGGACTCTGTGGAGCACTTCAATCGAGCGGTACTGCTAGAGCAGCTCTAAGGAGGGAGTGTAAGATCAGCTTACTCGCTTCATGTAACAGGGTTACATTTGGTTACGTTGGTGTACTTAAGTACACAACGGTTAAGGTCAAGTATTGACCAGTCCGAAAGGTTCGGACCTATTGGTTATTTTAACCAATCAGGGCAGGAGCCCTTGGTGGAGTCGTGGCAGCCTGCCACGTGTTAGTACACAGGTGGTGTACATTACATTTCGACTAGGTACGAATTGAGTACGTTCTACTTAGTATTACATATAGTTTACATTAGTTTAATTAATTTAGGCAAATTACATATTAAATAAAAATCAGTTTACAAAATACACTGAATCCAGCTAGACGCTCGATTGCAAGGGTCGAGCTTGCTGTGAGTGTTTGTAGCCAAAGGTAATACCTCCCTTAGCTACTCCCTTTCTAAGGAAAGCCTTGTATCAAGACGTTAGTCTCTACTAACAGTAAACCAAGTGGGAATCTTGGCCCCGAGTAGGAGAGCGATCTCTTACTAAGCCCTTATATAAGAACGTATCGGCTAAGTAGCGGCGTATCGCCGCTTAAGAAAAGTCTTCCTCTGTGCGCTAGCCGCACCGTGCGTGTACGCACCTCTACATCTGGTAGCACTTGTAGTCAATACAACACCTGTGTTGGTAGACGACAACATCCTCTGCAAAGGATGAACCAAGAGGACTGGAGTAAGCTAACCCCAGTCCAACAAGAAGCCTTTAAAAGGCTGTTATCCATCCTGGGTGAGGATGGCATGCACCTCCTAGTGGAGAAGGGCCTTGAGGCCGTGTGTGAGAGGGTTACGCCCTCATCGCCGATGAGGCGAATTTTCGTGGAATTCACTCCACGTCTACAGGGGTGCGCCCTCCGTTGTCCTTTAGGATAAAGGAATTCACCGGCAAAAAAGGTGAGAAACTTTATGTGTGGTTTCGCGATGTCGAAACGGCCTTCGCCACTGCGAATGTGATCGAAGATCACTTGCAAGTGGGACTTGCACTGACCCATCTTACGGGTAAAGCCCGTGCAAGGGCGTTTACGTGTCCGGATGCGGTCACGGACGTGTTAACAACCTGGGAAGTCCTTAAGAAAAAGCTTATGGACATGTACGCCACGCCTGATCTGGTTTTACAGAATTATCTGGCGTTTTTGAGGTGCCGTCAGGGCACTAGGGACTTGGAGACAAATATCCAAGAACTTAAGACCCTGTTGGCAGGGATGTACGCGAAAGAGTATTCGGACGATGTGTCCATTCCCGTGTTCATGGGTGGACTGAAAGAAGGGCCAGCACGTTCGGAGCTCTACCGATGCCGACCCCAATCCCTGGGGAGGCGTTTAAGATGACGTTTAACGCCGAGAGGAACTTTCGCTCCTCTAAGGTGGGTCCCGAACCCATGGACCTGAGTCAGGTCGAAGCGGAAGAGAAACCTCCCGCTAGGTGTCACTCTGACTCCTTCCTGCAGGACTTCGAAGCGGAGCTCCTTGCATTGCTGCAGCGACATGGGCCGAAAGATGCTTTATGTGTGGAAGCACGGATCATCTGCGGAATAGATTTCCGAAAACTCCCCAGCGAGACACTTGCTATAAGGGGCCGAGGGCGGGTAAAAAGCCCTCGCCCAAGCCTTCGGGAAACGACGGCTAGTAGGTGCGGGGCGCCCTACTGGGGGACCCCTCAGTGCTGTTAATCCCCAGGGTAGGGGACGACGGCACAATGCCCCGAGGGAAACGGTGCTTTCTAGCACCGAGTTGGTGTACCAGCCAGGTTTGCTGGTAGTCCTTGCGGACGTGAAAGGATTTTATAAGCCTTGCAGAGTCTTGATTGACTCTGGAGCGTCTGACAATTATGTCAGACGATCTTCTGTTGAGAAGAGTCGGCTGTATGCCGAGGCCCTAGAGGCACGTTCTCGTGACGTTGTCACGGTCCGTCTTGCGACGGGCGTACAGGTTTCTGTACCCAAGGTCTCTATTTACCTTAAGCTGAAGTTTGCAGACTTCGACAGCTTAGAACGTTGACTAGTCCTGGATTTGGACTCGATGTATGACCTCATTCTGGGAATGAAGTGGCTGGAACGCCACGAGCCATGGATAGAATGGAAGTCTAAGTCCATGGGCTCAACGCACCCGCGATCGGGTGAAGCATTGGCGAGTCATGAACCCACCTTTGCTCGATCGCAAAAGCGAATATGGAGTGAGATACCAGAGATTGGGATGTCTGAGATGATCAGTCCCACTGAGGTCAAGGAAGCGTTCCTTGACGAGGGGGATTCCGCGGTTAATCCCCACGCCGATATAGGCGAGAATGGTGAGTCGCCAGTGGTAGAGGTGGATTACTCTGAGGTTAAGCGCGATGCGCTTAGAGAAGAGACCCGAAGTTTGTCTCTTCTGTAGGTCGGGTTCCCGACCACGCCGTGTTAGGCGAAAAAGCTGCGACTCCAGTGGTAGGGACAGAGACCCCTGTGGTTAATCGCGTGGCGCTTCCAAGCGGAGAGACCCGTAGTTCGTCTCTTCCTCAGGTCGGAATTGATTCCGACCACGCCGTATTAGGTGATACCGGCGACTCACCGGTGGTAGAGGTAAAGACCTCTGTGGATAGGCGCGTGGCGCTTCCAATCGATGGTGCAATTGACTCCCCCCATCTGGGACCCGGGACGAGTCCCGAGACCAGTAGTCAGCAGTCCTATCGGATGCTGAATAGTGTGACAGGTGTTGTCACAGAAGGCGTAAGACTGGAACGGTTGCCTGGGGTAGGCGAACTGTTGTCGTTGGAGGAGATGTCCTTCAACGAGTTTGAGACTGCTGTAAAAGCAGGTGAACTCGACGAGATCCTCGTGTTGCGTCCGGAAGAGGAGTTGAACTCCTCATCCGCTATGGACGAGTCAGTTTTGGTGCAAACCAAACAGGCATTGAATGCCCAAAGCAGCCTTAAGATCCTTGCGGATCTTGAGGACCCTTACCATTCCTTATTGAAGGAATTCGGAGATTTCATTTGTAACGTGGTTACATTCGAGTTACATATAATGTTGGTGTACATGAGTACACCACGGTTGAGGTCGGTATTGACCTGTTTGAAAGGTTTTGAACCTTTGGTTATTTTAACCAATCAGGGCAGGGACCCTTGGTGTGGTGGTGTGTCAGCCATCCACGTGTCAGTACACAGGTGTGTACACTACATTTTAGCTAGGTACGAATTAGGAATATTCTACTTAGTATTACATATAGTTTATATTAGTTTAAATTAATTTAGGCTAATTACATATTAATATATTCAGTTTACATTTCACTCTATTTTTCGGACGTGCGACCTCGACCGGTCGCGCGCGCAGTGAGTGTCGTAGGTAAGAGGGATCCCTCCCTTTACTTACATCCCGTAAAGGGAATACATCCGTTAAGGCTACGTAGTAAACCAACCCGGGAATCTAGGCCCCGAGTAGGAGAACTCTCCTACTAAGCCCTTTACAAGGGCGTATCGGCTAAGTAGCGGTAGCTACCGCTTTAAGAAATAGTCTTCCTCTGTGCGCTAGTCGCACGGTGCGTATATGCACCGGCTACATCTTGTAGCACTTGTAGTCAATCCAACACCTGTGTTGGTAGACTAGGCATCCTCTGAAAAGGATGAATCAGGACGATTGGGAAAGTTTGACCCTCGTCCATCAGGAAGCCTTTAAATGGCAGTTACCCTTAACGGGGGAAGAAGGCAAGAAGCTCCTAGTGGAGCAGGGCCTTAAGGCCGTAAAGGCAAGGGTAAATGCCCTCATCGCTCATGTGGTGGAGCGGCTGATCGAAGTTTTTTGAGACTTGATCAGGCGGTACCACGGCGCCCAGACTGCCGACTAACGAAGGGGTTCCTCCGGATGTCTTCGACTGCTTGTGTTCTTGCTCACCTTGTGTACCCGACGGCCAGGCGTGGGTCGCTCCTCAGGTGGCGGGGACAGCGCACAGCGAATTCTTGGTGCAAGATTGAATTAACTAACTTGTGACGATACAACCGATGCGACCAGGCTTGATCACGTGCGATCAGGTGCTTAAACCACGTCAATTAACCGTGATCAGGCTTGATCAAGTTTGGGCTGATGCTAATAACCGACGATCAGCAGTATTCCGTCGTGATCGCAAGTGCGATCAGGCGGCAGTCCGATGCGATCAGGCGCTGAAATGAAGCCAATCGGTCGTGATCAGGCGCGATCAGGCTTTGGCTGACGTTAATAACCGTCGATCAACAATACTCTGTCTTGATCGCAAGTGCGACCAGGTACTGAAAGGCTCGATCAGGGGCTAAAAGATGCTTCCCAGTCGTAATATACCTTGATCAGACTTGATCAAGCACCGGAAGTCGTTCAAGTAGCAGTTGGCGAGATTTGCGATCGGCGATCACGATCACGATTTGCAAAAAAAAATGTCGATAAGGTGTTGATCGGTAGGGGGGGGTACTTGATCAGGCAGCGGAAGTCTTCACTGCCTGATCGCGGAGCCTCTAAGCCGTCAAACAGCTAAGGAACGCCCAAATCAATGCGCTCCTAGCCTAGACTATACGAGGAATAGGTATTTATATTAAAATCCACCTAGAGTTCCCGTGGGGCGCTTAAAGCAGCCGAACTCTAGGGGCCAAACGTTAATTTCACGGGGAAGAGGTGAGAGCACTGCTCGATTACGTTCCCAAAACCAAAAACCTTTACACGAAGAACCGCAGACACTGGGGTGGAGTTGTGGAGTGAGTTCCCAACACTCTACGTCTGCCGGTGGGCCAAAAATTGCACTAAGTGCTCCCGCCCGGGACGTAGAGGTATATACTAGTGAGGGAGGCTCAAAGGTGCCGTCCCTAAAACGATCTGCTAGATCGAACGCAAAAGGAGAACTTTATTAGCAATTAAACCCTTAGATCTACCCTGTTCATACTTTCAACCAATCCGCATCGTCCATTCGAAACGCCTTCCGTCCATCAGTCGACCTGATTTTTCCGCTTGTTCCTTGTTTGTTCGCTGGTGTTCGCCGCGTACCTGTAAGTAATCCGCACATCTTCTGTACCCCTTCTATATCCTGTCTATGTACACCACGGTGGTACGTACTACTATACCCACCGTGGTACACATGGCGGTACCTACTTATGTGCTACTGTATCCACTATCTGCGTCCACTATCAGGCCCCTAATTTAGGTCCTAATATTAGTCATAATATTAGGCCCCCTATGGGCCTAATAAAATGTCCAACATTAGGCCCTATTTTAGCCTAATTAAAAAGTCCGCTTTACGACATTCATGAGGCGAGCTGTAGTGGAGGTAGTTCCACGGGGGTGCGACCCCCATTATCGTTTAAGATAAAGGAGTTCACCGGGGAGAAGGGTGACAACCTTTACGTTTGGTTGCGAGAGGTCGAAACGGCCTTCGCCACAGCGAATATGACCGCTGATCACTTGCAAGTGGGATTTGCATTGACCCATCTTACGGGCAAAGCCCGTACATGGGTGTTTACGTGTTCAGATTCGGTCACGGACGTGTTCCCAAAATGGAAGGTCCTTAAGTAGAAGCTCACGGACATGTACGCAACGCCTGATCTGGTTTCCCAGAATCAACTGGCGTTCCTGAGGTGCCGTCAAGGAACTAAGGACCTGGAGATTGATTTCCAGGAGTTTAAGACCCTGTTGGCAGGGATGTACGCGAAAGCGTATTCGGACGATATGTCCATACCCGTCTTCATGGGAGGACTGATAGCAGGGCCAGCACGTTCGGAATTGTTCCGATGCCGACCCCAATCCCTGGAGGAGGCGTTTAAGATGGCGTTTAACGCCGAGAGGAACTTCCGTTCCTCTAAGGTGGGTCCCGAACCCATGGACCAGGTCGAGGCGGAGGAGAAACCTCCCGCTAAGAGTCACTCTGACTCTTTTCCACAGAGCTTCGAGGCAGAGCTCTTAGCTATGTTGCAGCAGCATGGGCCGCTGAGATGCTTCCTGTGTGGGAGCATGGATCATCTGAGGAACAGATGTCCGAAAAATCCCCAGCTAGACGCTCGCTACAAGGGACCAAGGGTGGGGAAAAAGCCCTTGTCCAAGCCGTCGGGAAACGAAGGCTCCCAGTAGGTGCGGGGCGCCCTACTGGGGTACCCCTCAGTGCTGTTAAGCCCCAGGGTAGGGGACGACAGCACAATGCCCCGAGGGAAACGGTCCTTTCTAGCACCGAGTTGGTGTACCAGCCAGGTTTGCTGGTAGTCCTTGCGGACGTGGAAGGATTTTATAAGCCTTGCAGAGTCTTGATTGACTCTGGAGCGTCTGACAATTATGTCAGACGAGCTTCTGCTGAGAAGAGTCGGCTGTATGCCGAGGCCCTAGAGGCACGTTCTCGTGACGTTGTCACGGTCCGTCTTGCGACGGGCGTACAGGTTTCTGTACCCAAGGTCTCTATTTACCTTAAGCTGAAGTTTGCAGACTTCGACAGCTTAGAACGTTGACTAGTCATGGATTTGGACTCGATGTATGACCTCATTCTGGGAATAAAGTGGCTGGAACGCCACGAGCCATGGATAGACTGGAAGTCTAAGTCTATTGGCTCAACGCACCCGCGGTCGGGTGAAGCATTGGCGAGTAATGAACCCACCTTTGCTCGATCACAAAAGCTATTCTGGCGTGACATGCCAGAGATTGGGATGTCTGAGACGATCAGTCCCAATGAGGTCAAGAAAGTGTTCCTTGACGAGGGGGATTCGTCGTTTAATCCCCACCCGATATATGCGAGACTGATGAGTCGCCAGTGGTAGAGGTGGATTCCTCTGAGGTTAAGCGCGATGCGCTTAGAGAAGAGACCCGAAGTTTGTCTCTTCTACAGGTCGGAAATGATTCCGACCACGCCGTGTCCGGCGAACAAGTTGCGACTCCAGTGGTAGGGGTAGAGACCCCTGTGGTTAAGCGCGAGGAGATTCCAAGCGAAGAGACCCGTAGTTCGTCTCTTTCGCACGTCGGAAATGATTCCGATTACGCCGTTATAGGTGAGACCGGCGAGTCACCGGTGGTAGAGGTAGAGACCTCTGTGGATAGGCGCGAGGCGCTTCCAATAGATGGGGCAATTGACTCCCCCCATCTGGGTCTCGAGATGAGTTCCGAGTCCAGTAGTCAGCAGTCCTACAGGATGCTGAATAGTGTGACAGGTGTTGTAACAGAAGGCGTAAGACTAGAACGGTTGCCTGGGGTAGGCGAACTGTTGTCGTTGGAGGAGATGTCCTTCAACGAGTTTGAGACTGCTTTGAAAGCAGATGAAATCGACGAGGTCGTCGTGTTGCGTCCGGAAGAGGAGATGAACTCCTCATCCACGATGGACGAGTCAGTTTTTGTGAAAACCAAACAGGCATTAAATTCCCAAGCGGCCTCAAGATCCTCGCGGATCCTGAGGACCCTTACGATTCCTTATTAAAAGGATTTGGAGATGTCATTAGTGAAAACCCGCCGATGGGGTTACCACCGGATCGGGGAGTCCGACATGAAATTGATTTGGATACCGGAACCAAATACTGCGTCACTAGGCAGTGGCCTCTCCCAAAGAAACAATGCGACGTCATCGACGCATTCTTCAAGGGGAAAGAAGAGGCAGGGATGGTACGGGAGAGTAAGTCTTCCCACTCGTCTCCCACCTTTTGTGTTCGTAAACCGAACGGAAAGTGGAGCATTGTGCATGCGTATAACAAGCTGAATGCAGCTACCGTACCCATGCAGACTCCGATTCCTCGGAAAGATGTCCTCCAGAACAATATGGCGGGCTGTACTGTGTACAGTGCCTTAGATCTGGTGGACGGGTATTATCAGGTGCTCATGCGAGCGTCCGATATTACGCTGACAGTGGTTAGCACGCCTAGTGGCATGCTGTGGGAGTGGCTTTTATGCCACAAGGGCTTTCAAATGCACCAGCGACTTTCAATCGCTTGGTGACTCAACTCTTCCGCCCTCATAGGAAGTACGCTCAGACGTACTTCGACGATATATTCGTCCATAGTCGTGCGGAAGGCGACTCGTCTGATGTTCAGACGCATCTGATACACCTTCGAGCAGTGCTCTAATGTATGCGAGAGCATAAGTTATATGAAAACGCATCCAAGTGTATCTTTGGTGCTGAGGAAATTCCTTTCCTCGGATGCTTCATCGGTAAGGATGGAGTGGGGCGGATCCCGCGAAGTTGAAAGCCATTGTGGAGTGGCCTTCGCCTGTAAATCTTAGAGATTTACGGAAGTGGCTTGGATTAGCCAACTATCTCCACAAGTACAGCGAGAACTACGCTGAAATGGCGAAGCCATTGACCGACCTTCGTAAGAAGGATATTGATTGGTGTTGGGAGACCAAACACCAAAACGCTTTTGAAGCGGTTAAGGGGAGCTTGTTAAAAGCTCCCGTTCTTGCTCTCCCAGACTCTGGGAAACCATTTAGTGTCGTCTGCGACGCCTCCGATTTCGCAATCGGATGTGCTTTGTTACAAGCAGACGATGCAGGAAGGGAACGCGTAATTGCGTTTGAGTCGAGGCAGATTAAAGCTGCATAACGGAACTATCCCGTTCATGATAAGGAGCTACTTGCAATGAAGTATGCTCTTGTCAAATTTAGGGTTCACCTACTCGGTTCAAAGCCGTTCGTGGTTTATACTGACCTCGCGTCCTTACGGACAGCGACCAAGTCGCCTCATCTCTCCCAACGGATGGCCCGTTGGCTCTCCTTCTTTGCGGAGTACAACTTTGAGGTTAAGTATAAACCTGGCAATCAGAACGTGCTTGCAGACGCGTTGTCGCGTCGTCCCGATTACGAGCTCGCTCACGCGACATTCGTCACCACATCTGTGGTGGATCTCATACGCCAGGCGTATGAGAAAGACCCACAATGTACGGCGCTTATCAGCGCGTTAGGTGAAAAGGGTCTTGGCTCGTCTGAGCCAACCCTGTCAAGTCGAGCTAAAGCTCGTTTACACCGTTACAGTTACTGTGACGGTCTGCTATTTTATAGCACGAGCGCGGAGGACACTTCGCGGGTGGTAGTTCCTCATAATGAGGAACTGAAGTATAGAGTACTCTTTGAGGCACATGACGCCCCTACCGGGGTTCATTTAGGTCGGGATAAGACCTACAGCGCTTTAAGCGCTCTGTATTGGTGGCCTAACATGTATAAGTGGGTCGGTGCGTATATACGCACCTGTGAGACGTGCCAGAGGGTCAAACCCTCTGCAAGTTCAGCTGCGCCTTTGGCGAGCTTATCGGTTCCAACGGAGTGTTGGAAATCCATTAGCATGGATTTTTTTTCGGTTTTCCGAAGGATAAGGCCGGTGTAATGGGGTGCCATTACATAATTGATATTCAAGTTAGAATATCACAGTTTAATTTCAGACGCGTTGTCTGAAATTTAAATAAGAGATTATAAGTTATTATAATCTAAGAAGGAAAAGTCGATTCGGTATAAATACCGAATCTTGCAGGTTAACTAATAGTACAGTTAGTTAAAGACTTGATATTATTATATTAATTAGTTAGTTACTATACTATTAGCCTCTAAACCACCCATTAAATAAACACTCTTAATTTTGCGTTCTTAGGCATAAGTGAATAATAATATATTTACTTTTATTATAGGATTAGTTGTTACCAACTAATCCTGCCCTAATTGGAATGCGCGCTTCCTCGCAAGATACAGTGTAAGCCTGTAACAGGATCAGTCCTGTTACACCTGGTAGCACTTTGTGGTCCGTCTTAACGGCCACAGTTCCGTTCTGCTAGTTAACTAGCGGAGAGAAGATTAAGAGCCTCTCGGCATCATGTCGCGAGACATGTCGGCTGACGAGCGAGAAAGAACACTGGAAGAGGTGAATAAACACTTCCCTCACTTCTCGTCGCGTAGTAAAGACGCAACGGTGGAAATGATTCGGTCTATGGGGACCGACATAATTACCTTCATCAAGAGTAAGTCTCCGGAGGAAGTGGTACAGGTAGTGAACCGCTTTAGGCTAAACCACCTAGAAAAGCCAGAACGGCCCGCGCCAGAGGCAGAGCGGACCGCAACTGCACCTTCAACGCATAGCGTTGAAGTAGTAAAGGCGCGCGTACCACCCTTTACCGGCGAAGGGGGCGAGCCCCTTCGTAGATGGTTCGCAGAGGTGGAAGATGCCATCTCTGTGCAAAATATTGTTGACGAACGTCAACAGGCGTACTTCGCCACAACATGTCTAGGCGGCAGAGCCAGGGCATGGGCTATGAGTCGCAGAGCCACTGATGACTCTGCGTTCCTTACTTATAAGGAATTTAAAGCTAAGCTAAAGCTCAACTTTGAAGCTCCAGAAATGGAGCTAAGTAGTCGGCAGGAGTTTATGGAACTCCGGCAAGGTAAGCTTGACCTTCAAGCTTACGCTCAGAAGACGCAATATTTGCTGTTAAATATTGTGTATGAGCCGGTACCCCCTGCTATGCAGGTCACTGGTTTCATTAAGGGACTCAATGATGGTCCCGTCAAACAGAGTCTCTATAGGAACCCGCCAGATACTCTGAGGGATGCCATTGATATGAGCATCCGTGAGGAGTTCATCATGCGATCAGCGTCATCGCATGCTGGGTACAGCCGAAGGGCTCAACAGCCCTTCGCTTTTGACATGCCGCAACGGCATGTCAACAATCAGCAGTCAGGCATACGAAGCTCACATTTCGTCTCAAGAAACATCCACCCGCGCCAGAGCATGGGCGGTGGAGGTCCAGAGCCGATGGACCTATCGGTTGCGGTTGCTTCGAACACGAAGCAACCGAAATTTAAGAAGAATATTCGCTGCAATAGATGCGCGAAAATGGGGCATTTTGCCCATGAGTGTATGACACCGCGTCCGGTGCCACGCAGTCAGCGGACGGAACCGTCCGGTGCCACGCAGTCAGCGGACGGAACCGTCCGATGCACGGCGACACCAACAGGGACATCACCCTGTTGGTGCAAAAAACGAGAATCGCCAGTAGGGGCGGGGCGCCCTACTTGGAATGTTATCCCACATGCCTCCATAGGGCATGTGAGGGTAATAGCCCCAGACGGGACTATGTCCTGTAAAGAGGTGCAGGGTGATTGGAAGCCTCTTATCACCCTGGAGGTAAAGCCGCACGGGAGCGATGTCCCCATGCGAGCTTTGTTTGACACAGGAGCGTCAAACAATTTCGTTAGAACTCAGAGTCTAACGCCGTTGAGCTTCGTAGAGGTAGAAACCCCACGAAGTATGTTGTCAGTCCGGTTATCAACAGGTGCAACCGTGACTATTCCAAAGCGTGTGATTAAAACACGCTTCGAGTTGAATGAACTGTCATTCGAGGATGAATTCATCGTCCTCGATTTAGATAACATGTTTGATGTGATACTTGGAATCCCATGGATGTCCAAGTTTAAACCTTCGATCGACTGGGTTAACCTATCTATCGACTGCGGCGGACGCACAGGATCTGATCACCCTTTGTGTAATCCGGCTGTATCAGAGGATACAACCGCAGCGTCAGACAGTCTGGTGGATAGCGATGGCGCCACCAGGTCTGTTCTGACACGATCAGTGGAAGGTACCTCCGCTGGTTCAGAGGGACTACCACACGCAACAGAAGAGTCGTTGCGTGTTGGAGAGAAACATTCCACGGGTGATAAAGAACACCGTGAGAATGAAGTTGTATCCACGGTGGGAAACACCCACCGTGAGAATGAAATTGTATCCACAGTGGGAAACACCCACTGTGCGACCGAAGGTTCCAACACGACGAATTAATTCCGTGTTGATGAGAGTGAACTCACGATCGAGTGCAATCGTGAGCAAAACTCCGTGGTGGCCAGTGCCCACCACGTTGAGTTAGCCATGCGCACGGGTGATAAAGACCACCGTGTCGCAGAAAAGGCGGCCGATCAGACGAGCACATCTGATCGCCAAAATTCCATGGTAGGCAGTGGCCACCATGATGATGAGTATTTGCACACGGTGAATCGTAATCACCGTGTAGCAGCCAATCAGAAGAGTGCGTCTGATTGCATGGGCAGTTCCGTCGAGACGATCAACGTCTTGACGAAAACGGAGACCGGATTAGCTACCCAGTCTCTGTTGATGGAACACCCTCCGAAAGAAGGTTTGGAGGTGATGGCTCTTCCAGCGCTAAGCTGGAAGAAGTTTATGAGAAACTTGCACGATGGTCAGATCGAACAGATCTGTATCATCGTTGCAACAGATGATGTAGTGGATATTCGTGAACGAATATCCACATTATAAGTGGAAAACATTGGGAAAGAGGTTCCCAATGATCAAACGAGAGTTCAGCGCTTTGAAGCGCAGAGCTGGGAGTTGCTTAAAGCGAACTCCCATTTTATGAGGTACTTCGGGAATACGCTGACGTATTCCCAGAAGAAGTACCTAGCGAGCTCCCTAAGGATAAGGGAACTCGTCATGAGATTGACCTCGTGCCAGGCACGAAGTATTGTGTTACGCGGCAATGGCCGTTGCCGCGTGATCAGGTAAAAGCGATCGACGAGTTTTTCGAAGCTCGTCGTAAATCAGGCCAAGTGCGGGAGTCTATCTCACCGCACTCTACCCCCACCTTTTGTGTGAAGAAGTCCACAGGTGGGTGGAGAATCGTTCACGCTTACAACAAGCTGAACGCAGCGACGGTACCGGCACAGACACCGATACCGCGGAAGGATGTCATCATAGATGGCATGTGCGGGAGCACCATCTTTAGTGCTCTCGATCTAAGAGATGGATTTTATCAAATCCTAATGCGTGAGAAGGATATACCTCTCACGGCGGTAAGCACTCCAAACGGCATGCTTTGGGAGTGGCTTGTTATGCCGCAGGGGCTTCGAAATGCCCCTGCTACGTTTAACGGATGCGTAACGCATCTATTAAGCCCGGTGCGAGAATTAGCACCGAGTTATTTCGATGACGTGTTCATCCATAGTAAGGGTGAACACGATATAAGCGATGTAGATGTCCATAGGGAGCATCTACGTCGAGTGTTAGAGCTTATGCGTAAGCATAAGCTCTATGCAAATCTGAAGAAGTGCAGCTTTGGTGCACCTGAGATACCCGTTCTTGGATGCTTTGTGGGCAAGAACGGGGTGTGTACTGATCCAGAAAAGATCCGGGTGATAGTTGAATGGCCTACGCCAAACAACGTTAAGGAACTTCGAAAGTTCCTTGGGTTGGCAACATATTTGCACAAGTATTCGTGCAACTATGCTGGGTTGATACGACCTCTTTCTCAATTACTTAAGAAAGATGTCGAATGGCATTGGGATACCCAATGTCAAGATGCTTTTGATGCAGTCAAGCAAAGCTTGACTGAAGCGCCTGTCTTGGCTATAGCCGATAACGAGCGTCCGTTCCACGTCGTTTGCGACGCGAGCGATTTCGCTATCGGCTGTGCTTTGATGCAGCGTGATCACGATGATCGTGATCGCGTAATCTGCTATCAATCGCGTCAGTTGCGCCCAGCCGAGCGCAACTATCCAGTGCATGACAAGGAACTCCTTGCCATGAAGTACGCACTGGCTAAGTTTCGGATCTATCTATTGGGAGATAGACCGTTTGTGGTTTACACGTACCGTGCGTCGCTACGCACGGCCGTGAATTCACCACACATTTCTCAAAGAATGGCTCGATGGCTGTCATTCTTTGATGAGTACAACTTTACGGTTGAATACAAACCCGGAAAGTTGAACGTGATAGCAGATGCGCTATCACGAAGGCCCGATTACGAGATGAAACCGTCCGTAACCGAAGGGGCCGGTGCAAACGCTATCCGTTGCACTGCTTTGTCGTCGTCAATTATACGACAAGTACGCGAGGCGTACAAAACAGACGAGGAGACACGTCTGTTGATTGATTACTTACGTAATAAATCAAGTGAGAAACGCGACGAACTCCCATAGTTCCTCCGCGCTTGCGTGCATCGATATCGACTGCACGATGGTCTGCTGCTTTACAGCACAGACCAAAAAGATGAAAGTCGCATCGTCGTTCCAAACGACGATGATCTCAAACATCAAATTATGTTTGAGTATCATGATGCACCGATTTCGGGGCATCAAGGTCGGGAGAAGACATACGCTTCTCTCGCACGTGACTTTTACTGGCGAAACCAGTACAAGTGGGTACGAAATACGTACGCGCTTGCGAGATTTTCCAGCGCGTTAAGCCTGCACAGTCTGCACAGGCTCCGCTGCAGTATCTGCCGGTTCCGAAAGAGTGTTGGAAGTCCATTTCAATGGACTTCGTATTCGGTCTTCCACCCGACAATAGTCGGAAGGCTGGAATAGTGGTCTTTGTAGACCGTTTCAGTAAGATGGTACATCTTACTGCAGTATCAGCGAACGTAACCGCCGCTCAAACAGCGCGGATATCCGTTGATACGGTATTCAGTTTGCACGGAATGCCGGAAGACATTGTCTCGGATAGAGATCCGAGATTTACAGGACGTTTCTTGAAAGAAACGTTCTCATTGTTAGGAACCCAGTTGAAGATGTCAACTGCGGACCATCCGGAAACGGATGGGCAGACGGAACGGGTTAACCGCGTTCTCGGAGACATGTTGCGATCATACGCACATGCCTTTGAACAGTGGAGTGACTACCTGTCACTCACTGAATTTGCGATTAACAATTCAGTGCATGCTTCAACTAAGCATAC
Source organism: Peronosclerospora sorghi (assembly GCA_026184515.1). Lineage (NCBI taxonomy): Eukaryota > Oomycota > Peronosporomycetes > Peronosporales > Peronosporaceae > Peronosclerospora > Peronosclerospora sorghi. Next base: position 785,609 of record CM047592.1, on the reverse strand, counting down.
ACCGTTCTACGTGAATGCTTTAAGGCATCCACGAACCCCAGCTTTACTTGGCGGTACGCCAAATCTAAGTGGGGGAGGGACCCGCTCAAATTTTGAGCGAGTCAATGCACAAGTTGTGACTGCAACTTGTGAACAAAACGATGGCCCTTCTACTGAAAATACCGTAGAAGCGGAAGCAGCTTCAATTGAAACTGAAGCTGCATAAGATGAATATGTGTCTGCAGCAATGGCTGCAGACAACGAGGACAATGCACCTACTGCTGATAAAGCAGTAGATGAACTCGTATTACAGCGCCAAGCTGTAATACGCTATGTAAAGGATGAACTTGCCTCTGCTTTTGATAAGCAAATGCAAAATGCATACAAACAAGGAAGGAAGAGCAAAAACTCCTTTCTTAAAGGTGAATTAGTATTATTAAGTACTACTAATTTGCCTACACATGCAATAAGCAACTTGCCTACACGGAAGTTGCTTCCTAAGTACATTGGATCTTTCAAGGTCCAAGAGATTCGGGGGAATGCCTATACCTTAGACATAACCACAGCAATGCGGCTTCACCCAACATTCTATGTTGGGCGGCTCAAGCCGTATCACTCGTCTTCGTCTTACGACGAGACGCAGAACCACGGAAGATGCCGTGCTTCTCCAAGTCTCCCAAGAGAGACTTGTAATCGGCCTCCAGCCGTTGGTGAGCAGAGCGGAGAGTCGTTACCTCCGCCTTCGACTGCTCAAGATCAGCCGTGCGCCGATCGAGCTCTCCCTTATAGCGGGAAAGCTCAATGTACAGAAGATCATTCTTCTGCTGGAGGGCAGTGTGCGCCCCGAGGATGTCGCGGACGTCCTCGCGAAGAGACCGATATGTCTTCACAAGTGAGACATATCGCTGCTCAAGGAGGAATAACCCTCCTCGAGCTTGCGGAGCGAAGAACCATGCTACGCAACAACAACGGCGAGGGGATTCTCAACCTCCGCCGCCCCTGATTGATAATCAGGGGAATAAGCGATATATCCTCGAGCGCTTGATCTCGAAGCGCTCGGTGCTTTTGAAGAAGGGGCAGCGTACCGAGTACTTGGTACGCTGGCTGGGATATCCCCAAGAGCTCGACTCTTGGGAACAGATTGAGGTTCTGAGGGCCGACGCCCCAGACCTTTTGACTGAGTTTGAGAAGAAGTCTCAAACTCATAATGCGAAGTAGCATCAACAGTAGGTGTTGATGCATTCAGGGTATCAATTAAACCCTGAATTTCGGCGGTTACGGAAAAGCCACCGTACCCCCGCAACTCCTCCTCTGACAGACGAGGAGCGCCCTGCGGACACCGCGGGCAAACGAGGTGAGAAGGGACACCACACTTTAACCCTTCTTTGATGCAAACAAAATGGATGTATTCCATTTTGCCTGTTCGTGAGTGCTTTAAAAAGCGCTCGCGCATTACGTGAACTTTATCCACGTAGTCATCGGGGCTTTTGTTGTAGTTGTCAACAAAAGCATTCTAACTCTGAGTCAGGGCGTCTTTATCGTCCCTGTTCTTCCCTTACCCTTTCCGGCTCGAATAATATCGAACCTGGAAAAAGAGGTCAATAAAGTACAGACGTCTATCGTCTGTACTTCTGTCGAATCGACGTGACTGGATGTCTTCGCAGTCATCCAGCACGTTGATATCGAACAACGTATACTGGCAGTCCCGTTTACGGTGACCGCCACTGTTGGGGGAAATAGCCCAGCCAGGGGTCCAAAAACCCACTCTGTACGGAACATGTGGTTCCGTACGATGATACGCTTTAGAAGCGGCAGCCGCCGCTTCTGTTCGAGCTCTTTTAGCAGGCGGAGCACCGCCTGCTTCAACACCACGCGCCGGGGTTAAATCACCCCGACGTGGAGACGTACTTGGTCCAATCGGGGTTCTGCGTTCCCGCAACCATCTGTGATGATCATTGTCGCTGTCATAGCTGACAGCGACACAAGAGTTATCATCGCTGTTAGGAGATGAGCACCTAGCGAGTTTCGACTCGCTAGATCCTTTAGTGGGGACATCTGTATCCCCATCACTTTGTTCGGAGTCAGAACTCCCGAACATGGCCCTCTTGGCAACACGCCATTCGGAAGTTGCCATCATGCGAGATGTTACATTAGCAACATCTCCCTGTTTCTTGTCTGATGCCGCCTTAGCAGCATCTGTGGTCGAAGACGGTACGTCTTCCGACCTTTGCGTAGTTGACGCTGCTAATGCAGCGTCACCGTTGTCACTCAACACCTCAGCACCTAGTGCTGAGGCGGAGGAAGAAGCTCCTTCAATGTTTTCAGCAGCGCTCTTTAGAGCGCCGCCGCCGTGTGTCTTGACCATCGAGTCGATGGTCAATCAGTTGGTGAATGTGAAATTCCGACCAACAAGTGCCACCCATGATTGGCCAAAATAAGAATTATTATTGGCCAACCACGTTAAGTGGGGGTGATGTAATGGGGTGCCATTACATAATAGATATTCAAGTTAGAATATCACAGTTTAATTTCAGACGCGTTGTCTGAAATTTAAATAAGAGATAATAAGTTATTATAATCTAAGAAGGAAAAGTCGACTCGGTATAAATACCGAATCTTGCAGGTTAACTAATAGTACAGTTAGTTAAAGACTTGATATTATTATATTAATTAGTTAGTTACTATACTATTAGCCTCTAAACCACCCATTAAATAAACACTCTTAATTTTGCGTTCTTAGGCATAAGTGAATATTAATATATTTACTTTAATTATAGGATTAGTTGTTACCAACTAATCCTGCCCTAATTGTATTGCGCGCTTCCTCGCACAAATACAGTGTAAGCCTGTAACAGGATCAGTCCTGTTACAATCTCCATCGGAATCACTCATCGATAATCAAATAAAATCACTTCAACCAGTTTCGTTACTCCACTAGCCCTTTCAACAGGGGACTTTCCACTAGTTCCACGTAACGTAACCACGAACGAATTCCACGAAAGCACACTCGATATACCAAGAAAATTCCACGATATACTTAGGCGAGCCTTGGGCTCATAACCTGTTAAAAAACCAAATAGATGGTCTTAAACACTTTCCGCAATCTTGACTCACCTTGTGACAAAGTTTCAGCAAGGGAGGATCAGTGGTAGAGGCAAGGTAGTATGCGCCGTTCAGCGGCTGTGGAGAGTTCAGTAAAGTAGTGCTTGATAGTATGCAAAATAGAAACTATATTATGTAAGGTTACTTAAGTAGCTATCCAGTAATAAATGCAACTTAAACCAGTAACCGCCGATATATGCATAAATGTATGCCATTCCAAACAGCCAATGGGATTCCACCATCCTGGAAGAGTGCAAAGTCCAAAGTGGCTACACACTCTTCCAACAATTCATACTCTGTCTGCTGCCGATACCTTCCGATGAAGACTTCAACAAAATCTCTGTTCTCATAAACAGAATAATAAGTCCTTTGCAGAGAACAAAAAGACTTATTCATTGAGCAGATGTCGGCGTCGATAGAAGCAAACGTTTGCGATGGTCAGATTGACCTTTCTCGATTCCGAGAAGGTGCTTTTCGTACTTGTCGACATCGACAGCAACGTACATTTCCGCCATGAGCTCCTCAAATTCTTGATAGTCATGTGTATACCCGCTATATTCTTGAGTCATTGATTGCAAGGCGCTCAACCCCAACCGGCCTACCGAATACTTATTTAAGAAGATATGCTGTCTTGGTTGCCCTCAAGAGTTTGACTCTCGGGAGAGAATCGAGGTACTAAGAGGTTATGCTCCAGACCTTTATGAAATGCTCGAGCGTCACACTTCTACTCGAAATAAAAACTATTGCTTTCAGAGCACTATGACACTCCGCTTTATCCCACCCAATGTACCACGTGGTAATCCGACCATGGTCGAGTGGTTCACTGCTCACTACGGGAACGGAAGGTCTCGGGTTCAATCCCGAGCCGAACCAAGTTGGTTGGTTTCAGAAAGTATAATGTGACGAATTCAACCAAAGTACCACGTGGTCAGGTACTGCGTAACCACAGTACGCACGCATCCTCTCGTTTAGAGTCTTAACTGTAAGTCCAACAAAGCAGAGTGTACCTAAATATTCAGCGAAGTGAGGGTGAAGTCCTTAACACAGTATCTAAGACCCGTAAACCACTTGAACAGTGGTTCTTACGTCCTCTCAACCAGTTCAGAAAGCTTTATGTTGTGAAGCCGCACCACGACAACGTTGGGCGATCAGCTTGGCGCCTAAACACACATGCAGCACCGTCTCGCGAGTGTAGCCACCAGACCCATTGGGTGCGCAGGATATCCAGGAGATAATTAAGATCGTCATGTCCTGCCCGATCTCAAATCTAGCTAGATCAAGGTCAGGATGATCGAATCGATCGGTTCTGCGTTATGACATGAACCGATTAATGGCGTGATCCACTCCTGGGTTGTCTCCTCTTTTTCTCTCACTCAATCGTCATGACCTCATAAGGCCATCTCTCTTTCACATATATGGTAACCGTCGCGTAGTCCCGGTTGATCCAAGCTCTCGACGAGATGAATCCGTTTTGCGGGTGTTAGCTCATCGCCATATTTAGTAAAGATGCTAAAAAGCACAGACGAAGAAATCAATTTTCCTTCCCTCCCAACATCAATAGTATGACGACTTCAAAATCGCCCGTGGATTTCTTGGCGCCATTCGAACAGCGTCTTTTTCCTCTCAAAGAGACCGAAAAGTGTAACAAATGCTGATATTTCCCGGTCTTGATCGATTTGGCATCAATACCACCCAAAATTCCAATATCCATAACGGCCCCGATGCGATGTGAAGCACCGCGGGTAGCACTTCGATTCCTCTACCTCTGTGATGAGCGTATTTTAATTTTTGACCCGTCCAACAAGAGTGCAGGAGAGTCAGCAGCTGATTCACGGCCGAATCTCCTGGAAAGAGACGCGAGGTTGCAAGTGGTGGCTCGATGACGGTCTTGAACATTAGTCGTACAGGTATTCAATACCCTATGCGCTTTATGGCATCACGTCACTTGGCACTCTACTAGCGCAAACTACGAGTAAGACGGTTCGGCGACACAAAAAACAACTCAACCTGCTGCCACTGTCTCCTTCAACAAGCCTCGAATCTTGTCGATCGTCCCGCATGAAGCTCTTCCACCATGTCAATTTGCGTAAATTGCGTATCGTCCTGGGATGAGTCGCTCGTCTTGAGTAGGATATGTGTCGTTCTCTCGCAGTTTACGAGATACACTTAGGCAAAACGGTGATACACGCATTGCTGATCCTTATAGGATTCCCATTTCAGTATAGGAGCCGACCGCTCCCCTTTATCGGCGAGCTACATTCCAAGAAAAGTCGAAGGAATCTGGACCGTCTATCAAGCGGCTGTGTAATGGTAACTCGTCCCGCTGCTTCCACGGATGTTAAAGGCACTGGGAAAACCCCAAAACACCCTATTAGTATACTGGGGAAACTACTGGATAGACATGTATATCACATAACGCAGTACCTCAAATGTCCCTGCAATACCTACGACCACGTGCTCCACAACTAACAAGCCAATCGAAGAGAAAGCAGCGGGCGCATAACAAGCCAGCGCGTCATTTACCGTTCTTTTACCTCCTACTACTCCAAATAACGGCGTTTTACGGTAAGTCGACCACTTTCAGGGTTCAAGTAGCCTCGGATAAGGAACCGACCATAGCAGTTTTTCCCTTTGCCGAGCACAACGTAGCGGCTAGCGGCCGGCTCATCCGCATTGGTCGCATCTACCTCAACCCTTTCCACATCTTCGTCTTCATCTTCGTCTTCTCCACTTGACGAGGGCATGGGTAGAAACTCAAAATCCAGTTGATCTTCTCGAATTTTGACTAGTTTTCCGTCAAACTGTCGTAGCTTAAAAAACCCTCCATACTTTCCGGAGACAGGTCGTTTATCATGCAGGGGGCGCGAGCGGGGGACACGTACGTGGGACGTGTACTCGAATGGGCTAACACTTTTACAATTGTTAAAAGCGTCGTCACTGAAACCCCAATTACCGCGAAAAGAGGCTCGCTGATTAGTACGCACAGAGTACGAACCCTTGAGAATCGGATCGGTTGCTTCCACCTCAAAAACCGCAAACTCGGATGGAATAACTGGGGAAGAAATCTTTCGTTTCCGTTTCAAGCGCCCCGTCAGTGATTCATCACATTCCGGCGAGCGAACGCACTTTTGTTTCATCAGATGGCAAGATCCACAATTTCTTTTTGAAACGCGACGCTTCTTGGATACAGAGGATACATTTTCATCGTCTGAGGAACTTGCAATGCTAATTAATGATGAAGACGACGAGGATTCAGAAGACGACCCAGACGATGCAGAGCTAGAGGTCTTGCTAGTGTACGGATGGACGCATGTGTCGTCATTTTTACCTTTACTTAAACACCCTTTTTTCTTTGAAGTCGTAGCAGCATCGAAATCCAGACCACCATCAAGTCCAAACACGTCGTCGACCGCCATAGCAGCAACATCTAAAATGGAAGAAGCCTCGTGGGTGGCTTCCTCCTCGTTCTCGTCATCAAACCATTGGTATTCCAGATGACTCGACTCCACTTCGACATCATCATCGGCACCATCATTATGCTCAAGAAAGAGATCTTGGTCCTCATCGCCTTGATGCACTTCGAGCAAGTGCATGGCCTCGTCCGCACTAAGATGTGATATGATTGGATTTGTTGGTATTGTGACAGACTCGACATCCGCACAAACGCTTGTATCCAGGACATGATCCATCATGACGTCGTTCATAACCGTTGTCAGGTCGTCAGCAGCATGGATTCGATTTTCCCTTGTCGTATCATTCGCCAACTCTGGTGTTTCAAGTGATAAAGACCCAGTGCGACACGTCTCTTCGGCCTGAACCTTGCACATCGTGTTCTCGATCGCATCTCTCTCCTTCTCCTTCCCATCTTTCACTTCTTCGGAGCCAGTGTTCCTCTTTTTCGTCGCTTCCATAGACGTGTCACGTCGACCTACCGCTCCTTGCCAACCGTCTTCCGTCTTCCCCTCGGTCTCCACGACAACTGCTTGTGCCTCCCTTCCTCCCGTCATCCGCCTTTCTGCCGCTAAATCCTCCAACAAAGTATCTTCCGTCTCCTTTGTGTCAACTGCAGCGAGATCCTTGACCGCCTCGGCTCCGTTCATGCCGTTACCGTGTTCCACCTCGTTCAGCTCGATGAATGCCGCGTGTGGACCCGTTTCGACGGGCGAATCGAACGAAGTTGTCTTCGCGTCTTGTGCGACATGTTCCTTCTCACCAGACGGCGCCTGCACGTGCTCCAGCGTCTCCATCGTGTTGCATTCCGTGCGGCTAGCTCCTTGCCACGAACTCGTTTTCGAAGTGCGTACTTAACGCAGTAAGTACGTACCACTCCTTTCATTGGTTCGTTCACGGCACGCGGTTTTGAACCAATCATTCGCCGCTTTCATTCACACCCACCCACCCACCCGTGAGTGCCATGATTGTCCCCGTCCGGTGCTTCACGTGCGGCAAAGTACTGGCGAATAAATGGGAGACGTACTTGGGTCTACTGCGTGCAGACTATACGGAGCGAGATGCACTCGACGAGCTCTCGCTCAAGCGCTACTGCTGTCGCCGCATGATGCTCACGCATGTCGATCTCATTGAAAAGCTCCTGCATTACAATACTGGCGGTACAGTACAAGCTGTAGCATTTATATACTTGCGTTTTGGAGTGGGCATGGTCTTATGCTTCTCGTTGTTTTTAAATGGTATCGTATTCATGCTATAGCGATTGAACGAGGGGACGATTGACAGCGCGCGCGGAGCAGCAGGAAAAAACGTAGGGACCGTTGCTCGATGGACACGGGAGCATAGGCAAGCAGGCGTGCAACAACTTAGATAAAAAGCAGTTTTTCCACCAGATCCTGCTCCTGATCGCGAGGCGCATCGCTCTTTAGAAAGCCCCAGTGACGTAAGGTGCAGAATGCCCGAAGAAAACGCGCTTGGAGGGCTGTGTCCTCGCCGGTTTGCTTGTCGTGGCTCGTGCTTGTGGCTACCGCTACCGCCTTTTCGTCCTCTTGCACTTCCGACGCAAAACTTTCGTACCACTCGCGAAGACTCAACATTGCACTTGCACTCTCCTGATAGAACAAGAAGGCGAGACCAACGTCGTGAAGCCACGACATGAAACGCTTTTCATCCTTGTTCGAGGCACTCGCTTGGCCCATACCCGCATCTAGCAGCACATTGCAAAGCATGTCATAGTAATTGATAGACAGACGCTGCTCGAGAACGTCCGCCGCCGACAACACAGACCACTCTATGACGAGCGTATCGGCTGGCGACGCCTTACCGGATGCCACTGGAGCGATCAACACTGATACCAGACGATCGGTAAACAAGTCCACGAGCTCTTGTCGCAAAGCCGTGAGCATCTTTGCGGGTGCTTTTTCCATTCTTGCGTACGCACAAAGCATCGAGAGCTCGTTTAAAGTCGATGCCACCGCTTCGTCTTCGTCTTCATCCAAGCGAAAGACACGAAACACAGCCCGCCAGTCTCCAATCATGCCCGACAATAAAGCCCATCGACACGTTCGCAGTCGTCGCAGGACTTCACTGAAACATGGCGCTTCACTCAGTCGACCCTCTAACGCTAACGCCAGGTGCGTCACTTTCCGCTCCTGTTCCTCCCTGCCATCCATTCGCACGTCTAACCAGGAGCAACTTGATCGAAAACACTCCCACCCCCTTCGCCAGCGCGTTCGCCGACGACGCTCAGTGTGCAAAGCCAGCTGCAAGACACTGGTCCAGCTCTCCTTATCAACAAGAGTCCCACGTGATGAATCAATTACACGTGACATCAAGTCTTTCCGCTCAGAAGCAGTGCACAAAGCAAGCCACGACGCCAGTGCGTCATCTGTCGTAGCTTTTCCTTCCTGTATAAGATGGTGACGCTGATTTTTCATCCAGATAGAGAGACGACGTGGTAGCCGTGGAATTTCAGCAGCATGCAAGAACAAGCAATCGCCCGGATCATCGACAGCGAGTGCTAGAAAACTCCAGGGAGAGCGTTGAAAATGGGTAAATAGGACGAGCCGCAGCGCTAGCAGGAGACGTTGGATGCTGGGAAAACGATCATGTCGGCTCGCAATCGCTCGTAATACGGGACCACTGAGTGAAAAGGGTAACTTTGCCTTCACGACTAACGCTTCCAATACATCATCAAAACATTTGTGAGAATCCAGGAGCGAGAAAAACTGGAGCTCTAATCGATTGGTTATCGTCACATCTAAACGTCGCAAGGCAGGGGCAGTGGCTGTCGCGACGCCAACGATAAATCCCATTGTGTTGCTCGTTGCATTCCCGTGATGCGTTTCTTGCTGCTGTCGTATAAAATGAGTCCAAATCGCCAAAAAGTCACCAAAAACTTGCTGCGAGAATGCTTCCATCTGTTCAATACATAGCAAAAGAAATGGACGAGGGGGATCAGATGGCGGTAGAATGTGTGCTTCTGCGTCTGTCTTCAGAAAGTAGTAGCGCTCATGTTTGACCAGTTGCTCCTTTACAAGTTTCCGTCGATCTGTTACGATCGAGGAATCACTCGAGCATTCTTCAAGGAATGATACATATTGACGGAACACACGCTGAAGCATCCCTGCTAATGCTCTCTCTGTGGTGCTCGCGTGACAACTACTACTCGGTTTGTCCAGATCAGAGGCAAAAACATTCAAGAGCTTCGCTCGACACTTTGTTATCCGTCGCTTTAACCACACAACTGCTTCGTCATAGCACGCAATACACCGTATGATCTTGTCTTCCTCCTTTTCTTCTAACTTGTGCACCAGATTCAATGCTTCCTCAAGTCGGTGGTCCACCATTTCATTCAGCATACCAATCAATTCACGATTGAAGACGGACAGAATTTCATCTACATCATGTTTAATACTAGTCAACAGCTTGGACATTGTCCATCGCCGATAGAACACGGACGCACGACGTCGTTTTCTCTTCCCTATCTTGGGTGACTTGAACTCAAACTCACTACTTTCGGACGCGGAATCCAAATCCAGACGACTAGTATCCCACTCTTTTTCTTCTTCATCCTGTCGAGTCAAATCCACCACTTTATCCGCCATTTGTAGATGTGCTGTGGTCGCTTGTTCTGTTCGCGTCAGACGTCGCCCAGCGTTTTCCACCGCTACTGGTAGTTCACCTAATGGTAGCAGATCAAAATTTTCGACTACATCTTCCATCCACTGAGCTTCCGTCTGTTTCACCACATACACCTCGGCCACCGTCTCAGCCAACCACTCGATCAAGTGTCGAGCACTTGATACCTCCCGAGGCACCACAAGACACAGCGGAAACGTGCGCCGTAGTTTGTGCATTAACGGCTGGACCCACAACTCCCCGGACGTGGCGTCGGTCCCAGTAATTACTGCAGCGGTTGGATACGCATGGAACTCGGGGAAGACTACCGGTGCATGATGGTCACGAAGTGGGTGAGGTACTGACGAAGCAGCGCTTGCGCTCGTACATGAACGCGTGCTCACCTCCTCTCGCGAGCAGTACTTTTCAAAGAATCGCACGACCTGACTGTAGCTCGAGTCATTGTTCTTACTTAGCAACGCTTGGATCGATTCCCGTGTGGTCGCACACACAAAGTAGTACGCGAGTTCTTGACACTTGCTGTAACATTCGGACGACGCGAGCGACGCGAGAGGAAAGAGACATGCGTCTCGATTTTGGTCGTCCGTGGCCCCATCGGACGAGACAGTTGCGCGCACGGGATACTGGATCGACACGCCCGTCGAAAAGGCCGTCGCCTCCATAGTACGTGGTAGGACAGAGCTGTCTCCTTTTCAGCCAATCCAAACGTAGCTGACGTACTACAGATCTCTCAGTGAACATCTTGAAGCGTCACCACGCTCGAGAGGTAGACATGATGTACTGATGACAGGGACGCTGTGTAGCCACCTGTTCGCACGTCCACAAAAGGTGGCGTGTGCGGACAGCAACGCCTACCTGGTCGACGAACGAGACGCGAGCGATAAAAAGGATTACAAGAGGTTCTGGAGCTCTTTGGACACGGACAAAGTCCAGTTCCATCAACTCGCACGAGCTCAACGTCCTGATGCGCGCTCGGGGATTGTTCAAGTGACAATAAACCGAGACGTGCTTGAGCTTGTGGACGACGTGAAGAGAACGCAGTGGGTTTCGTGAACGATAGCGACCGTGTGTGCGTGTAGGAAGATGTGATGCTGAAATCGTTTTCTTGAGCAGACAATGCGGCGGGGACCTACCCACACGACGACGAGGCGCAGTTTCTTACTGAAGCTCTTTATCACTCTCTGACTGCTGTAACCAAACTTTTCGCCATTGGTTGACGACCTATAGATTACTTTCCAAGTTGGTTGGAATTCAATTGGAGTAATGCTTGAATAAGGACGAGTTCTTAATAATAATGAAGCCGACTATGGCACAAAAGCCGATTAAGCAGTATCAGAAGAAATGACCCATGGGATTATCTGATTTAAACTGCATTCAACTTATACTCGCGCTGTAACAAGTGACATCTCAGCTACGGTGGTGGTGATGCTGTTCACGTGCCTTTGGCTGCAATTAAATGTCATAGAAAATTAGCAAAATGCTCAAACTCATACGCCCATTATTCGAGCGCCATGGGCCGATGACACAGTCACTTTACAGTGCAACGAAATAGCCACACGCGTGTGGATGGGTGGTGGAGAAACACCAAATTTTGCGTCTACGTCACGGATATTTCAACCAGACGCAGTGACAGCAGCTGATGGAAGCAGCAATGGGTCCACCGTTCCAACCACACCCCTGTGGCCATCATCGGCTCCGGCATTGGCTCTCCATTATTTGGACAGTTAAAATTCAAAATCATCGTACCTGAGGTACATGCACACCGGCAAGTTTAAGGTCGAGATGGGCGAGAAGGTCCTTCGTGTCGTTATCAATCTCAATGTTTTCCGTGTCAATCGCCGAAACCTCCGGGACAAAGTCGAGACGACGTTCCCGCTCTTCTTCCTGCAGTTTCAGGGAGATGCCACGCACTTGGCCATGCTGAATGCGCTTCATGAGATGCGTAATGTAGCCAGCGATCTTGTTGCGCATGCGCTTGGACGGAATGATGGCAACTTCATCACACACACGCTTATTCGTGTCAAAGTCGAGGGTCAAACGCGAGTAGTACTTCTCAATGATCTTCACGGCCGAGCCTTTCACGGTCTTGGTACGGACACCCATGGTATTTATCGATTCTGGGGGCAATTGCTTTCAGAAAATGAATGGTCCAGTACGAACTAAAATACACACCAACCGTTGGTTCAAGCGAATCCATTGGGTAAAACTTCGACGACAGAGACGCTCTTTTAAGTTATGAGGTGGGCCACACGAATGTTTATTGAACGCACACACCTTCAAGGGGTTGGTTATTTCGACCTGAACGTCAACGTACGCGACTACTATTGGCCCTGGCTTGCCAACATCCATACACGAGCACTACTCGTCGGCATTATCGACCGTTACGAGTTCATATTCGACGGCCGAGATGTTGTTCTCCAAATTCACATTGGGTGGCGGCGGCGGTGTGGACGCTATTTCATCTGGATAGGGGGATATTTTTCCCCACTGTGTCACATTAAGTCGCATGAAGCCGTTAAAAATTTCGGCGTTTGTATTGCGAAGAATGAGCACACGTCCTTCCTTCAGCATATCAATCTGGTCTACAGTTAAACCACGCATGCACTGTTAGAGAAGACCCCATCATCGGATACATATCCACTCGACATCAAGTACGCACCGTTTCGGGCAGTAAACGTGACGCATCCTGTTTCGTCAGCCAGCACGGCCTCGGCGATTCGGGAGACTGCGCCGTCGTAGCGCTTCTTCTCCACCACTGGCGCAATTGAAACCACTTTCACCACCAAATTATGGCCATGTGATCCTGGTGCCAAATCGCGAACCTTTACATCTGCAAGTGTCGTATGCATGGGATAGAGAGTACGTAAGTACCATACGGAGAAGCAAAGAAATGTAACAGTTATAACATCAAGAAATACATACAGATCGCACGTCGAAGCTTTCGTGGGGTTTCGCTGCTTGCAGCCATGAATGGTTGTGTAATGTAATAAGAAGATGCGCTAGCTAAAATACTGGCAGCTTAGAAGCAAGCTTGGAGCAAACGGAGCGCCAACAACGTTAATGATGTTGTGACATCATGGTAACCAACGAGGAAAGATCGGAATTATTGGAGTTTGATGATTGGATAAATCTAAACACGCCAATTTTAATTCCAATAATTGAGGCAAATAGACAAACCCAACGTATTACGATAACGAGGTATACCTGCGGAATAGCAGCAGTAGGGAATGATTTGAAGTACATTCTCCACTGTTTACAAGCTATTGCACTCTCCTATTACATGCAGCGTCAAATGGATCATTACAGTATAAACCAAGAGTCTCGCTAACTTCACCTGATGTTCGACAGATATTTCAACGTGCCTCCCTCGCTGCTTTTTTGTTCCTCCTCGCATCTTTCCCACGATCCCTCCCCAGCGTCATCGTGCACATGATTTAATACGCTCAACACCTTCACCTCGTCCTCGTCCTCTAAAATATCGTCCTCATGAATCTCCATTATGTCAGCGCCATACATAAGGTCTAAGTCAATCTCATTCGACTCGCGTCTGTGCTGAATGATCGTGTTCACCTCGGCTTCCACCGAAGCAATGATCGGGTTCTCGCATCCGGCATTGTTCAGGATAACCTCACGCTCCTGCGGGTCCAAGTATCCCTCCTCCATGTAACTTTGCCGTCCTATACGCCTGAGTGATAGCGAAAAAAAACACACAGATTTAGCTTTTTACTCTTTAAACCTATTGCTGCTAATATGAAACGTACTTATCTGCTCGTTCCATCTCAAACGAGTCCAACCGCCGCCGAGAGCGAGATCGCTCATTTAGTGACATCCCCACAGGCACCCCGCCTGAGGTGACACTAGTAGTGTAGATCGTTGGCTCAAACTCCACAATTTCCGCACACTCAAAATAGACGCATCGCCTCTTCTTCTTGGGTCTATGCTCTTCAGCTGTAGGGCTCCCGTTCGGGGCACTGTTGGATCTCTTTTCGCTATCATCGTCCTGTTCCTTAGCTGGCTCCACATTAATTTCTACATAGCTTTCTTGCCCGATGGCAGTGCTGGTTGGGCTGGTCATGTTCCCCGAGTCGACAGCTACCGTCATTAGCACATTTTTGTTACTAGCAGGCACTGCTGCAGACGAATTGGCAGGCCCAGATGGTGGAGATAGAACGACTGAAGTCATTAAAGCAAACTTGGACTAGTAGTGCCAAAGGGAAGGGAGGGTGGGAATACAGTAGATGTCAAGTCTGGCGGTGTTGCGCCGCAACTAGAGAAGTACGAAGGAACAGATATTTCTCGTAGGATGATTGGTACAAATGCAATATTTTATGACAATCGACCTGTCTTTACTCATGTCCAAGTCCCTCTCGCACAAACACCGTCCAATCAGTGTATAGCAGTTTGATAGTCCTAACCTTCATTTGCTGACGGATTATGATGTTTGGGGATTGTATTGCTGTTGAGAATATTCGTTATATCGGTTTATACCAAAACTTGGGTATACGCTTATTTTCATTTATAGCATTGATAATTTCGTAATAAGATAGCGTACTTAAGATCTGAGTACCTATTACTGTAAGTCTATAAGTCGTATGCATATTGTACGTTAGGATAGATAATCACTTCTCAATGCACATTCAATTGAAAAACTCCCTGACTTGGTTATATTCATCTACTGTCCGCGAATTGCCTTGGGTTGCGACAAATTCAACGAAGACGAATTCAGTATATTCAAGGTATTCATCGACATCTACGACTCAAGTTTCTACAATCTATGCAAGGATGGAGAACAAAGCAATTCAACAATTGCGAACACGACATCAACGACCAGCACTAGTCTTAGGACCAATGGAATGAGTACCACATACATTGTGTCGGCAAAAGAAGAGGCTGGTAGGTAGATATATAGATGGAGCGGGTAACTCATCTTTTCCAGGGTCTTGAATCATCTCCTTCATTTTGTCACATCTATGACTTTGATCTTCTACCTATTTCTCAATTTAGATCACTCACTTATGAATAGAGCTTTAAACTTTCTACCCTAAAATATTAAGCTTGCTGTAAGAATAAAATTATGCCAAAGGTAAACGGTCCGAAAGTTCCAATTGATTGGTACTAG
Organism: Peronosclerospora sorghi; assembly: GCA_026184515.1. Taxonomy (NCBI): domain Eukaryota; phylum Oomycota; class Peronosporomycetes; order Peronosporales; family Peronosporaceae; genus Peronosclerospora; species Peronosclerospora sorghi. The sequence continues at coordinate 770,320 of CM047592.1, read as the reverse complement.
CTACCCACCTGCTCGATTTTATCCAATCGATTTTATCTAAAATGATGTGAGCTTTTTACACAGTTAACATGAACAGCTAGCTAGCTGCCTTGGCGAATACGGTGATCCCTCTGAAATCTTATCCCTTGCTATCTAATAAATTCCAGTACTGTATAAGTTTTGGCTTCCACCGCTGTCGTTCCTATGTGTGGAAATCTTTTACATTGATTTTTTCCGCTAGTTTATACCCTTCGATACATTATAGGTCCTACCTTCCACCGAGACTATGTAGTTTCGGAGGGACGTCTGTATATTTTTTTTCTCATATTTTTGCTTCGGATGTCCAGCCAAACGACAAGTTGCTACGTTCACTACAAAACCCCAACGTAAGAGTCTCCGCCTCCTCTGGGACATCTGCGACGGTTTTCACATTTTGTCGCCAAAAGTTAGACCTCTGCAATGGGCTCATAGCCATCCCGACGTCGATAGCGCCCAGTTGGGATGGTTTTCAACCCCACTAGCATCAATGCCGTCATTATGCCACCAGCGATAGATCCAAGCATAAAGACCCACACAAGGGATAAGCTCTCGAGCTTATCTGCCCGTTGCAGTTGACTAGAGCCAGCAACAAGTTTCGGTTGGTCGTAGGCGGTATCCACAATTCGAGTACTTTCTACTTGCTTGCTCGTCTCGTCGACTTGTGTCTCAATGAGCGCGGCTTCTAGCTTTGAACGTGGTGGCAAGTCTTTTGTACGCATAACGTTATGTTCATCGAGAAGTGGACGAGTAGAATCCAAAAACCATTTTCCATACGACACAGGGATTAGCCGACGCGCATGTGGGTTTGCCATGTCCAACATATCTAAACTTATGCGACGCAGTAACTGGTTCGCGGTAGAGCGAAAATAGAGCATTTTCCTCGTGTGGTCACGCACGATAGACCACTGCGTGGCTCCACCTATTTGTGGACTCACCACTGTATTCAGCAAGTGCAGTGCTTCCGATATTACAAGCTGTTCTTCAGAAGCTCTCAAATATGACACCTGTTCAGTAGGTGTACTGTATCCTTGACGAACATGCTCATTTAATACCGACAATCTTACGAACCTCTCCGTCGAGCTGTATCCTCCAGGCATGGTATATCCACGTTCACTACTGTTCGTATCCTTCTCCATATACTCGTGAAGAAGATTCAATTGTTCATCAAGAGGTGGATCATTCGTTAGCACTCCGTTTGGATTGTCGTAGAAAATCGTTGTCCCATTGAGAAATTCGATCACCAAATTTTTCCCATTACGATCATGAACGCTAACGTGAAGTGGAGCTGACTCTCTCTTGCCGTCAGCTGGTGCTGGGATACGAAGAACCTCCTGAGCCACTTGACTATCAATCCCTGCCAATTGCACCTCTTCCAAACCTTTTTTCAACTGCTCGACAGTTTCAAAGTTGCCCAGAATGTAAGAACATAGGGACGTGACAATAGGTTTGGAGCGATTCACGTAGCTAGCTCCGCTTTTGGGAACAGGATACTCAGATGTTTCCAAATAGAGCCAGGCAGCGGATAAACCTGCTTCGTTCAGACCATCTGTCGCCACATTGAAGCCGTACACGTTTGCTGCCACAAAGCCCAATTTGTTCTGCCACCCAAAATCGGGGCACTCGGGACATCCGGAAGCAGGCGGCTCTTGAAACTGGGTCCATCTTGGAATCACTTCAAGCGCAGACTCGAGATCTGCGTGGAAGTCCATAGTTCGACCGCTGATGACACTGGTCGTCGACGCATCCCGAGATAGTAGAAAGTCTGAACAGCCATCGGCTGGATAGAGGACACTCACAGCTAGCGCAATGGAGAGCGTGGCACGCATGCTTCTGGTTCCGGAGGCCGAGTTTTTTTGATTGGAATATTGAAGTAGCTACATTGTGTACGCTACTCCAAATGAAACTTGGTACTTTATGCACAACTACCACGATGAAAAAGTGACCCCTATGTAGTTTTTGGGACGTTGTTCCGTGATGCATTCAATGAGCATGTTGGCGACGTTCAACTATTGTGGGGATAGCGCTTCAATTGTCCTCCACCTCTGTGATGGGCGCATTTTCATTGTCGACCTCTGCATGGAGCACTCCAAGATCTGTCGAAAATTTTTCTACTATGTATCAGCCAATGAGCTCGAGGTTGCACTGGTGACCTAGTAGAGCTTGAAACCCAAAGCGGCTGATGCGACATTTAGTCCAAAGAGATCTCCGCTCAACAAAACAGCCACACCCACACTTCGCACTCTTACTGATTGGTTGACGCTGGCAATAGAGGTTGGAAAGATCGCAGACACGCGCAAGTCTAGAAGAAGCTGGTGTAATTACATGGGAAAAGTCGTGCAGGTATCAAATGCAATACGCGCTTTATAACATAGGGATATACCAGCGCCAACTACCGTGGAACGTTTCAACGACGCAACACAGCTTACCTTGGTGTCAATGTCTCTGTGGTGGAGAGGCTGGCCAAATTTTGAGGCTTGGAAAGTCGTTCCAACAGATCCCGGACTACCGACTAACGAAGGGGGTCCTCTGGTTGTCCTGTGACAGGCATATGTCTTGCTCACCTTGCGTATCCGACGGTTTGGGCGTGGGTCGCTCTCCAGTTGACTGGGACGTAGAACAATGCAAATCCGATGCTGATCGAGTGAATTCGTAGCAGATCGATGGGTGTATATCAGGTGCAAAATTGCATATTCGACATCCCGGGGAAAAACGGGGGGTCGAATATCGCAGATCGATGATCGATGATCGATGATCGATGATCTCTGTAATGGGGTGCCATTACATAATAGATATTCAAGCTAGAATATCACATTTTAATTTCAGACGTGTTGTCTGAGATTTAAATAAGAGATTGTAAGTTATTATAATCTAGGAAGGAAAAGTCGATTCGGTATAAATACCGAATCTTGCTGGTTAACTAATAGTACAGTTAGTTTAAGACTTGATATTATTATATTAATTAGTTAGCTACTATACTATTAGCCTCTAAACCACCCATTAAATAAACACTCTTAATTTTGCGTTCTAAAACATAAGTGAATATTAATATATTTACTTTAATTATAGGATTAGTTGTTACCAACTAATCCTTCCCTAATTGTATTGCGCGCTTCCTCGCAAAATACAGTGTAAGCCTGTAACAGGATCAGTCCTGTTACAATCGCAGATCAACCCAGTTGATCTAGTGTGTACTGGCGAGATCGCAGATCGCAGATTGCAGATCTATCTCATTGATCTTTTGCGGATTGGCGAGATTGCGTATCGGTAGGTCGCAGATCGCAGATCGATCTCGTTGATCCCGTGCGGATTGGCGAGATTGCGGGTCTTTGATCGATGATCGATGATCGATGATCAGATCTCAGATCGAACTCGTTGATCTTTTACGAATTGGCGAGATTGCGGATCTTTGATCTCAGATCGCAGGTCGATGATCGCAGATAGACGGTGTCGATCTAGTGGTAATTAGCGAAGGGAGTACTTGATCACGTGGCGGGAGTCTTCACCACTTGATCGCCGAGCCTCTTAAGCCTAGATCTCTAAGGGAATACCAAATATATTTTGTATTCCTAGCCTCAACTTAAGAGGAAGGGGGTCGATCTGCACTTTCTACTGCAGATCGACGGATTTCACAACAATCCACCTAGAGTTCTCGAGGGGCGCTTAAAGCAGCCGAACTTTTAGAGGATAGGTGTTAGCCAATGGAGGAGGAGGTGAGAGTATTCGGCTCGATCACGTTCCCAGTAGCCTTTCCAAACGAAGCCGCTGACCCAGCGGGCAGAGTTGAGGTTGAGTTCTGTAAGCTTTACGTATGCCGGTGGGCCAAAAAGTGCACTACGTGCTCCCGCCCGGGACGTGTAAGGGTGCGTATGCAGTGAAAGGGAGGCGGGAGGTGATCACGCCGTCCCAATCTACGATCTTGCTGATCAGACGCAAAAGGCGAAGTTTATTATTGCTTATATCCTAAAATCAGCCAATTACATAATATTAACCAATCAACTCTACCCATCCGGACATGCTCCATCGACCCGTTAACCTTATATATCATCCGCCTGTCGCTTGCCATCGTGTACTTATACCTTGCGTCGCTTCTGATGTGGATGTCCCGTCCATGTTCGCGACAGCCCCAAAATCTTTGATACGCTTCTCCACATCTCCTTCGACATGCTCTGAATTTTGTTGATCTCCCCTATGAAGCTCTTTCACCTGGCGTGAATCCAAGAGCTCATGCAGTCATGTATCTTCTCATCGGTACTCTTTAGTATGTACATCCTGTTGTGGTGGAGTCCACTTCGAAATCGAACACCGAAGTGTCCGGAACTTGACCACCATCGCGCCCAGCCTACCAACTTACGGGGGGGGGGTACCCCGCGAACCTTAGCCTGGATGTCGATCGGGGGACCGATCGGCACTGCAGGATGCCGAGTCCTATTTATCTTCCATCTCACCTTGTGTACACATTGGTGTGGGTGGTAGCGGTACCAATATGGGTGCACCGCTTCTGGGGTACTTGAACCGAAAAACCAACGAAACGATAATCCAATGTATCCGATATGAAGATGGAGCGGAAATCGTCACTCCAAATGCGGGAAATCTGTGGCTTGAATGCATGCAGCAGTGAGTACCCCAGCCAATAGAAGTTCTGGGTATTGACTTCAAAAGCAGTGAGTAACCCAGCCAATAGAATCTTGGGACTTGACTGCAGATCGCAGTGAGTAACCCAGCCAATCCGAAAAAGAAAAGAACACGTTCCAAACGTGCGGGGAGTTCAGGGGTGAGTGAACGTAATGATTGCTTCCCGTCGTGGGACTTCCGGTGGAGCTCTGTCCTGGCCGGGATTAAATGAGCAAGAGGGGACTCTGTTAGCCCTCTGCTCCCAAAGACTCCTGAGGAGCGGCGACTTATGCAACCCAATGTAATACGAACACTATATTTAATAAAAATTAAAATCCAATATATAAACTACATGCAAAACCGTGTGTGTAACGGAGTTACATTGAGTTACGTTGGTGTACGTAAATACACAACGGTTGAGGTCTAGTATTGACCAGTCCGAAAGGTTCGGACCTATTGGTTGTTTTAAACAATCAGGGAGTGAGCCCTTGGTGAAGGCGTGGCAGCCTGCCACGTGTTGGTACACAGGTGGTGTACATTACATTCCGTCTAGGTACGAATTAAGTAAGCTCTACCTAGTATTACATGTAGTTTACATTAGTTTATTAATTTAGGCTAATTACATATTAAATATAAATCTTTACATTTAACACTAAGCCCAGATAGATGCTCGATCGCAAGGGTCGATCGTGCTGTGAGTGTTGTAGTAGGGGAGTCCCTCCCCTAGCTACTCACTACTTAGGGAAAGCGTTAAGCTTAAGTGTTAGCGTACGCTAACCAGAAACTAGGTAAATCTTGGCCCCGATCGGGAGAGTTATCTCACGCGAAGCCCTTTTATAAGGGCGTATCGGCTAAGTATCGGCGAATCGCCGCTTAAGGAAAGTCTTCCTCTGTGTGCTAGCCTCACCGTTCGTTTACGCACCGGCTAGATCTGGTAGCACTCGTAGTCAATCCAACACATGTCTTGGTAGACGGCATCCTCTGCAAAGGATGAATCAGGAGGATTGGGTAAGATAACCCCCGTCCAAAAAGAAGCCTTTAAAAGGATGTTATCCATACTGGGTGAGGATGGCATACAGCTCCTAGTGGAGCAGGGCCTTGATGCCGTTCGTGAGAGGGTTAAAGCCCTCATCTCCCATGAGGCGAACTTTCGTGGAAGTCACTCCACGTCTACGGGGGTGAGCCCTCCGTTATCCTTTAAGATAAAGGAATTCACCTGTGAAAAGGTGATAACCTTTATGTGTGGCTTCGTGAGATCTAAAGGGCCTTCGCCACAGCGAATGTGATCGAGGATCACTTGAAAGTGGGACTTTCACTAACCCATCTTACGGGCAAAGCCCGTACATGGGCGTTTACGTGTCCGTATTCGGTCACGAACGTGTTCCCGACCTGGGATATCCTTAAGCGAAAGCTTATGGACATGTACGCTACACATGATCTGGTTTCCAGAATCATCTTTCGTTTCTGAGGTGCCGTCAGGACACTAGGGACTTGGAGACATACGTCCAAGAACTAAAGACCCTGTTGTCAGGGATGTACTCGAAAGCGTATTCGGAAGATGTGTCCATTCCCGTGTTCATGGGAGGCCTGAAAGAAGGGCCAGCACGTTCGGAGCTCTTCCGATGCGGACCCCAATCCCTTGGGGAGGCGTTTAAGATGGCGTTTAACTCCGAAAGGAACTTTCATTCCTCTAAGGTGGGTCCCGAACCCATGGACCTTAGTCAGGTCGAAGCGGAGGGGAAACCTTCCGCTAAGAGTCACTCTGACTCTATCATCGCAGAGCTTAAAATCGGATATCCTTGCAAGTTGCAGCGGCATGGGCCTCTAAGATGCTTCCGGTGTGGAAGCACGGATCATCTGCGGAACAGATGTCCGAAAAATCCCAGCGAGACACTCGCTATAAGGGGCCGAGGGCGGTAAAAGGCCCTCGCTCGAGCCGTCGGGAAATGACGGCTCCCAGTAGGTTCGGGGCGCCCTACTGGGGGACCCCTCAGTGCTGTTAAGCCCCAGGATAGGGGAAGACAACACAAAGCCCCGAGGGAAGCGGTGCTTTCTAGCACCTAGTTGGTGTACCAGCCAGGTTTGCTGGTAGTCCTTGCGGACGTGAAAGGATTTTATAAGCCTTGCAGAGTCTTGATAGACTCTGGAGCTTCTGACAATTATGTCAGACGGGCTTCTGTAGAGAAGATTCGGCTGTATGCCAAGGCCCTAGAGGCACGTTCTCGTGACGTTGTCACGGTCCGTCTTGCGACGGGCGTACCGGTTTCTGTACCCAAGATCTCGATTGACCTTAAGCTGAAGTTTGCAGACTTCGACAGCTTAGAACGTTGCCTAGTCCTGGATTTGGACTCGAGGTATGACCTCATTCTGGGCATGAAGTGGCTGGAACGCCACGAGCCATGGATACACTGGAAGTCTAAGTCCATTGGCTCAACGCACCCGCGGTCGGGTGAAGCATTGGCGAGTCATGAACCCACCTTTGCTCGATCGCAAAAGCGATTCTGGCGTGAGATGCCAGAAATTGGGATGTCTGAAACGATCATTCCCAATGGCGTTAGGGAAGAGTTCCTTAACGAGGGGGATTCGGCGGTTAATCCCCGCGCCGATATAGGCGAGACTGGTGAGTCGCCAGTGATAGAGGTGGAATCCTCTGAGAGTAAGCGCGAGGCGCTTAGAGAAGAGACCCGAAGTTCGTCTCTTCTACAGGTCGGAATTGATTCCGACCACGCCGTGTCCGGCGAACAAGTTGCGACTCCAGTGGTAGGGGTAGAGATCCCTGAGGTTAAGCGCGAGGCGCTTCCAAGCGAAGAGACCCGAAGTTCGTCTCTTTCGCACGTCGGAAATGATTCCGATTACGCCGTTATAGGTGAGACCGGCAAGTCACCGGTGGTAGAGGTAGAGACCTCTGTGGATAGGCGCGATGCGCTTCCAATAGATGGGGCAATTGACTCCCCCCATCTGGGTCCCGGGATGAGTCCCGAGGCCAGTAGTCAGCAGTCCTATCGGATGCTGAACAGCGTGACAGGTGTTGTCACGGAAGGCGTAAGCCTGGATTGGTTGCCTGGAGTAGGCGAACTGTTGTCGTTTGAGGAGATTTCCTTCAACGAGTTTGAGACTGCTTTGAAAGCAGATGAAATCGACGAGGTTGTCGTATTGCGTCCGGAAAAGGAGTTGAACTCCTCATCCACGATGGACGAGTCAGTTTTGGTGCAAACCAAACAGGCATTGAATGCCCGAAGCAGCCTTAAGATCCTTGCGGATCCTGATGACCCTTACCATTCCTTATTGAAGGAATTTGGAGATGTCATTAGTGACAACCCACCGATGGGGTTACCACCGGATCGGGGAGTCCGACATGAAATTGATTTGGTTCCTGGAACCAAGTACTGCGTCACTAGGCAGTGGCTTCTCCCCTAGGAGCAATGCGACGTCATCGACGCATTCTTCAAGGGAAAAGAAGAGGCAGGGATGGTACGGGAGAGTGAGTCTCCCCATTCATCTCCCACTTTTTGTGTTCGTAAACCGAACGGAAAGTGGCGCATTGTGCATGCGTACAACAAACTGAATGCAGCTACTGTACCCATGCACACTCCGATCCCTCGGAAGGATGTCCTCCAGAACAATATGGCGGGCTGTACTGTGTACAGTTCCTTAGATCTGGTGGACGGGTATTATCAGGTGCTCATGCGAGCATCCGATATTCCGCTTACAGTGGTCAGCATGCCTAGTGGCATCCTGTGGGAGTGGATTGTTATGCCACAAGGGCTTTCAAATGCACCAGTGACTTTTAATCGCTTGGTGACTCAACTCTTCCGCCCACATAGAAAGTACGCTCAGGCGTACTTCGACGATATATTCGTTCATAGTCGCGCGAAAGGCGACTCGTCTGATGTTAAGACGCACCTGATACACCTTCGAGCGGTGCTCGAATGTATGCGGGAGAATCAGTTATATGCGAACGCATCCAAATGTATTTTTTTTTGGTGCTGAGGAAATTCCTTTCCTCGGATGCTTCATCGGTAAGGATGGAGTGCGGGCGGATCCCGCGAAGGTGAAAGCCATTGTGGAGTGGACTTCGCCTGTAAATCTTAGAGATTTACGGAAGTGGCGTGGGTTAGCCAATTATCTCCACAAGTACAGCGAGAACTACGCTGAAATGGCGAAGCCATTGACCGACCTTCTTAAGAAGGATGTTGATTGGTGTTGTGAAACTGAACACCAAAACGCTTTTGAAGCGGTTGAGGGGATCTTGTTAAATGCTCCCGTTCTTGCTCTCCCAGACTCTGGGAAACCATTTAGTGTCGTCTGCGACGCCTCCGATTTCGCAATCGGATGTGCTTTGTTACAAGCAGACGATGCAGGAAGGGAACGGGTAATTGCGTTTGAGTCGAGGCAGCTTAAAGCTGCAGAACGTAATTATCCCGTTCATGACAAGGAGCTAATTGCAATGAAGTATGCTCTTGTCAAATTTAGGGTTCACCTACTCGGCTCAAAGCCGTTCGTGGTTTATACTGACCACGCGTCCTTACGGACAGCGACAAAGTCGCCTCATCTCTCGCAACGGATGGCCCGTTGGCTCTCCTTCTTTGCGGAGTACAACTTTGAGGTTAAGTATAAACCTGGCAAGCAAAACGTGCTTGCAGACGCGTTGGCGCGTCGTCCCGATTACGAGCTCGCTCATGCGACATTCTTCACCACGTCTGTGGTGGATATCATACGCCAGGCGTATGAGAAAGACCCACGATGTACGGCGCTTATCCGCGCGTTAGGTGAAAAGGGTCTTGGATCGTCTGAGCCAACCCTGTCAAGTCGAGCTAGAGCTCTTTTACACCGTTATAGGTACTGTGACGGTTTGCTATATAAAATTGCTATATTATAGCACGAGCGCGGAGGATACTCCGCGGGTGGTTATTCCTCATGATGAGGAACTGAAGTATAGAGTCCTCTTTGAGGCACACGACGCCCCTTACGCACCTGTGAGACGTGTCAGAGGGTTAAACCCTCTGCAAGTTCAGCTGCGCCTTTGGCGAGCTTGTCGGTTCCAACGGAGTGTTGGAAATTCCTTAGTATGGATTTTATCTTTGGTTTTCCGAAGGATAAGGCCAGGAACACCGGTATTTTGGTCTTTGTAGACCTTTTGAGCAATATGGCTCACCCGGCGGCGGTTCCAGAGTCCATTGATGGACAAGGAACAGCAAAAGTGTATCTAGACCGTGTATTTAGACAGCATGGTCTACCCGATTCCGTTGTGTCGGATCGGGATCCCCGTTTTACGGGACAGTTTTGGGGAGCGTTTTTTAAGGTTCTGGGCACCAAGCTCCTCATGGCCACTGCGGATCATCCGCAGAAGGACGGACAAACGGAACGCGTTAGTCGCGTTGTAAAAGATATTCTCCGGAGTTTATGTCCGGGTTCTCCAAAGAGTTGGAGTGAGATGCTTCCTATGGCCGAATTTGCCATAAATAATTCGGTTCATGCATCTACGGGGTTTACCCCGTTTCACGTAAACGGATTAGTGAATCCGAGGGTTCCGTTGACGCCACGTGTGTGTGGACCAGGGCTTGAGGAGGGAGGATTCCCCGATGTCAGCACGTATCTGTGCGAAGCGCATCGATAAGTTTTTATCGACGCGCCTTAGTGCCCTACGACACGCTTGCGACGCATGGCGGAAAGCCAAGACAAGCAAAAGGAACAGGCCGACCGCAAGGGTCGGCGTAACAAAAGGGCGTATAAAGTAGGAGAAAGTGTTTTATTAAACGCTAAAATCTTTCTACACATGGAGTTTCTAATGTCTTAAGACACAAACTGCGCCCCAGGTTTGTGGGGCCTTTCAAGGTTCTAGCCTGAAAGGGCTTTGCGTACACCTTGGATATTCCGAAGGCGATGCGTACGCATCCAACCTTCTACGTGGGTATGCTTAAGCTATACCAGGACCCGGAGGCGGGTCCCCTTTTGGAGGAGGTTGGAAAGGCGGATAGCCGTAAGGCACGGCAGGGCGGAGTAACTCCGACAGGGTCAAAATGCGACCACGAAGCTCCGCAACGGTCGACTCGAGAGAGTCAAGCCGCCTCTCGATGCGGTCAATCGCACTCCCCTCAGCGTGGAGTCCCTCCTGGACTTCCAGGATGCGACGGCTGTGACGATCACAGCGCGCGTAAGCCTCACGTCGCAATTGCGCGACCTCCTTCTCCAGTTCTCGACTCGGAAGGTATTCCACATTATTATGTGGAGCGCCTGATGGCGCGACGCCATCATCGGGGTGAAACCAGTATCTGGTGGAGTGGAAGGAGAACCATTCCACTCCACCAGATACTGGTTTCAATGTGGTTCTCCACATCACAGAGTTCGTGGGTCTCCGAGACTCCCCTGCGGCAGGATTGCAGAGACGTCGTTGACGCTTTCGAGCGGGAGAATCCCGCTGCGAGTAGACGACCAAAGGTGCGGGATAAGCCCCTTCATTCCCAGTATCTGGGAGTTTTCCGGAGGCAGATGCGGCTCTCGCACTGTTGTCCGGCACCGCGTTGAGGGCAGGGGTGCTGGCATAGCGCGTGCGATATGGGGCACGTAATTGATCCATCGCTTTGGCTCTGGCAAACGCCAAGCGCAACGCCCTCTCCCCCCGAACGTCACGGTGGGAACAGCTGTTGTGCAGCTAAGTAAAGCTAGGGAGACGTTTCTATCCTTCCTCCCAAGCGCGGAACTTTTGTTCTGCCTCTTCGGCATTCTCGCCATGTAGGAGAACGACGGGAACCTCGCGGAGGTTCTCAACATGGGCACCTTGTGCCTGTTTCTCGAGGCGATCTCGGTACGATGCGGCAGTGAACTGCTTCTGCGTGAGCAATTTTTCCCGTAGTTGTTTCCGGCGTACGTATTGATGCGGCTGTTCAGCCACAGGGCCAGGGATATGGAAGGCCAAACCCTTCTTTACCTCATTCTTAGCCCACTTTTGGGGGTCACGAGTACCCGCAAAAATTATATGCCGTCCGTGACGGGAGTTTGGGGGCGCGTAATGAAGCCTTTTGTTCCTGTGCGGCAAGCTCAGACTCTTGAGCCTCGTCCAATTCATTGGTAATAATCGCCTTCGGCGATTCGGATTTGTCATCCGAGGTTGGTAAGGGTTGCACATTTTCCCCACGTGTGGGGAACGGATTAGGCTGCCGACATTGCCGTTCGGCGTTGTCGGAGCCGTCATCCTTAGGGGAGCTATCCCCAAGCCCCCCCCCCTCCGAGATACCGGAGTCGGAGTAGCTGTCATCCCCTTCTCGGGGAGAATCTTCATCACTACTAAAGGTGTTCATTGGAGGCCAGAGTTATGGCAGTTGGGATTCCCAACTATAATTGATTATTGCGTAGCAATGGTCTTGATGGGGGAGGATGTAACGGGGTTACATTGAGTTACGTTGGCGTACGTAATACACAACGGTTGAGGTCTAGTATTGACCAGTCCGAAAGGTTCGGACCTATTGGTTGTTTTAAACAATCAGGGAGTGAGCCCTTGGTGAAGGCGTGGCAGCCTGCCACGTGTTGGTACACAGGTGGTGTACATTACATTCCGTCTAGGTACGAATTAAGTAAGTTCTACCTAGTATTACATGTAGTTTACATTAGTTTATTAATTTAGGCTAATTACATATTAAATATAAATCTTTACATTTAACACTAAGCCCAGATAGATGCTCGATCGCAAGGGTCGATCGTGCTGTGAGTGTTGTAGTAGGGGAGTCCCTCCCCTAGCTACTCACTACTTAGGGAAAGCGTTAAGCTTAAGTGTTAGCGTACGCTAACCGAAAAATGGGTAAATCTTAGCCCCGAGCGAGAGATTTATCTCACGCTAAGCCCTTTTGTAAGGGCGTATAGGCTAAGTAGCGGCGAATCGACGCTTAAGAAAAGTCTTCCCCTGTGCGCTAGCCGCACCGTGCGTTTACGCACCGGCTACAGTCTGCCTTACCTTAAATTTGCGTACAAAACACTCCAAGCACACGATTGGCTCAAAGCACTCCATCCTTTTAGCCAACCCGATCGCTCCGACTTGAAAACTGGTACACTGGTAAATGCTATTCAAAATTTTTCAATAGCACTTCACCACACTGTTAGAACATCTTTAGAAAACAATCTGGACATTTTTCTGTGCAGGTGTCCGTAAAATTGTGTCGGACTTCATGAGCTGTAAGCGCGAGTGGAACGAAGGTCAAGAACCATGTGCGGACGAGAGGACCCGTCCATTTCAGTTGATCACAGCTTTTTGACGGTGGTGAAGCTATTGAAGGTGAAATGAATTGGCTGCGCGTGGCTTACAAGTACGACGGTAAACAATGTAATTGATAGGCGCTCATAAAGTTGCAGAGGGCTGGAGAGGTTGTTGCGATTGATACGATCATGGAAATCCCTCATTTTTTATTTTAAGATGTGCGCAGCGCATACGCCGAAGCTAACACTATACTGAGAGATTTACATCATCTGCTGCAGCTGCGAAAATTCCAGGCGGAGAGGAGGAGATCTCGAGCGATCAACATGAGAGCAAAGCTCTGCTCAAAACAGTGCAATAATTAATATGGAATGAAAGTTGAAGTTCTAGACACGAAGAGACTGTTGTTAAAAGTTTTTCCGTGTTATATCAAACTCCAGTGTGGCTAATACAGCAGCACCGACGACTGAACTACAAGGATACCGTCTTCAGACCTAAACGCTTGGCCATAGACAAGACGCCACGGATGTGTGGTGGAGCGGCTGATCAGAGTTTTGAAGCTTGATCAGGCGTTACAACGGCGCCCAGACTGCCGACTAACGAAGGGGGTACCCCGGTTGTCCTGTGGGACTGGTCCTGTGTCTTGCTCACCTTGTGTACCCGACGGCTTGGGCGTGGGTCGCTCTTCAGATGAACGGGACGTAGATTCGCGAAGTTCCGATGCAAGATAGGGATGAATCCGTAACGAATCAACCGAGTCGATCAGGTGCGATCAGGCTTGATCCGGTTTGATGAAGCACAAATAGTCGATGATCAGGGCCGCTGATCGATAATCAGGGGACGATCAAGGTTGATGATCAGTGATCAGGGGTGATCAGGGCCAATGAGGCTTGATCAGGCGCAAACAGTCGATGATCAGGACCGCTTATCGGTCTAGTAGATTCCTCACGAGTTGGCGCGAGTTGCGAATAGTTGATCGCAGGTCTCAGGTTGTAGATCTTTGATCTTGGTGGCGATCAGCGAAGGGGTACTTGATCAGATGGCGGAAGTCTTCACCACCTGATCGCCGATCCTCTTAAGCTTAGTACGCTAACAGAATACCCAATATACTATGTATTCTATGCTTAAACTTAAGAGGAGGGTCGATCAGCTACGGACTGATCGCCGGTTTCTACTAAAATCCGGCTAGAGTTCCTGTGGGGAGATTAAAGCGGCCGAACTCCTAGGGGCCTAACGTGGACCAATGGGGGAAGAGGTGAGAGCGTACTGATCAATCACTTTCCCAAGAAAACCTTTTCAAACGATGAAGCCGCTGACACAGCGGGCAGATTCGCGGGGCGAGTTCTCAACACTCTACGCCTGCCGGTGGGCCAAAAATGCACTAGGTGCTCCCGCCCGGGACGTAGAGGTGCGTGTTAATAAGGGGAGGCGCAAAGGTGCCGTTTCTAAGTGTCCTTAGTAGTTGGACGCAAAAATAGAACCTTATTATCACTTATATCCTAATATCTACCAATTACCTAATATCAGCCAATCAGAACTACCCATTCCCATGTGCTTCGTCGACCAGTCGACCTGATTTCTTCGCTTACCGTTATGTTACCGTTAGGTAACTGTACCAGTTGTCGCGTCCTCTCAGATGTCCCGGCCATGTCCCATCCATGTCCCGTCCATGTTCGCCACCGTTGTACCGACTGTTGTACCGACAAAATTTACAGTATACTTCACCACAGCCGTACCCATAGTCGTGCCCACAGTCACACCCACAATTATGCACCAATTTTTTGGTACACTTTACCACAGATGCTGTTCATAATAAACTCATCGACTCAACCACGCGTGAATACCTTCCGCGCAAATCCAGCACGAAAAATACACTGAATCCTGTAGAGAGCGGGTTTTGAACCATACTCTCTTCAGGTTCTCATCCCAACAATTTTTACACCGGGTTTAGAATCGTGGGCCGTCCATTGTCCATCATTATGGGCCTGTGGTTTCATAGCGTAGGCTAAATAGTCAAATTGACAACACAGAGTGCGCATTTTCACTGCTAATAAAGAGTAGGCGATCTCGTCAACATGTAATATGTGTTCGCTGGTATATATCGTGAGTGCTTAAGGCCCCACCACGGGACCAGCGATCGCGGGTTCGAGTCCTGTAGTAGACAAGAGTCCACGCTCGGGTAGAGTCGGGCTCCAAGTGTAATGAAGAGGCCCTTACAGCACGCGATTGACATGGCTTACACCTATCCCGATCAAATGGGGAGGTTCTCAAATATCGCTAGTAGATATCGTGACATTTACTAGGCTTTATAAACTAAAATCCAGTACTTAGTCGGACTTCGGCGATTCATCCGTCCATATTACGATATGTCAAATTTGGATGTAGCCATTTTTGGCTTTCAAGCAAATTCTTATGGTTGAAACGGATTGGCTATAATTACGTGGATACATGTTGGAAGATCTTAAGCTTATATCGCTTTAGTGGACTTAAGTGGATAGTATAGGCTTAAACTCTTTTAATTTCTTAGTTTATACTCACTTTCGATTTCTAACTTTATCGCACATTAAATCACGTCTAGCAGCGGATCTACGGCGGCTCTTTCTACATAATTTAACGCGTATACTATCTGATCAAAGGTTTCAGATCAGATAGTATATACTGCGCCCTACTTCCTCCTCGCAACACGATAGACAGCAGCACTAGCGCAGACAATACAAGGTGTTGTAAAGCAGGGACTTCTGGGACGTGGTTATCTTCCTAAACATAAAAAATGTGTAACAGGGTTACATTCTGGTTACATTTAGTGATGTTGTGTACGTAAGTACACTACGGTTGGGGTCAGTATTGACCGGTCCGAAAGGTTTGGACCTATTGGTTATTTTAACCAATCAGGGCAGGAGCCCTTGGTGGAGGCCTGGCAGCCAGCCACGGGTTAGTTAGTACACTGGTGGTGTACATTACATGTCGGCTAGGTACGAATTCAGTAAGTTCTACTTAGTATTACATATAGTTTACATTAGTTTAAATTAATTTAGGCTAATTACATATTAAATATACATTCAGTTTACATTTCACTCAAAAGACTGCTAGGCGCACGACCTCGACCTGTCGCGCGCGCAGTGAGTGTTGTAGTGTAAGGGAAGTTCTTCCCTTAGCTACACCCTTTTTAAGGGAGCCTTGTATCAAGGCGTTAGCTTGTGCTAACTTGTAAATCAAAGGGAAATCTTGGCCCCGGGTAAGAGAGTACTCTCTTACTAAGCCTTTTTATAAGGGCGTATCGGCTAAGTAGCGGCTCATCGCCGCTTTAGGAAAGTCTTCCTCAGTGCGCTAGCCGCACCGTGCGTGTTCGCACCGGCTACAAAATGCATCCAAAGTGTCGATGTTGGTTTCGAAACAGTTTTTATGCATGGAGTCCCATACACCCCTACCCAAGATTCTGTTTATTAGTGTCATATATTCCCAGACAATTGCATTCGCCATTGATCTTGTATCGTCTAAGTCCAGTGTTGATCAAGAACCTATCGATCAGGCCGCGCGATCGGATCTTTCGATCGGCATCACACGGGACGCGAGCAAGCCTCCATCCCCTGCCAAGTCAAGCGAAGAGAAGCAGCAGCCACTCAGACCGTGATGATACCACCAAGAATCAGACTGCCTGATCCTGATCCCGATCTTTCACTGCAAGCAGCCCTGAAATTTTTGACGACGGCAACGATGACGGGAATTTGAAGTAACAGACGTAGGTGTCACTTTTCATTCTCCTGCCTTAGTGTCCGCTCTTCTACCAGCGATCCAATCGGCGGCAAAGATCGGACATCGATCTGCGAGATTCACCGAGGGTATACTTCGTTTTACCACATCCTCAATTCAATATTCTAGGTTTATAATTTATAGTTTTCAATTACGACACACCATTTTATATTAAAATCTAAATAATTTACATAATATATAGTGAATCTATACGGGGACACACCATTTTTACTACGGGGACATCCCAGCATAATTGAAACGAGAACGCACCACCTTTTTTCGGAGTGTTTCGTCGGATTTGTTTCTGAGCAGTGCGTCGGCTTTTTCGTTTCCTGTTTTCTCCATCTTATCCTTCGCTACCTCTGCTCCACCTTTTCATTCACATTATGGATATTCGTGAGGATGACCCTCAAGTGAGCTGCGGACTTCCATAGAATGCGCTGAAAAAGTTTTTGTGAGCAAAGCCTCGCTAGTAAAGTACCTTCGTTGTTGGAGTAGAGAAGGCTATGCCACTACCGGTTTTAAAATCGACTAGAGAGATCGTCATAGCAATCCGAAAGCAGTGTACTTCATGTGCACGAGGGGGTTGAGCTAAGGATTTCATGGGGTTTGAACGACGATGCAATGAAACGGAAGATTAGCTCGTAAAACCTTGGTTGCCCATTTCGCTGTGTAGGAAGGTCGCGGGACGTCAAATGGATCTTGGAGGTGACAGAGGACATGTACAACCATGACTTGTCAGAAAATAACTTTGAACACCCATCGCTGCGGCGGCCAACTGAAGAACAGAATAAGATGCTTGCTCTTCAGCTTTCAGCCAGGCATGCCACAAGGAAGGCATTGACGACGCTGCGTTACGACAACCCAAATTGCAACATCCTTGTAAGAGACCCGTATAACTTTAACTCCAAGATTCGAAAATCACTGCTTGACGGTCGAACACCAGATCGCGCGCTCTTGGACGATCTTCAAACTTCAAGCCACTTATGACTACCGTCTGGATGAGAACAATGACATTACAAAAAAACACCTATTCTTCTCAATACCCAATCTCATTGACTTAACTAGGCGTTTTTACCAATGTAATTTTCATTTACTGTACTTACAAAACAAATAAGTTCGTACCCTTACGATGGATTTACGGCGAGTAGTTGTATGTTGATGCGACTCTTTTTTTGAGGACAGGTTTCGTATGCCGATGATGGAGGAGGTCGGGATGAATTCTTTTCGCAAGACGTTCTTCTCTTGCTTTGCGTTTCTGAAGGTGGAAAGGGAGGCCGATTATTAGTGGGCCCTTTCCAACCTTGTGAAGCTCCTTTGAGTTGGTTTACCCATAGCACCAATAAAGATTAAAATACGAGCAACATTTATTATGTTTAAAATATACGCTGAAAATCAGTTGCCACATGTCCGTGCACATCTTCACAGCGAGTCTCCCATGAATTAGATGTTGATGATTTGGACAGGTCATTGCCACGGACAAAGATCTCGTTCTGATTCGTGCTGCTGAGTCTGTGTTCCTTATATCGAAAAATGTCTTCTGCGCTTGGTATATTTCCAAGAATTTCCTTGCCCGTTGCAAAGGCGATTTTGCTGACACAGTCGCATGACAATAATTCCTAACTAGACGGCACGATTTTATCAAATCAAAGAGAATTCCAGCGTATGAAATTATTACTTAGCGAAGTATTGTGGTTTGAACGATAAGAGTTTGATGTATCTTGAAAACACTTGGCTCATACACAGAGAGAAATTTGCAGATGCGTGGGTTTGCCAATATCTTCATCTTCGATCGACTGCTACCTCACGAGTGGAGGGAGCTCATGCCGTACAGAAAAGATGGTTGGAAGTGTCTACGAGTGACCTTTTTGTTATGCTGGAGAAATCAAACGGATGCTTGTACATCAGGCTAACGAGTTTGATGGATGTATGGCTAGCAAAGAATTGCGGATCTTCCTACCTGCAAAGTGGTCCTTATTCGATAACATCCGCACCAAAGTTTCCGAATATGCTCTAAAGAAGATAATCAAACAATTGAGGATTCATGACTACGCGGTTACAAAATTAGAAGTTCTCGGGCCGTGCGCTGACTTCCTAACGACAACGATGGGCCTACCTTCTCTCATGACATTGCAGGTCTCTTCAAGCGAAATGAAAAACTAAATTTTAACGTCATTCAAAATCAATGGCACTTACCACTGGTCCTGAAATCACCAGAAGGAAATTAGCTACGATTTGTTTGGCGCACCCCATTTGATCCGTAAGGACTACACCGTATTCTTGAACGTGCACGTTTCCAAAGCTCGAGTTAGTGAAGGAGCACCCTATTCGCCAGAAAAAAAGAACAGCATGTCTGATTGCAGAAAAAGATTTTGATGAAGCCCTACTAACCGGAGATAGCTTGGAGAGGCCACTGGATCCGGACGAGTTTGAGGTTGAGCGGATCAATGACGTCGAATCGGGCAGGAAAGAAACGTATGGTCGAGTTATCGCGAGTTCTTAGTGCATTGGATCGACAAGTGATATCCGACTTGTGAAGCTGTGTTACGAAATAGTTGTGCGCTCCAACTTGAGCGCACAAGTCGCAACAGATTCCTAGTAATGCAGACGCAGAATATGTTGGAAGAGAGTGTATCTATTTTCGACTTTCCACTCTTCCGGAATAGTGGAATTCCATTGGCTGTCAGGTTCGGCATACATTTATGCATATAATGGCGATTACAGGAATAAGTTGCATTTATTCTGGATAGCTAATTAAGTAACCTTTACATAATATACTTACTTTTCCTTTTTGCATATAAATCAGTGCACCTCTACTGAACTCTTTACGGCTGTCAAACGGGCGCTTGCTTGCTTGCCTCTCCCGCTGATCCTCCCGTGCTGAAACTTTGTCAGCAGGTGAGTATTGATCGCTTGAAGTGACTCAAGACTTCTATTTAGTTTTTTTAGCAGGTTATGAGCCCAAGGATCGTCAAGTAATCTCGTGGAGTTTTCTTGGTACTTTGAGTGTGCTTTCGTGGATTTATTTCGTGGTTACGTTTCGTGGAGCTAGTGGAAAGTCCCCTATTGAAAGGGCTAGTGGTGCGACGAAACTGAATGAAGTGATTTTGTTTGATTTATGATGAGTGATCTGATGGAGATGATGTGCCCTCCGTACATGAATTTCGAGCGTTGGTACGCAGTTTGAGGGAAGTTGCGAGCGCCCTGAATAATAGAGATGAAGGGCAGGGCAGGCAAGCATCTCCGAGTGGATCGATCGGGTCCAAGAAGGGATCCCCGGTGCGTGTGCCTAACTCTGAGTTTCGGGAGCGTCTACAAAATTACCGTCCTTTCGGTCAGCAGATGTCGTTGAACGACCTGACCGAGGACGAAGGTGTGGAAGCTGGCTCAAGCCCACACCCACAAGTGAATCAAGCACCTCGCGGAGTACCGGTCGGCTCCCAAGGTGCGGGCGGTGCTGGAACGCCCGCCGGGCAGGGGTATGTGCCGGTGCAACACACCGGGTACAAAATACTTAAGTTAACTATTGAAAAAATTTCGGGGCGCGAGCTGTATCCCGGTCTGGGTGCAGGCTACCGCCAATGGGCATACCTATTCATGGAGGCGATCTAAATCGGCGAGATCACTTCCGGTTTTCAATGGAGTGAACGCTTGAAGGTGAACAAATTTGGCGAGCATATGGAGGGCATCGCCGCGGAGTATTTCCGCACGAATATTACTTCGTGGTGGCGGGTGCGCCCGCAATTGATTTACGTGATGGAGCAGATGTGGTTGGGATTTAAAGTGAATATATCCCACCACCAAGCTGCTGCCTGGTTTGCGATGGAAAAAGATGCAAGGCGCAGCTGGACTGAGCACTATCTATACTTAGTAGCTCTGGCTCGCGAAAGCGGGTCAAGTAAAAAGTTAATTATAGAAAACATTGTCAATTACGCTGCGCCGCGACTTAAAGTGATGCTGATGGCGAGGTACGATCCTAGCAGAGAGGACTACCTAGGCCACGCCCAAGATCTGATTGCCTGGGCGCAGGAATTGGAAGACGACGCCGTGAAGATCAAGCCAGCCCTTAAGTTGCAGGCGCATGCCGCAACATCTGGCAGGGTTCGGCGCACATGCTACGCGTGTGGTGACGAGGGGCACATACAGAAGTATTGCCCCGAGAAGCGTCGCAGAAATGGTGGCAGTGGAAGCCAAGGGTCGGGTCGTGCTGGAAATGACAAGTCGTCAAAGCGTTTCGTGCTTTCTACTATGGAAACCACCGTAGATGCATATGTTAATGCATGTGGTAATGAAAGTGGAAATGAAAACGTTTGGATAATTGATATTGGTGCAAGTAGACACTTAGTGTCGAACGCAAATCTGTTGTAAAATGCTAAAGATTGTGGTCCCAATGACACTTTTGCATTGCCGAATGGTGGTACCTTAAGGCTACCAAGGTTGGTCGGCTTACGTTGCGGACGTGCGACAAAAGTGAAGCTGTCGTTGTCTTGACCGAAGTATACTTCGCACCGCAACTAGCCAAAAATCTGATTTCACTTGGTTGGATGAGTGAAAAGGGCTGCGCCATTGTCGATGATGGTCACAAGCTTCGAGTTATGATAAAAAAAGAGACCTTTCGATGTGACGACTCAGGGATCGGTGTTAGTCGCCAAAATGAAGGCCGAAAAGACTAATGATTTTTCAAAGGATTTCGGAGACATGGTTGCAAACAGTGTGCTGTGGAAGACGTCGGTACAGACGTGCACACTGGCAGCCTGCACCATTTCCATGTGCGCCTGGGTCACCTGGCCTATGATAACATCGAAAGGTTGGACAGGGACCCCAGATCTGGTATTGCCCTAACGGATACAAATCAGCCAAATCGCCTTACGTGTGCAGAGGGAAAGGCCACCAGAAAGGCGCAGTCGAAGGCGGATTCAGGTGGTAACTCCCCGATTGACCGAATCGGAGGAGTGATCTGCAGTGACCGCAAGGGTCCGATCACTCCCCGGGACAGGCGCGTCAATCGTTACTTGGTCTTTTTTGTTGACTATTTTTCGAATTATGTGAGGGTTTTTGCAGCGCGTACGAAGGACAAGGCGGCGCGAATGTTCGGGCATTTTATTGCCTGGTTTGAAAATGAATTTTCATGTAGAGTGCATGTGTTACGCACTGATGGTGGCGGAGAGTATCGAAACGTCGGTCTGTTTTTCAAACAGACCGGTATCCGCCGCCAAGTTACCGAGCCTGGAAACCCTGCCTCGAACGGCAAAGCGGAGCGTATGAACCGGACCATTTTCAACATGGTCCGGTGCATGATTTTTGGTTCGGGTGTACCCTTGACGTATTGGTCGGAGGCGGCTGAGTATGCTGCATACATACTCAACCGTACTCCGACAAGATCGAATATTGGACGAATTTCGCCGCTCGAAGTGCTGACCGGCAAGCGGCCGGTAGTCAACGACATTGTGGTTTTCGGTTCCCCGTGCGTGGTTTAGAGGGACCCGAAGAAGAAAACATTGACAAAGAACGCTGAACGCGCTTTCATCCTAGGCAAGAGCGATGAGACGAAAGGCTTCAAAGTGCTGTTGTTAAAGGACAGGGTGGTCGTGGTGACGAGGCATGTCACCGCGATCGAAAAACCCAGCCCTGAAACGAGCAATAAGGTTACCAAGGTTTTGGAAGGTGAACGTAATCAAGAGATGGAAGATTTAGCTGAATCGCGCTCGAGAAAGACCGATTCAAATACGTTGAATTCAGGGCATGAAAATGGCGGAATACCGGAGACTTCATCCACGACGAAGCGCGCCGAAAACGCTGAACAGGGCACACGGAATACAAACAGAAAGCCAAATAAGACAGCCAAATGGCAGGAGAAAAATGACCGTCGAGAGCTAAAAGGAAAGCTACAAGTGATGTTTTTTTTTTCGAATAGAATTACTGAAAATGGTGGAAATGCTGGAAGCACCCTATGTGTTTACGCCGTCTGCGAGTCAAGTGATGAACCACAGAGTGGATTGATGATGCAGCCGGATCCGAGAAATTATCGGGAGGCGCATGGTGGTTCACAAACCATGATGTGGAAGCAAGCGGAAATGGAGGCTCAAAGCTCTCCAGGACCTAGGTACATGGGACATCGTGCGCCGGCCCGAGGATAAGGTACCTCTCCCGACCAAATGGGTGTACAAGACGAAAGTCAGTGCAAACGGTTCGGTTGAGAGGTACAAGGCGAGGTTGGTGGCCAGAGGTGATAAACAAGTTTTCGGCGCTGACTATTTTTTCACGTTTTCGACCGTTATGGAGTTGAACAACGTAAAGTTGCTCCTTGTGTTGGCACAAGTATGGGGGGTAGCGGCACGCCATGGAGACGTGCCAAGTGCCTACACCAAAGCAAAGTCAGAAAATGATTTGGAGATATATCTACAGGTTCCCCAAGGCCTGGACATCACGGTGGAAAAATTACGTGATTTTGGTGTGAAATTACCGAAGGAGCTGCGCTCAAATTGAAGAGGAACCTTTATGGTTTGAAACAGGCAGAACGCCTGTGGCACCAGTGCCTATGTGAGACGTTGATGCAGTTCAACTTTGTGCAGTGTGTTACAGACACCTGTATTTTTGTCAAGCACGCAAAGAATGAAACGGTTGTGGTCGGCGCGTGTGTCGACGACCTCCTGGTCACTGGAACCAGCGAGAAGATTGTGAAGGAGTTTTTTGCAGACATGCAAGTGCTTGAGGGATTGGGAAGCGTTCCCAAGTTTCTTGGCATTCGAATTCAAGGTGATCCGAAGGGCGGTTACGTCATAGACCAGGAGGGCACGATCAAGGAAATCTTAAGCGTGCACAAGTTGGAAAGATGAATCCAGCCCGAACTCCAGTGCTGACACTCGATGAAGACAAGGAGTTTCAGGAGCTTCTGTAGGTGAAACCCAAGGAAAATATTCCGAGTGTCAAGCAATTCCAGTCGATCGTGAGCAGTCTGTTATGGGTCGCCCGGTGCACGCGTCCTGACATTTCGCTCGCCGCGCACCGCGCCACACGTAATCCCATGAACCCAAGCTGGGCGACTACAAGATTGCGAAGAGAATACTCAAGTACCTTATGGGAACGAGTGATCTCAAGTTGGCATTCAACATGATGAAGATTTGCCTATGCCACTGCGCATCATGGTATACAGTGATGCAGACTTCGCTGCCGACAAGGCGGATCGAAAAAGCGTTTCGGAAATGGTGGTGTTCATCAATGTAGTGCTTGTAAATTGGGCTTTCAAGAAGCACACAGCGGTTGCATTGTCGACCACAGAGGCGGAGTTCGTTGCTGCGGCTATGGCTGAAAAAGAGGCGCTAGGATTGCGGGAGCTGGTTGCTGAAATTGGTATGCATGCGAGGACACCGCTTATGTTCAAGATGGATAATCAAGCGGCCATAAAGCAGTTGGACGATGAGGCAAGTGCATCAAGTTCGAAGCACGTGGATATCAAGTTGAAGTTTTGAAGAACTACATACGGAAGGGCATCGTTTATGCAAGTCACGTGCCAAGTAAAGAAATGCTTGCTGATCTACTGACCAAGGACTTAGGTGCGCAGAGGATTCAAGTGTTTTGTGCAGCGCTAGGGATGCGAGATGGTGGTACAGCCTCCGGTCTTACAGGAGGAGTGTTGGAAGAGTGTGTATCCATTTTGGACTTTGCACTATTCCGGAATGGTGGAATCCCATTGGCTGTCAGGTACGGCATACATTTATGCATATAATGGCGGTTACAGGAATAAGTTGCGTTTATTACTGGATAGCTAGTTAAGTAATTTTTACATAATATTTTTACTTTTCCTATTGCATATAAATCAGTGCACCTCTACTGAACTCTCTACGGCTGTCAAACGGCGCTTGCTTGCGTGCCTCTCCCGCTGATCCTCCCGTGGTGAAACCTTGTCAGCAGGTGAGTATTGAGTGCGTGAAGAGACTAAATACTTTTATTAGTTTTCTTAACAGAATAAGATGTTCTGGTCTCGCAATAGAATTTCGTCGATCTGAAATTACGGACCAATGAGAGAGAAGATGGACGTCGATCTGATATCGATCTGCGGAGTTTACCAATCAGGATGCAAATAGGACACTGATATGAGTTGTAGCGACCAATAACGTATTCGGGGTGATGCGAGAAGTGTATTTATGGGATTGTTGCGTGCTTTATTGTGTGACTGTGTTAGATCGACGAATTGAGACTTTAAGAATGCCTGTAGTTGCATTCAATTATAGCTCATTTATAATATGGATATTAGGTTGGATCCGATCATTTACAGAATTTTCGGCTTGTATTGAAGTTAAAGAAACGGAATGCTTAATTATGAGGAGGGTCAGCACCAATGGAACCTTCTCGAGGGCAGTCCACCCAAAGACCTGGTGACCATCCGGACGATCTTGAAACTGGTAATGCCATGGGTCCTGTCGGTCAACCTCGCCAGAGCTTCTTGTAAAGTACTTATCGGAGACGGACGCTCATGTCCCGGATTCAGCTTCAAATCCGCTGGGCGTTGGGCGAAGAACACTGAATAGAGAAAAATATCCAGGTCGCATCCGCTCGGATACCCGATGATAAATATTTGCAAATAGAAACTTATTTCTATTAATCCAGCCCGACTGAGACATTGCTTACTATTGTTGACAGATCAGGATCTGTCTTCCGTTTTCTGATGGGATCGTCAAGTAACGAGTCGACTCCCAGATTGCATGGGCATGGGATCGAATGAACTCGTCAAGCTGTTTGCAAAACTACCGGAACCAAGAAGTGGTGGGAATATACATCGTCTTCATGGGATTTACATGACTTGGATCGCATTAAACCTGCCCGGTGACCAGATCAGATCACCGTTGGTACGGATACGTGGTAGCCGGCAAGAAATTCAGAATTAAGGTTTCGTAAGGAACCGCTCTAGCATCTGCTTCGTGCGCTTGGCCGTCTCAAAACTATGAAGTGCGCTAGGTGTCAAAGGAGCCATGATAGAGATCTCGGACTCCGTGATATCCCAGGAAAGAAGAAAGCAAACGTCTTGCGCTCGCGGAACCGAGTGATAGTGAGAGTGGTGGTCAATGGTTGCATCGGATCAATTTTGGAGTGATTAGTCAGAAATTCTGACATCTTATTCATCGACTGAATAATAATTTTTTCCTCACTCTCGTCATCGGGATCAATAATAGCTCCTAAATTATGTTGGAGTCTTCTATCGTCGAACCTCGCAGATCGATAGTCTGCTCCGTCTCATTGGCCCATAAATAGCATGGAGCAGATTGGACGGCCCGACGAGCATTCTCGCGAGACCGAGCCAAGGCAGCAACAGCCTGTTTCCCCAGATATTTGTCATCGTCCTCCCCGTCGTTGACAATGTGCATGACCTCGTACAGGGAATCAGGCTAAGAATCGGAAAGCAGTCCAGACGGCTAGACGTTGGTGCTTGGCGCCGTCATCACCATCCTAGTGGATGTCGTTTCTTTTCTCGGTGTGTTTGACGGGGGAAGCTGATGATCTATCTGGGGTGCCAATCAAAATATCCGATCGGCAACCATAACGATTCGATTGGATGATCCGATCGACAGAATTCGAATGTGCAATAAATTTATACTGAAAGAGCAGGTGTTCTGGCTGGATCTGCCGACAAAATGTGCGGCTTCAGCACACCGAACTTTTAGGGCTCGCAGATTATACCTCCCGATATTCTCTTAGGCCTGAAAATGTTCTAGCTGTGAATGATCATATGTCAGATCACGCCTCAACCGTCGGTTTAGTGGTAAAATATCACGTTGCCGACGATCCACTCTCGATGACGCTTCAGCTGGTTTTGTAGCTCACCCATTGTTTTGTGTCTGGTAAGCTTCGTTTGTATCTCAACTAAATCCTCTTCAAAGCAAAAAGGCCCTCTTCTACATTGCTACCTCCTGGGTGTGACAGACAAATCGTGAAAGAGCCTGGTGTCCCCTCACAATGCACTTCGATCCTTTTCCGATCGATGGATAACCTCAACCATAGCTTTCTTGGAGCCGATCGATCTACTCAACCGGATATGCGAAAAAATGTCAACGGTATACATTTACGAAAGTGTGGCTCTGATTATAATTGTGTCTCATAAGTTATGGTAGCGGTTCGATGAAAACGTGGCCATATAACTTGGATTATTCCATCTATAACTGAGTGGTTTATCACAACGTTGTGCCTCGACTGGTTCATGACTGGCTGCCCCTTTGGTCATTGAAGGGAGTTAAGGATTGATTTAGACGAAGCCTCATTGTGGTGAAGTGCATATGAAAATTTTTGATTAGCATGTACCAGTGTACCATTGATAAAGTTGGGGCGATCGGGTTGGCTGAAGGGGGGAGTATTTTGGGCCAATCGTGTGTCTGGAGTGTTAAGTACGCAGATTTAGGTGAGTCACACGATTTTGCATGTAGTTTACATATTGGTTTTTAATTGGGTATTAAGTATAGTGATCGTTTTTCTTTGGTTCGCATAAGTCGCCGCTCCTACCGCGGATTTATTGGGAGCAGAGGGTTAACACGGTCCCCTCTAGCTTAATTTTCCCGGCCAGACACACAAGTCTTCCGGAAGTCCCACGACGGGAGCACTCCTCTACGTTCACTCACCCCTCAAGTACCACACGTTTGGAACTTGTTCATCATCTTGTATTGGCTCGGTCCCCACATCGCATCTCGCGATCTGCCCCAGATTATTGGTTGGGTCTACACATCGCGTCCCGCGGTCCGCCCCAAATTTCTCATTGGATGGGTTCCCACACTGCAACGCGCGGTCTGCCCCAGATTATTGCTTGGGTCTCCACACCGCTTCGCGGTCTGCCCCAAATTTTCTTCGCATTTGGGGTGAATATTTCCGCTCCATTTGCCGATCGGATTGTTTGGATTATCTTTTGTTGGAATAGTGGTACAAATTACCCCAGAAGTGGTACCCTCCATATCGGTACCTATCAAGACTCATACTGCGCGACGGTCCACCAAGTGGGTTACCACCGATACCAATGGGTACACAAGGTGAGAACTCAGAAGCTAAATCGGAATAGGCGTCCTGCAGTGCTGATCGGTCACCCGATCGGCATACAGGCGAAGGTTCGCGGGGTACCCCCCCCCACCCCGTAAGTTGGTCGGCTGGGCACGATGGTGGTCGAGTTCCGGAAACCTCGGTGTTAGATTTTGATCTTGACTCCACCACATTATTATCTGAAGATGGTTGGGAGAGACCTACTAATAGGGACGCATACAAAGTGGATTAGATTGCTGACGTCAAATCGGGCAAGGAATCGCGATTTGGTCAAACATGTTGAGCTACAGCGAACCAAATTGCTGATCTTGAAGCACGACGTACTTTAGTTTGTGTTATCTAGAGTGACATGGACGTAATCGCAACTGGCGTCCAAAGCGCATGATTCTTCTACTTTATCGCCGCAAGAGCATTCAAGGGAAGCGTGCTCAGCCTGAAGACACTATCGGATCTCGCGAAGTTTAGAATGGGCATTGCAAAGCGCCAACTCTGCGGCCAACCGAGCGGCTGCCTCAGACGCGATACCAGATCTATCTCTCGTGACAGTTCCGGATCGGAGTCTCTTAGTCGCTAGACGATTTGAACGAGAGCGTTGAGTTCCTCAATCACGGTATCAGGAATTGTGGTGGAGCGGCTGATCAAAGCTTTGACGCTTGATCAGGCGTTACCACGGCTCCCGGACTGCCGACTAACGAAGGGGGTCCTCCGGTTGTCCTGTGACTGCTTGTGTTTCTGCTCACCTTGTGTACCCGACGGCTTGGGCGTGGGTAGCTCTCCAGGTGGCGGGGATGTAGTCACTGCAATTCCTTGATGCAAGATTGGAGAAACTTGTAACGAATCGACCTATGTGCTGATCAGATGTGATCAAGTGTGATCAAGCTCGAATCAGGTTTGATAAGGCTTTATCAGGTGTGAACGGGCTTGATCAGGCTTGATCAGGCGCTTAAAGTCGATGATCAGGTTTGATCAGGCTTGATCAGGCGATAAAAGTCGATGATCAGGATCACCAGTCGTTGATCAGGGGATGATCAAGGCCGATGATCAAGACTTAGCCGATTCTGTACGAGTTGGCGCGATTTGCGATTTGCTGATCGCAGAGCGCAGCTACAGATCGATGATCAGGGGATGATCCGCGAGCTTAAAAGGGAAGAGGTGAGAGCGCACTGCTCGATCACGTTCCCAAGACCAAAAAACTTTAAAGAAGAACCGCTGATACAGCGGGCGGAGTTGCGGGGTGAGTTCTCAACGCTCTACGCCTACAGGTGGGCCAAAAACGCACTAGGTGCTCCCTCCCGGGACGTAGAGGTGTGTATTGGTGGGGGAGGCGCAAAGGCGCCGTCCCAGAAACGATCTGCTCGATCGTACGCAAATGGAGAACTTTATTAGCACTTATATCCTAAGAACTACCATTTACCTAATATCAACCAATCACAACTACCCATTCCAGCGTACTCCGTCGACCAGTCGACCTGATTTTTCTGTCGTCCGTCGCTGTCCGTTATGTACCCGTACCTAGTCGTCCCTTCTCACGATGCCCCGCCTATGTCCCGTCCATGTACACCACAGTTGTACACACAACTGTATACATAGTAGTACACACAATCGTACACGCAATTACTCACCCGGTTATGCCCACAGTCACACCCACAATTACGCCCGTAATGGTACCAATTTTATGGCACACTTCACCACAGCCGCCCCTGGACCTCTTCCCAGCCGTACAGCCGTTGGGGCGTGGGAAGTCATGCCGTTGATTACCGTAGATCATGTCACCGTTGATCGTGTTGTCCACACCCATCAATTATGACATCATCGATCAGGCGATCAGCACCCATCAACCTGCCCCTTCTCCCGTCGATCAGGTCACAATCTATCGGGCCGTTACCGTTTAGTGGTATGCCCATCGTGATCAAGCGCTCATCCTCTACCAACCGTGACGTCCGCGATCAGGCTCTCTTGATCAGGCATTTCCGCATTTCCATCATGCAAGCAATTACGGACGGTGCCCCAGCGGTCGCGGATAACGCTCTTGCCCTAGATCGGTCTAAGGCTGATGAGCTGATCGCCGCGATCAATCAAGCGTACAGCCTGCAAGAGATGCTCCGCGCACGCGATGATCAGATCGTGATATTATCATACTCGCTCGCGGTACACGAAGACACTGTCTCGATGCTTCGACAGCAGCTCGCTTGCGCCAACCGCAAAGTGGCTGATCGAGATGGAGAGCTCAAGCAGGCCCGTGAACAGCTTGCGCCCCTGCGTGATTTTGTCGGTGCGGCGTTCAACGATTACAAGCCCAAGTTAAGGGCCGCCGAGACCACTTTAGCCGATCAACGCGCCCGGATCCGCGATCTCGAAGGCGGTCGTGATCGTGATCGCTATCTAAGATCGGTGCAAGAAGAGATCATCGCTGATCACGCGCAAGAGATCTCGCGTCTCGCGGCACTTCCTGATCAGGCGACAATTGTTCAACTCCATCAGCGCGTGAGCGTGCTACAAGAAGTATGATCAGGCCGTTTCCAATAATCAGTGCCTGATCGAGCAGGCGTTCAGATTCAACTCCAAGGCTGAGAGGCGTAAACTCCAACGCGATTGCCTCCGGAAAGAAAATGCAGACAATCACCGTAAGATGGATGAATATACCGCTATCATAGCCCAGATGGAGGAGATATGTGATCGTGTTGATGGGGTGTCAGCCCTCAAGACCAAGATGGAGGATCTACGCGTCGAGAACTCCGAGTTGAAGAGGAAGCTTTCTACAGCGCGGCGCAGCTTTGATCACGTATCTGCAGATCGCGACGCGCTGCGCAATCAGCTGCAACAGGCTCGAGATGAAGTTACGCAATTGATTTCATTCCACTCGCACCTCCAAACCCAGTTGGCTGTCATGTCGATTCAGATGAAGATCACCCCGTTCGCCGGCACCTCTCTTGCAGGTTCTGATCAGGCTGCATCGCCTGCTGGCCTTCAAGATGATTCTCCAGACAACTCGACCAGACTATTCGTTTCTTCGTCTAAAAGACGTATTCAACGTTCACGATCTTCATGTCGGTCCAAGCGGCAACGCCTCCTTCCTCTCATTTCGGAGGAAAAGTCGGAGGATGATTATTCGCCAAGTCCTGATCAGGACGATCAAGGTGATTCTCCTACCCTGATCGCCTCCATTACGTCCACTCCGACGATCAGCGAGTGCGGGAGCGAAGGTCCACCTGATAAAGGCTCTGCCGGTTTCTCTTCCCTCGTACGGGTGACTTCAAGTCATTGATCTTGGCTCCTGATGGCACAACAGGCCAGGAAATCTTGCCGTGGACTCCATATCAGCTTGGCAGCTTTGATCTGGACAACGTATCGGTACAGGTGGTGTTCCGACTACCTGACACGCCCCGAGGTATGGTTGTTCCCAGTTTACACGCGCTCCCATTCGGCTGATCAGTGGTACTGTCACCTGTTCACTCAGCCGGAGGTAGAGCTTCTGTATTCGCAACGCCCTGGGATATCTTCAAGATCATGCTGCCACCCGTCTCTTTCCGCTCAGTCGGCTGGTTTGCCGACTTTGAAGCGAAGTATCAAGCGTTAATGGATCAGCATGCGCAGGCGATTTGGGAGTCGACGCATTACCTCCCTATAGGTAAAAACCTCTGAGAGCGCGAAGAATTCTTCCGCGAGTATTTCCAAGGTCGGTGTCAGCGTAGCTGCCACGCCGGGGAATCATGGAAGAGGGTCGTGGAATTCGTCCTGCAGGGTATGATCGACGGGAAATTCGATCTGGACATTTTCTTGGACCCGGCGATCTCCCATTGTGCTCGGAACCGTCCCCTGAAATATTCCTCGGCCGACCATGGGGCATGGTACCCGGGGTTACTATCGGACCCGCCACCTCGACCTTATCAGACGCGCTGCGTGAGTTTGATGATTATGAACCTTGGCGGATCCAATATCGCCTTTCTCCTGAGAATCATCCCCGCCGGAACATCCCCCGCATTTGCCGTAAGTTCTATGGATCTGGTTAGTCGACTGATCGCTTCTTCTTGAATCAATATACACTCTTGATCATGCCATTTCCAACTGTTGCCTCGTCACTTTTTTCATGCATAACAAAGATCTGTCTTACATCGGCTCATCTGCCGCTTTTTCACCACCTTACTTCGTAATATCCATCGTAAATTCACCACTTCAAGTCAGTCATCGTTTCTCCATTAATCGTAATCTTGTCAATCATTCTTCTCCAATCATAGGTTCTTCAATCATAATCTCATGATCAGTCCGCCGATCACGCATTAGTTGGACTCTTCGTCCACTTGCATTACGTCAAACCGATGTCTGTTGATCATCTTCCTTTCGAAGTCCTTGATCAGAGCATCACAGTTGAAATCTTCCTCGTCTACCCATGACATCTCGGCATAACACTTCCAGTATTCTCTTGTTATTTTCTTGAAGGCCTTGACGCTTTCGTCTCTTGTTTCTTATTTTATGAAGACTCTACATTCTATAGCAAAACTTACTACAGTCCCGATCGGCTCCTGTAGGAGCCTTATGGGGAGGTAAGACTTTATATTCGCGTAACGTTCTGCCATACCTAGTCTTTCGACCTGATTGGACATCGGTGACACGATCAACTTCAAATTCGTCTGGATCTAGTGTCCTTTCCCAGATGTCTTCGGGTAGCAAAGCTTCATCGAAATCAAGACGATCTGCTACCCCAGCTGCTAGCACAGTGGTGGGGCGATCTGGAAATTCCTTGACCAATTTCAACTTGAACAGGTGGGCCAATGGGAATATGCAATAATCGGTGCCATCTGTAACCAATCTCGCCGCATGATCACCGATCACCTAATCGACTCTGACGGTTCCATGACACATGTGCGCCAGTTTCTTCGCGAACCCTTCTTTCACCCGATCGAGGTATAACCAGACCCATGATCCGGCTTCGATCTTGTGTGGTTTCACTTGATCATTGTGCTTTTCAGCTCGATCAGCCATTGCTTGGTGCAATCGAGTGCTCACTTGATCACGGGCGTAACGGTAATCTTTCTGCAACTTATATCTCCACCGACGAGCATCCCGGTCTTTACGCCTAATTCCACCCAGTTGTAATGTTGATTCCAACGATGATCGTGGGTCGCACCCATACGCTAAATAAAATGGTGTTTCTCCACGAATGCGATCAGGGGTCGAATTTAGCGCGAATACCAGTCGCTCTGCATACGAGCTCCAATCCTTCTGACCAACATCTGATACGTACATCTTGACCACTCGTGTGATCGTCTGCACCGTTCTTTCCGCCTTGCCGTTCGCCTGTGGACGGTATGCCATAGTAGCACTCTGTCGTTGTCCCAAGATCTTGTTAAGCGCACGAAATTCTTCGGACATAAAACCCGGGTCTTGGTCATGCCTGATCACCTCACTAGCTCCAAATGTCGAAATACACATTCTTCATAATTTTCGGCGACTTTCTGCGCTGTGCGAGACGATCCAGCTTTCGTGATCACCATAACCGTGAACAGATCAGTCCAGATCAACAATTCCGTATGTCCGTCAGTTGAGCGAGGTAGCGACGGGATATGATCCATGGATATCACTTGAAATGGATACGTAGCCTCAATATTTCCAGGCGACATCCCCTTGATCGTAGGATGGCCCTTCCGCGTCTCACAGTCTACGCATTGTACAACAAATCTTTGCACGCTGCAAAATAGACCACGCCAATGAAAGTATCGTCTGATCCGCTGATATGTACGCCTTATACCCTGATATTCGCCTTCCAAACTCACATGATAATGGTGGAGGACATCCGCATGTAGGGTCTCAGGTAAAACCAGCTTGATCAAAGAGTGTTGATTATCTTAATCATCTTGATCACAGCTTTTTTTCTTTAGCCGTATTTTCACAGTAGATCAACAACCCTTGACCATCCACATCATAGTTGTCGGCGATTTTCGCCCAATGTTTCACCTCGTTTATGCTCAA
This sequence comes from Peronosclerospora sorghi, assembly GCA_026184515.1. NCBI lineage: Eukaryota > Oomycota > Peronosporomycetes > Peronosporales > Peronosporaceae > Peronosclerospora > Peronosclerospora sorghi. The sequence continues at coordinate 736,773 of CM047592.1, read as the reverse complement.
TTGCAAAACGTCACCATGCAAGTAGCATCGCAGATCACAAATCCACTTCTCTTCGTCTTGCATCTTTTTGACACGTTGCGCCCTTATCCCTTCTATGGGTACTTCGGGCCACGTTGATGGCCACGTAGATTTAAGAAGATTACGTAATCGAGTCGTCACCAGCACTTGCAGGACAGTGGGATCTTCCTTGCAAGTAATCACCTCAGACAATCTGTTATCATCATCTAATTCGTCCAGTTGGTGATCATCGACAATTTCACACCGTGTTCCATCCCGCATGGCCGTACGGGTGATGTGATCGGCACTCTTTTTCCACTCTCTTTTTACGTGCAGCAGATCGTGACCAGGCCATTCGCGAAGGAGTTTTAAGGCACGCTGCTGCAATATTTGTAGTCGGTGCTTTGCACTCTATTTCGCCACGCATTTGCCTGATCACCAAATTCAAGTCTCCACACACGATCACCCTTCTTTAGGGATATAGCGGCAGTAGATACAAACTTAGAAGCAACCCATCATACTCGGCTTCATTCACCGTGATGTTAGTAGCATGATCAGCAATCGCGATCATGATCTTCCACTCCGGCAATTTCCACACAATAGCACCAAACGCACCAACACATCGCTTAACACTAGCAGATCCATCGAAACTGATCACGTATAGATATTCGCCTTTCTCAACCGTGGCAGGTGGCACTTCGATCATTTATCTCTTCCGAGGTTGCTTTTTCGGTGCGATCGCGATAAGGGCTTCATCAATTTTGGCGCGAGGGGTGATACTTGAGGCTAACGCCCCTAGTACCTCCTCTTCCCCATGCACACATTTCTTGATCTACAAGTCCCATTGTGACAAGATGGCAGTCCATTTCCCCAATTGTATGTCTAGCTCGTTGGCGTTAACAACCACTCCAACGTGACAGGACAGTGATCGCCTTTCCGACCAACATCGTAAAATATACGTCCAGAATTTACAGAAGAGCCAAAACTTCTTTTTCGACGGGGATGTAATTCAGCTCACCGCTCTTCAGTGTCCGGCTCGCGAATGCGACGGGGCAATATACTTGATCATGCTATTGCACTAGCGCGGTAGACACTGCCCACTTGCAAGCATAAACCACGATCACCGGTGTTTTGACTTGATCGAAATGGCGTAGGGTTGGGGTTGACGCGATCTTCGCCTTCAGCATACTGAATGCCACTTTCTCCCTGATCAATCGACCATCATCGCGATCCGGACTCTCCTTGATCGATGATCGGCTCTTCAACTCTTGATAATATATCTCTCTTAATTCGTAGAGCACAGCGGCATAGATCGCGAAGTCTTCAATAAACCGACGGTAATAGTTCAGAATTCCCAAAAACGATTCTATAGTACGTAAAGTACCAGGAAAAGGCAAATCGATCAAATCATCCAAATTCTTCGGACTTGTTTCTAAGCCGCAGCTAGAGACGTGATGTCGTAAGTAAGGAACTTCACTTCGCCCCCAGTACGATTTAGCCACGCTGATCGACAAATTCCACTGATCGCACTTTTCCAACAGGTTCCGCACTTTATCAAACAGTTTAGTCCATGTAGGTGCAGGGATCAAAATATCATCGATATACGATCGCCGCTGCAGCACAGACGGGTCCGGCGTCTGATCAGGCTCTCCCATAGTAAATACATCAGCTGACTCGTCGGCACCGTCCTTAACCTTGAGATACCCATACAGTGCATTATCGATCAACCACTGGTAGATTTGCGGAGCATTCTTTAGGCCAAAGGGCATCTTATTCCATTAAAATAATCCAAACGGAGTGACAAAAGCCGAAAAAATCTGACGTGCTCGATCGGTCATAGACACGACCCAAAAACCACTTGCCATATTCAAAGAGCAAAACCACAATGTTTTATCCAAATCTTCGAGTAGATCAGAGATCAGGGGCATCGGGTACACCATCAAACCCGTGAGTTTATTCACCGCGCGATAATCAATACAGAAGCGAATATCAACCCCATTCTTCTTCACGATGATCACTATAGGTGATGCCCAAGGTGATGTAGATGGATGGATGATTTTCGTAGCTAATAACCCCTTGATCAAGGCTGATAAATTCTCGCGAAATTGTGTAGCAACCTTCCGGTAATTTTGAGCGATCGGGTGCGCATTGCCTACATCGATATCACAAACAACTCCACGTGCAGCAGGAAGCAGCGCGTTCCCTTTCCCGATCAACATATGTTTCTTCGCCCAAATTATATCGCGAAGCTGATCTATTTACTCTGCTGTGTTGATCAATGGATCACCCACTTGCAGATCATCCTTCGTCACTTCTTCGGTACTTGCGGACACTTCAGACAACGTAGCGAGCTGTTTCTCCAGTTCTTCCACGAACAATTCTCCAACCTCGTGGTAGCAAACTTGATCATCGATGGGAATCACATCGAATTCACCGTGATAAGCTGAGACGGGGCGGTCACACGTCTTTATCATACTCATGTCTTGCAACAGGTTGTTCAACCTCGTGATCCAGGGTCGGACCTTTCACACTCGGCTCCTGATTGTACTTCTCTTGCACCTCTTGCACCTTCTGCAATCTTCCGGTTACTAATGTCACAGGTGTCATGATCGGGTCCGTAGGTAATACCAAAATACTTTGAGGGATAGGATACTCCTTCTTCTCGATTAGGGGACCTTGATCGACACTTTCTTGATCGTCATGCACAGAATCAGTAGAATCTTGATACGCGTGATTTTGCCACTCCCTATAACGATTAGATACCACCGAAATAAATCCAGGGTGACGGGGCACGTCGTCTTTATTCATCCAGATACCTAAAATTGTATAATCTTGTACGATGATCGGATGATCAACGACGTTCGTAATACGCAGATGCCGTAAATTACCCACGACCCTAGTAATAGTGTGGACCCAATTTTTTTCCGCGAATGATCCACAACTTCCGAGACCGCTGATCACGAATCCGAACCTCAGCAGATCGACCCACTGGGATCTGCTCGTACTGATCAAGTTTCATGTAATTACCACTCGATCCGTACAGCTGTCGAAGTCCTTCTAATGGGATGATCACCTCATCAGGTAGACTTAGTGCACCATGGGCGACGTCTAATCGAACACCAGCTGGTATCATAAAATCCATACCCAATATAGCATCTTGACCAAAAGGTTTGCCCACCCATGCGTGGAAATAATAAACTAACGATCGCGCTAACGTAATCTTGATTTTAGTGCGCCCTTCTGTGAGGTATGCACTTTCTCCAATGCCGAGACATTCTTGTGTTTGGCTCGTGTAGATCTGACAACCCACCTTACGAGCAAAGGCTGAGTCAATGATCGACACTTCGGCACCAGAATCAAACAATAAGGTAGCACGTTCGTTATTAATTTTACCGCTCGCTTGTTTAAACCATTTCTTAGGCGAGTGGTACTTCCAATATCCACGTGATTCACCCGGAAATAGATCAACTTCCATGATCACGGGGGACCGAGAAAACTCATCAATACGGAAATTAGCCAAACGTGGTAAATCAGGCTGATCACATTTTTCATTATCTCTTTCTGCTGCTTGATCAGCCCTTTTCTTATCTACATATGCAAAAAGACACAGACCAGAACGCTCGTCTCGTACCAGATTCCAACCTGGCGAGCGTCCTAGTTTAACATGTCTTCGGCTTCCTTGGACAAATTCCAGCATGCTTGGTGGGGTTATACCACTTGCGAATGCGATTATAAAATTCTTCCATAGGGCACTTGCCCGCATCATGAACTTCGCCGCATGCTCGGCAGACGTACAAGCATTGTTTGGTCGGGTATCCCTTCTTGCCACACTTCCGACAGGTCAGGCGTTTACAGCAACGTAAATTATCGTGCCTGATCGATCCACAATGACTGCACTTCTTCATCGCCCCTTGATCAACCGCACTTGATTCACTTCGTTTACCAGATCGGGGCTCACCAGGTTGATCATGCGCCACTGGTTGATCGCGCATGGCAGCGATCATGTAACGGCGCTGATCAACATCACTTCCACTGTCATCGGAACTTGATTCATCACTCCCAGATATCGCCTTGATCGCACGCACTGCTTTTGGCTTCCGCGCAGGGGCAGATGCTCGATCATCACCGAATTTCTGGCGGAATCGGCTGGTGCCTACCTTCTCCGTTGGATGGAACGACTTATTGCGTGCATAAGCCCGCAGCTTCTTTTCCAAATACATAACGTTATCCAGACGCAGAAGTGCCAGCCGATCAGCGATTTTTTTTTAAAAAAAATCGCGATTAATCAATGTGTCCAGAAAATGTTAAACATGTTCTCGTAATATCGTAGATGATCCGTCCTTGATCGGCAGCTTGGATTGCATTACCGCCACATTCAACCGGTGAAGATACTCCATAGGCGTTTCATCCTATCGCAGCTTCGTGTAATAATATTGGCGAGATGTCGATTGACCACTTCCACAGTATTGAGTTTCAAACGCATCCACGAGACTTTTCCAACTTGAGCGAGTAGATCTACTCAACTGGCGATGCCAATTGCGCGCCGGCCCTTTTAGCAGATCGTCCATGATTAAACACTTTTCATGATCAGAAGCTTGATCACGCATAAATGCTGACTTGAGACGACTAATCCAATTCCGCGCTTGATCTTCGTCTCCTTTCTTTCCTGAAAATTCTTTCAGATCACTGATCCCAGAAATCCGGATTCTGGGAATCAGCTGTTGATCTGGCACTCCGGTATACGCGGACGCAACTGTGGCTCGTCGAGGCAGTGTGATCGGCCCGTCTGGATCAATGTAATCACGCTGGGATCGTTGATCATGGAACGAATACACGGATTACATCTCGACATCCTTAACCGTCGTCGATCTTCCTGGCTTTGACTGACGATCGTGAAGCGAATGCACTGACTCCAGATCGACATCCTTGATCGACGCAGACCTTCCTGGAATTGGCTGGTAACTCTTCTCGTAAACCACTCCAGGTGTCGACTTGCTTCTTTCCTCAGCCAGAAACCGCTCCATAACCTTATCGAAAAATGTTTGCAGCTGTGGGCCTTGCGATGCTTGATTCTCTTCCACCTTGACCGATTGAGGTTCCTTCTTGATAACTGAGAACTTGGATTCATCCTTCTGGCAGACTGTCATCCTGGTGATCTTGGGTTCTATACTTCCGGCACTGCTCGACTTCACTTCAGACACATCGACTTCGGAAGGGGAAGATTCGTAACAGGATGATCCCGTGTGATCTGCCACGTTGATCGACGGACCCGCTTCAATTTTTAGTGGGGATCTGGGGGGTTCCACCTTGGTAGATCGACCCACAATAGGTACCAACAGATCAAACAACTGCTGGGTAGCTTCCGCAAGCTCTTCAAGGTCCTGATCAAACACCTCTTCAGAATCATAGGCGCCTGTCGTCAGACCAGCCTGCTTGATCAGGCGTGTTAGCCTTAACACGATCGTGAGCTTGTCCTTCCCGTCCATAATTGGTTGATCGACCGGTCCGTTCAGCTTCCCGCTGATCGTGACTCCGAGCAGGCTCATGATCGAGTTCGTCAATAGGAAACCTTCCAGTTCTCCTTTGTAAGATTTTCTGTAAAACGTCTTCACCAGATCAGCTTCCGTTGGCGGCGTACTTGATCGACTTTCGTCACTCAGGCGCCTTCATCAACACCTTCGGCTGGTTGGTCTTGTAATACTTCACCACCGGATCCCAATCCGGATCATTATACACACATGTATTTGGCGGACCATAACTTGCGTTATAATCTGCATGGGCTTCCGAAGGGGCCTCGGGAGGTGGTTGGGGATTCTCCTCCTTTATCTCATCAAGATACCTCCCCAGGTCCTGATGATCAGCATTTCCTTTATTCTTCAGACATGACGACGGCAAACTGCCTTCCATCGTCACAACCACCTCCTCCTTTTCTACTTTTATATTCAATTCTGCTTCTTCTTCCGTTTTCACTTCCGCATCAGCGCCATCTTGCGTAGCATCGCGGTGATATCCCGTGTCGGCCAAAGATCCGGGCACGCGCACCATTGTGGTGGAGCGGCTGATCAAAGTTTTTGACGCTTGATCGGGCGTTACCACGGCTCCCGGACTGCCGACTAGCGAAGGGGGTCCTCCGGTTGTCCTGTGACTGCTTGTGTTTCTGCTCACCTTGTGTACCCGACGGCTTGGGCGTGGGTTGCTCTCCAGGTGGCGGGGATGTAGTCACTGCAATTCCTTGATGCAAGATTGGAGAAACTTGTAACGAATCGACCTATGTGCTGATCAGATGTGATCAAGTGTGATCAAGCTCGAATCAGGTTTGATAAGGCTTTATCAGGTGTGAACGGGATTGATCAGGCTTGATCAGGCGCTTAAAGTCGATGATCAGGTTTGATCAGGCTTGATCAGGCGATAAAAGTCGATGATCAGGATCACCAGTCGTTGATCAGGGGATGATCAAGGCCGATGATCAAGACTTAGCCGATTCTGTACGAGTTGGCGCGATTCGCGAGTTGCTGATCGCAGAGCGCAGCTACAGATCGATGATCAGGGGATGATCAGAGAGCTTAAAGGGGAAGAGGTGAGAGCGCACTGCTCGATCACGTTCCCAAGACCAAAAAACTTTAAAGAAGAACCGCTGACACAGCGGGCGGAGTTGCGGGGCGAGTGCTCAACGCTCTACGCCTACCGGTGGGACAAAAACGCACTAGGTGCTCCCGCCCGGGACGTAGAGGTGTGTATTGGTGGGGGAGGCGCAAAGGCGCCGTCCCAGAAACGATATGCTCGATCGTACGCAAAAGGAGAACTTTATTAGCACTTATATCCTAAGAACTACCATTTACCTAATATCAACCAATCACAACTACCCATTCCAGCGTACTCCGTCGACCAGTCGACCTGATTTTTCTGTCGTCCGTCGCTGTCCGTTATGTACCCGTACCTAGTCGTCCCTTCTCACGATGCCCCGCCTATGTCCCGTCCATGTACACCACAGTTGTACACACAACTGTATACATAGTAGTACACACAATCGTACACGCAATTACTCACCCGGTTGTGCCCACAGTCACACCCACAATTATGCTCGTAATGGTACCATTAAAATGGCACACTTCACCACAGCATCGTGAAAGGAAGCTGATTCGAGTATGAGAATATCAGAAAGCGAATACGAAGTCCCACAGTGCGACAGCGACGTGATGTGCTGAGATCGAGTGATTTTAAAATGTGAAATCAATATACCAAAGCGACGGTACTGAGGCTTGGCCCACATCTGGGAAGGATTGGTAGAAATGGGATAAGGATCAGCGCTATTGGTCGGAAAAAAAGCTGGCGATCGATTGGCAAAAATCGGAGTGGAGAGATGACGCTATGGTTACCTGTACGAAGTGGTTTAAGATGGAGCAGAAAAGGTGAAGAAATGTGGCATGATCTGGTTGGCCGGGATCGAATAACTAATGGATGTGATCCGGATCGTAGAATAGGGTACTAGGGTGGGATCTGGCTCAAGGACGTATTTGAGAATCCACCGGATATTGGGGACAGGTCTAGTACTTTAATGGCAGATCGGATTGGCGAAATGTTTGTGGATTTTTCTATTGATTGGAACGGCTGGATATCCTGCAGGAGCAGTAATAATTTCTACAAAATCACATGAAAGCAGAATAAGAGTGAAGAAAAAAATTAATTATTCGAATAAATATGTTTTAGGTAAGATTCGGTATGGCGTACACAGAAATTTTTACTTTAATATCCGTCTTCGGTTACCCTATGCAAAAAAATTCGTTGCGGTTCTTTGTGTGTCTAGTATTGGGATCGCAGGATTAACTGGTTCCCTCCTGTTCATTTCAATCCCGGTCGAGACGCGAACAGGGACGTTTGGCACGCCTAAAGTCCCACGAAGGTATTTCTTTTAGGAGCGCGTACCTTCCAGCACATATCCCCGTATTTTGATACGGAATCTTTTAGAAAAGATATGTGGAGAAATAAATGGTTTCTGTGTGGAATATCGTTGCTATTACTTTTTCTCGTTTTTTATTGTATTGCTCTTAACGTTGGGTTTGCCCAATCGATCTATAAAACTCTCGATCATATTTCAAGTACCAACCCTAACTCGTACCCCAGTGAAGTGTTCCCGACGCGGTACACCCCTCATACCAATCAGGTACAGCTCCGACCTGATCGGCAGGATTATCTATATCAAGGCCCCCCAAAAAAAGAGACCCAATCATTACACAAGGTGAGACAGAAGATAGCAATTAAACATGTCCTTCCCGATCTCCTTCTAGATCAACATAATGAAGATCGGATCGATCCCGCCGATCGGTCCGATTTGGGCTTTAATTATGATGATTATCGGAGTTCAATCCGATAATTGGTGGTAACCGTTTATATCTATCAAACTGGCATCTTATATTCTGAAATCGACGCCACAAAATCCTTATGATTTTACTCGTTGGGTTGGCGAGACGATGTCGAATGTGGTGAGAAGCATGGTCAGCAGGTGAGCAAGAAGTGACCGATAGTACTACAACTTTTCTTCGTGGGAGCTCAGCTGATCTTCATATTACGTTTACTCTTCTGATGAAGGGTAAGATTCGCTTTCAAAAGTCGCGATTCTCATCAAGTTCTTGTGGCTAATTTTTATCAGTTCTAAAAAGGAGTGATCATCGCGCTGCGATGTCTCTATGTCGCTGTATTGACAGGCTCTATATCGTAGACGTCATTGAGCTCTTTGTCCATCTGCTCTCGGACAGAATATGTGCTACAGACGCTGCCTAGCGAGAATTGCAGCAGGGGCCCTGTCAGTTACTTTAGGCGCTTTAGTAACAGCGGCCGTCTTAGCATTAGATCATTCAGTTTGCGTTTCAGTATAGACGCTAAGATTAAAGTTTGCTTTCAGCAGCACGCCGCAGCCCTTATTGCTCATTCTAAGGCAGATAGAGCGCTCTTGGTTTGGATAAAGATCCATTGACGATTAGCGCATACAGTATAAACCTGAAGGGGACTCATGACCTAATTTAGTATTAAATAGTGTCGTGTATCAATTCGCAAATATAAATAATATACGTTAATAGAGGTAATGATACGAACAACATTGTCATGCATTATCTGTTGAAAGCGAGTTAAAGCTAGACACACATATAAATAAAAATGATTGAACTTATTGGAAATGGAGGTTATTCTTCTTCGAAGTAGCAATTCGTCGCATCACCCCCCCTCAAGTCGTTTTCGCTACCTTGATACGTATTTTTACCTAACCGGTTAAGAAGGTGTGCAGGGGACGGCTAAACGGCAGCATGTGAAAGACTAACTAGCAGCAAGTGAGGCAGCGACTAGGAAAAAAACAAAAAAGTACCAAAAAGGATATACTTTTTTATCCTTTTGGGACTTTTACGCGCGGTCGGTGGCTGGCGTTTGCCAGGTGAGTTGTCAATACTTCAGATGGGTTGGTAACATATGTTAGATGGATTAACTTGAGCAGAGTTGCATATATCTTACCTTTTATCGTCAAAATTATTAAGCGTACTCTACTCCTAGTCTCGTACTCTGCCTTGCCTCGTGAGTTCCATTGAATGCCGCAATTATTGACAAGATGGTTATTCTTGGTATATTATAATTACGATGACAGACGCGGATCGTTCCCCTCAAGCCCTGATGGCCGTGCGGAGGGAAAAATCGAACACCGATGATCAAATTGGCCCTTATGATATTCACGACGATGAAGGCTTCGACGTTCATGCGGAGGAGAATGTCGGGCAAATCTTCAAGGATTTTGAAATCGCTAATCCGTACCCGGAGGATGACTTGAGTGAAACCAAAGATGAGAAAGAGGAAGCATCCGTATATCTTCCCCAGAAACCTGCAGCCGACACCTCTGCAGTCGCCGCAGATCTTGCTGAATTTCTTCCGTCACGACCTTCAGAAGTTTCCCACGATGGAGGAAGCGCGTGAGGCGCTGCGTAGTAAAGCTCATTCGGAAGGCTTTTCCATTATAAAGAAGGACGAAAATAATGCGGACAAGAAGGAGGGGGAATGCAGCCAGAGGACCAACAAAGAATTTTTGAAAACTATGTTGATATATTGCACATGCCACGGTTCACCCTTCCAAGACGCATCCATAGAGGCCCAAAGACAAACCCACAGCCATAAAAGGAAATATCAATGGTCGGCCACCATCCAGAAAATCAATGGAAGTTATCGGGTTGCCGTGTTAGGCGTTCACAACCACCCTGCAACCAAGGACATTAGATTTTTCCTAATCGCTCGCCGAGGGACGCCCGAGCAAGAATTGTTTGTTTTCAATCACATAAAACCGCGGACCCCCACGGCAATAATTTTGGACAACCTGAGGGAAAAGTTCGGGAATTCTTGCCTTTTGATTGCTAAGATACATAACCGCCGACGAAAGTTTCGCAATCAACAAAAAACGGGACTTCCGGAGATGGACGCATTACTACGTGACATAATGGCTGATAATGCGAGATTTCGGCTCAAGAGGTCAGAGGATGGCCACGTTACTCATCTCATTATCATCCTGAACACAATTTTCCTCAGCTGGTGGAGGAACGGAAAACCGGTGTCATTCAAATAGATGAGACGTATAGAACGAACAAGTACGGGGATGGGATGCTGCATATCATTTGCTCGACGAATACAAATGTCACGTACACTTTGGGTTACTGTTTCCTGCAATCAGCTAAACAACATGATCTTCAGTGGATTTTAGAAGAATTTGTTGACGCCGGAGTCATCATCCAACCGGAAGTAGTGGTCACGGATGCAGACTCTGCACTGATGAACGCCTGCGCGACCGTCCTTCCCAAAGCGCACCACATGTTATGCTATTGGAACATTCAATCCAACATCAAGGCGCAGAATCAAAGGGACTTTCCATCATGCGAGACTCGAGAAGGCACTCAGTGGACTTTTTTTTCGCAACTTTTTTGAAGAAGTGGTCCAATCTGGGCTTGAATTCCAAAACTAAGGAGTTGTTCAATGCTGTATGGGAAGAAATGAAAGGACACATTCCAAAGTTATGTGCGGAGTATATCCAAAACCGTTCGCTTGACCGTACAAAGAGAAGTTTGTTGGTTCCTGGCTTAGCCACATCAACCATTTCGGACAAATATCGTCGAAGGTGTAGAGTGATCATGCGGCATTCAAAAGAACTCTTGGAACTTCCCAATTGGGCTTTTTTCTCTGTATACCCGATCATGAAAGTTGTGTGTCGCAAACAGATAGAAAAAATCACCATGCTGCGAGAACGGGATAAGATGTTTAATCCGGTTGTACCGCGTAACGTTTTCAAACAACTATACGGCAAAATTTCCCGCTATAACTTCAAATTCATGAGCAAATAATACCTCGCTGCCACCAAGGAAATGCCTAAGAAGTTGAACTTTTGTAATGGGGTGCCATTACATAATTGATATTCAAGTTAGAATATCACAGTTGAATTTCAGACGCGTTGTCTGAAATTCAAATAAGCGATTATAAGTTATTATAATCTACGAAGGAAAAGTCGATTCGGTATAAATACCGAATCTTGCAGGTTAACTAATAGTACAGTTAGTTGAATACTTGATATTATTATATTAGTTAGGTAATTACTATACTATTAGCCGCTAACCACCCATTAAATAAACACTCTTAATTTTGCGTTCGAAGCAACAAGTAAATATTTATATTTACTTTTAGTATAGGATTAGTTTTCATCAACTAATCCTACCCCTCTTGTATTGCGCGCTTCCTCGCACAACACAGTGTAAGCCCGTAACAGGATCAGTCCTGTTACACCTGGTAGCACTTTGTAGTCCGTCTTAATGACCACAGTTCCGTTCTAGTCAACTAGCCGAGCGAAGATTAAGAGCCGAACGGCATCAAGTCGTGAGACATGACGCCTGCCGAGCGAGAGAGAACGCTGGAAGTGATGACGAAACACTTCCCCCACTTCTTGTCGCGTAGTAAAGACGCGACGGTAGAAATGGTTCGGTACATGGAGACCGACATCATTACCTTCCTCCTGGGTAAGTCCCCGGAGGAAGTGATAGAGGTGGTGAATCGCTTCAGGCGAAACCACCTACAAAAGCCAGCACGGCCCGCGCAAGAGGCAGTGCGGACCGCACCTGCACCTGCAACGCATAGCGTTGAAGTGGTAAAGGCTCGAGTACCGCCCTTTACCGGCGAAGGGGGAGAGCCCCTTCGTAGATGGTTCGCAGAGGTGGAAGATGCCATCTCTGCGCAAAATATTGTTGACGAACGTCAACAGGCGTACTTCTCCACAACATTTCTGGGCGGCAGAGCCAGGGCATGGGCGATGAGTCGCAGAGCCACTGATGACGCTGCGTTCCTGACTTATCAGGAATTAAAAGATGAGCTAAAGCTAAACTTTGAAACTCCAGAAATGGAGCTAAGTAGTCGGCAGAGTTCGTGGAACTTCGGCAAGGTAAGCTTGACCTTGAAGCTTACGCTCAGAAGACGCAATATTTGCTGTCAAATATTGTGTATGAGCCGGTTCCCCCTGCTATGCAGGTCAATGAAGGGACTCAATGATGGTCCAGTTAAACAGAGTCTCTACCGGCACCCGCCAGAGACTCTAAGGGATGCCATTGATATGAGAATCCGTGAAGAGTTCAGCATGAGATCAGCGTCATCGCATGCTGGGTACAGCCGAAGGGCTCAACAGCCCTTCGCTTTTGACATGACGCAACATCATGTCAAGAATCAGCAGTCGGGCAGACGAAGTTCACACTTCGTCTCAAGAAACAGCCACCCGCGCCAGAGTATGGGCGGTGGAGGTCCAGAGCCGATGGACCTATCAGTTGCGGTTGCTTCGAACACGAAGCAACCGAAATTTAAGAAGAATATTCGCTGCAATAGATGCGCGAAAATGGGGCATTTTGCCCATGAGTGTATGGCACCGCGTCCGGTGCCACGCAGTCAGCGGACGGAACCGTCCGATGCACGGCGACACCAACAGGGACATCACCCTGTTGGTGCAAAAGACGAGAATCGCCAGTAGGGGCGGGGCAACCTACTGGGAATGTTATCCCACATGCCGACATAGGGAATGTGAGGGTAATAGCCCCACACGGGACTATTTCCTGTCAAAAGGTGCAGGGTGATGATAAGCCTCTTATAACCCTGGAGGTTAAGCCGTACGGGAGCGGTGTCCCCATGCGAGCTTTGTTTGACACGGAGCGTCAAACAATTTCGTTATAACTCAGAGTCTAACGCTGTTGAGCTTCGTGGAGGTAGAAACCCCACGAAGTATGTTTTCAGTCCGGTTAGCAACAGGTGCAACCGTGACTATTCCAAAGCGTGTGATTAAAACACGCTTCGAGTTGAATGAACTATCATTCGAGGATGAATTCATCGTCCTCGATTTAGATGACAAGTTTGATGTGATACTTGGAATCCCATGGATGTCCAAGTTTATACCTTCGATCGACTGGGTTAACCTATCGATCGACTGCGGCCGACCCACAGGATCTGATCACCCTGTGTGTAATCCGGCTGTATCAGAAGATACAACCGCAGCGTCGGACAGTCTGGCGGATAGCGATGGCACCACCAGGTCTGTTCTGACACGATCAGCGGAAGTTACCTCCGCTGGTGAGAGTCCAGAGGGACTACCACACGCAACAGAAGAGTAGTAGCGTGTTGGAGAGATATCCACGGGTGATAAAGACCACCGTGAGAATGAAGTGATATACACGGTGGGAAACACCCACCGTGAGAATGAAATAGTATCCACAGTGGGAAACACCCACTGTGCGACCGAAGGTTCCAACACGACGAATGAATTCCGTGTTGATGAGAGTGAACTCACGATCGAGTGCAATCGTGAGCAAAACTCCGTGGTGACCAGTGCCCACCACGTTGCGTTAGCCATGCGCACGGGTGATAAATAACACCGTGTCGCAGAAAAGGCGGCCGATCAGACGAGCACATCTGATCGCCAAAATTCCATGGTAGGCAGTGGCCACCATGATGATGAGTATTCGCACACGGTGAATCGTAATCACCGTGTAGCAGTCAATCAGACGAGTGCGTCTGATTGCATGGGCAGTTCCGTCGAGACGATCAACGTCTTGACGCAAACGGAGACCGGATTAGCTACCCAGTCTCTGTTGATGGAACACCCTCCGAAAGAGGGTTCGGAGGTGATGGCTCTTCCAGCGCTAAGCTGGAAGAATTTTATGAGAAACTTGCACGATGGTCAGATCAAACAGATCTGTATTATCGTAGCAACAGATGATGTAGTGGATATTCGTGAACGAATATCCACATTACAAGTGGAAAACATTGAGAAAGAGGTTCCCAATGATCAAACGAGAGTTCAGCGCTTTGAAGCGCAGAGCTGGGAGTCGCTTAAAGCAAACTCCCCATTTTATGAGGTACTTCGGGAATACGCTGACGTATTCCCAGAAGAATTACCTAGCGAGCTCCCTAAGGATAAGGGAACTCGTCATGAGATTGACCTCGTGCCAGGCACGAAGTATTGTGTTACGCGGCAATGGCCGTTGCCGCGTGATCAAGTAAAAGCGATCGACGAGTTTTTCGAAGCTCGTCGTAAAGCAGGCCAAGTGCGGGAGTCTATCTCACCGCACTCTACCCCCACCTTTTGTGTGAAAAAGTCCACAGGTGGGTGGAGAATCGTTCACGCTTACAACAAGCTGACCGCAGCGACGGTACCGGCGCAGACGCCGATACCGCGGAAGGATGTCATCATAGATGGCATGTGCGGGAGCACCATCTTTAGTGCTCTCGATCTAAGAGATGGGTTTTATCAAATCCTAATGCGTGAGAAGGATATCCCTCTCACGGCGGTAAGCACCCCAAGCGGCATGCTTTGGAAGTGGCTTGTTATGCCGCAGGGGCTTCTAAATGCCCCTGCTACGCTTAACAGATGCGTAACGCATCTATTACGCCCGGTGCGAGAATTCGCACCGAGTTATTTCGATGACGTGTTCATCCACAGTAAGGGTGAAAACGATAAAAGCGATGTAGATATCCATAGGGAGCATCTACGTCGAGTGTTAGAGCTTATGCGTAAGCATAAGCTCTATGCAAATATGAAGAAGTGCACCTTTGGTGCACCTGAGATACCCGTTCTTGCATGCTTTGTGGGCAAGAACGGGGTGCGTCCTGATCCAGAAAAGATCAGGGTGATCGTTGAATGGACTACGCCAAACAACGTTAAGGAACTTCGAAAGTTCCTTGGGTTGGAAACATATTTGCACAAGTATTCGTGCAACTATGCTGGGTTGATACGACCTCTTTCTCAATTACTAAAGAAAGATGTCTAATGGCATTGGGACACCCAATGTCAAGATGCTTTTGATGCAGTCAAACAAAGCTTGAATGAAGCGCCTGTCTTGGCTATAGCCGATAACAAGCGTCCGTTCCACGTCGTTTGCGACGCGAGCGATTTCGCTATCGGCTGTGCTTTGATGCAGCGTGATCACGATGATCGTGATCGCGTAATCTGCTATCAATCGTCAGTTGCGCCCAGCCGAGCGCAACTATCCAGTGCATGACAAGGAGATCCTTGCCATGAAGTATGCACTGGCCAAGTTTCGGATCTATCTCTTGGGAGATAGACCGTTTGTGGTTTACACGGACCATGCGTCTCTACGCACGGCCGTGAATTCACCACACATTTCTCAAAGAATGGATCGATGGCTGTCATTCTTTGCTGAATACAACTTTACGGTTGAATACAAACCCGGAAAGTTGAACTTGATAGCGTATGCGCTATCACGAAGGCCCGATTACGAGACGAAACCGTCCGTAACCGAAGGTGCCAGTGCAAACGCGATCCGTTGCACTGCTTTGTCGTCGTCAATTATACGACAAGTACGCGAGGCGTACAAAACAGACGAGGAGAAACGTCTGTTGATTGATTACTTACGTAATCAATCAAGTGAGAAACGCGACGAACTCCCAGAGTTCCTCCGCGCTTGCGTGCATCGATAACGACTGCACGATGGTCTGCTGCTTTACAGCACAGACCAAAAAGATGAAAGTCGCATCGTCGCTCCAAACGACGATGATCTCAAACATCAAATTATGTTTGAGTATCATGATGCACCGATTTCGGGGCATCAAGGTCGAGAGAAGACATACGCTTCTCTCGCACGTGAATTTTACTGGCGAAACCAGTACAAGTGGGTACGGAAATACGTACGCGCTTGCGAGATTTGCCAGCGCGTTAAGCCTGCGCAGTATTCACAGGCTCCGCTGCAGTATCTGCCGGTTCCTACAGAGTGTTGGAAGTCCATTTCAATGGACTTCGTATTCGGTCTTCCACCCTACAATAGTCGGAAGACCGGAATAGTGGTCTTTGTAGACCGTCTCAGTAAGACGGTACATCTTACTGCAGTATCAGCGAACGTAACCGCCGCTCAAACAGCGCGGATATCCGTTGATACGGTATTCCGTTTGCACGGAATGCCGGAAGATATTGTCTCGGATCGATATCCGAGATTTACAGGACGTTTCTGGCAAGAAACGTTCTCATTGTTGGGAACCCAGTTGAAGATGTCAACTACGGACCATCTGGAAACGGATTGGCAGACGGAACGGGTTAACCGCGCTCTCGGAGACATGTTTCGATCATACGCACATGCCTTTGAACAGTGGAGTGACTATCTGCCACTCACTGAATTCGCAATTAATAATTCGGTGCATGCTTCAACTAAGCATACACCGTTCTACGTGAATGCCTTAAGGCATCCACGAACCCCAGCTTTACTTGGCGGTACGCCAGATCTAAGTGGGGGAGGGACCCGCTCAAATTTTGAGCGAGTCAATGCGCAAGTTGCAGCTGCAACTTGTGAACAAAACGATGGCCCTTCTACTGAAAGTACAGTAGAAGCAGAAGCAGCTTCAATTGAAACTGAAGCTGCATACGATGAATATGTGTCTGCAGCAATGGCTGCAGACAACGAGGACAATGCACCTACTGCTGATAAAGCAGTAGATGAATTCGTATTACAGCGCCAATCTGTAATACGCTATGTAAAGGATGCACTTGCCTCTGCTTTTGATAAGCAAAAGCAAAATGCAGACAAACAAGGAAGGAAGAACAAAAACTCCTTTCTTAAAGGTGAATTAGTATTATTAAGTACTACTAATTTGCCTACACATGCAATAACAACTTCCCTACACGGAAGTTGCTTCCTAAGTACATTGGACCTTTCAAGGTCCAAGAGATTCGGGGGAATGCCTATACCTTAGACATTCCCACAGCAATGCGGCTTCAACCAACATTCTATGTTGGGCGGCTCAAGCCGTATCATGCGTCTTCGTCTTACGCGAGACACAGAAGCACGGAAGATACCGCTTCTCCAAGTCTCCCAAGAGAGACTTGTAATCGGCTTCCAGCCGTTGATGAGCAGAGCGGAGAGTCATTACCTCCGCCTTCGACTGCTCAAGATCAGCCTTGTGCCGATCGAGCTCTTCCTTACAGCGGGAAAGCTCGATGTACAGAAGATCATTCTTCTGCTGGAGGGCAGTGTGCGCCCCGAGGATGTCGCGGACATTCTCGCGAAGAGACCGATATGTCTTCACAGAGTGAGACATATTGCTGCTCAAGGAGGAACAACCTTCCTCGAGTTTGCGGAGCAAAGAACCGTGCTCCGCAACAACAACGGCGAGGGAATTCTCAACCTCCGCCGCCCCTGATCGATAATCAGGGGAATAAGCGATACATTCTCTAGCGCTTGATCTCGAAGCGCTCTGTTCCTTCGAAGAAGGAGCAGCGTACCGAGTACTTAGTACGCTGGCTGGGTTACCCCCAAGAGTTCGACTCTTGGGAGCCGATTGAGGTTATGAGGGCTGACGCCCCAGACCTTTTAACTGAGTTTGAGAAGGAGTCTCAAACTCATAATGCGAAGTAGCATCAACAGTAGGTGTTGATGCATTCATGGTATCAATTAAACCCTGAATTTCGGCGGGTACGGAAAACCCACCGTACCCCCGCAACCCCCCCCTCTGACAGACGAGGAGAGCCCTGCGGACACCGCGGGCAAACGAGGTGAGAAAGGACACCACAGTTCAACCCTTCTTTGATGCAAGCAAAATGGATGTATTCCATTTTGCCTGTTCGCGAGTGCTTTAAAAAGCGCTCGCGCATTACGTGAACTTTGTTCACGTAGTCATCGGGGCTTTTGTTGTAGTTGTCAACAAAAGCGTTCCAACTTTGAGTCAGGGCGTCCTTGTCGTCCCTGTTCTTTCTTGACCCTTTCCGGCTCGAATAATGTCGAACGTGGAAAAAGAGGTCAATAAAGTACAGACGCCTATCGTCTGTACTTCGATCGAATCGACGTGACTGGATGTCTTCGCAGTCATCCAGCACGTTGATTTCGAACAGCGCATATTGGCAGTCCCGCTTACGGTGACCGCCACTGTTGGGGGCAATAGCCCAGCCAGGGGTCCAAAACCCCACTCTGTACGGAACATGTGGTTCCGTACGATGATACGCTTTAGAAGCGGCAGGCACCGCTTCTGTTCGAGCTCTTTTAGCAGGCGGAGCACCGCCTGCTTCAACACCACGCGCCGGGGTTAAATCACCCCGACGTGGAGACGTACTTGGTCCAATCGGGGTTCTGCGTTCCCGCAACCATCTGTGATGATCATTGTCGCTGTCATAGCTGACAGCGACACAAGAGTTATCATCGCTGTTAGGAGATGAGCACCTAGCGAGTTTCGACTCGCTAGATCCTTTCGTGGGGACAGCTGTGCCCCAATCACTTTGTTCGGAGTCAGAACTGTCTCCGAACATGGAAGAACCCTTTCTGGCAACACACCATTCGGGGTTGTTATCGTGCGAGATGTTGCATTAGCAACATCTCCCTGTTTCTTGCCAAATGCCGCCTTAGCAGCATCTGTGGTCGAAGACGGTACGTCTTCCGACCTTTGCGTAGTTGACGCTGCTAATGCAGCGTCACTGTTGTCACTCAACACCTCAGCACTAGGTGCTGAGGCGGAGGAAGAAGCTCCTTCGATGTTTTCAGCAGCGCTCTTTAGAGCGCCGCCGCGTGCTTCGACCATCGAGTCGATGGTCAATCAGTTGGTGAATGAGAAATTCCGATCAACAAGTGCCACCTATGATTGGCCAAAATAAGAATTATTATTGGCCAACCACCTTAATTGGGGGGTGATGTAATGGGGTGCCATTACATAATTGATATTCAAGTTAGAATATCACAGTTGAATTTCAGACGCGTTGTCTGAAATTCAAATAAGAGATTATAAGTTATTATAATCTACGAAGGAAAAGTCGATTCGGTATAAATACCGAATCATGCAGGTTAACTAATAGTACAGTTAGTCTAATACTTGATATTATTATATTAGTTAGGTAATTACTATACTGTTAGCCGCTAACCACCCATTTAATAAACACTCTTAATTTTGCGTTCGAAGCAACAAGTAAATATTTATATTTACTTTTAGTATAGGATTAGTTTTCATCAACTAATCCTGCCCTAATTGTATTGCGCGCTTCCTCGCAAAATACAGTGTAAGCCCGTAACAGGATCAGTCCTGTTACACAGAATGGGTCGGTTTTTCACGTAAATTCACAGAATGGGTCGGTTTTCTATGATATTCACAGAATGGGTCGGTTTTACTGTTACTGCCAGCTTCAACCTGTTTTTTTTTCTATTTTGCCCTAACCGCCCCGATATCCCCGGATTCAGGCTTCCATTCCGTTAATCCTTTTCCCAAAAAGGATGAAAACTGAGCGAGAACGAACTTTAGCGCGACACCAAGACTTTCATAATCGCTCCTGTGAACCTCATCTACAAGCCAATAAGTGTCAATCATAGTATAACCATCAATGAGTAAGTTCATGCCTCTTCCTTTTCTGCCTAGATTCCCCTAAGTAAACTTTCTCTCGTCAAACTCGCTTGCTGCACTGCATATTCTCCCGACATCAAATCTATACCCATTGTGAATAGCCACGTAATCCGGGTCTTCTCTCTCTATCCATAGTATCCATCTGGTTAGTTCATTTGAGTCTTTTAACCTTGCAACGTCGTAGCCATCTGATACTGGAAATGCATCGGGATGAAATATACCACAAGTTGTCCTGCAGAAGTAGCGGTTGCCCGGGTTATAGCATCCAGAATATTTTCTCTATCAGCGACACAACCACGACCTGGCACACGTTCGGCACGATGCTGCAACATTCACAAAAAGTAAGTCAACCTATAACAGCACCCATATCCACGACCATAATGCATATCTCGTACTCTCCATTATCATCCTTCTTGAGCCAGAATCTGGGGACATGGCAAGAGGAATAAAAGTGAGTTGGTCACCTTTTGTTTGGTCAAATTCGTGAGATTCCAGACCCAGTGGAGGCTGTGGCGCCGTCGCCATGCTCCTGGGCCCGAATGCCCCGGTCCTCGCCGAAGCGACACCAATTCTTTCTGTTTCAATTCTTTCTTTATATATGTGGATGTTATTATATAGAATATAGAAAACCGACCCATTCTGTGAATTTCCGTGAGAAACCGACCCATTCTGTGTAATTTCTCTTTTTTAATATAATATAGATAGATAACTAAATTATAGTCTGACACAAATACACAAACATTGAGTATACCCTTTTTGGTCTTGTACGAATATGTCCAACTTTAAATGCCTAGATCCGCGCATAAGAGTCGCAAAAGGGTAAAAATGTATATCCTTTTTGGTCCTTTTTTTGTTTTTTTCCTAGTCGCTGCCTCACTTGCTGCTAGTTAGTCTTTCACTTGCTGCCGTTTAGCCCGTCCCGGTGTGCAGCCAAAGGTATTCGGTACACTTTATCAAATAGTGCAACATCCTGTACATTTTATCAAATGTGTTGTCGTGCATCGCAAGCTGCTGCAATTCTAAAAACATGTCCATCCCATCTAGACTCGGCGGTGCCGCTTGGCACTCTTCTTGCGCATGAACGTCGTCTGGAAGACATTCTGACGCCCTTCATTCGGCACAAACTCTTTGCGTTTCTTCACTTTCTTGACTTTGCCGACATCCAGCGCCTCGTCCCAATAATCCTGACGACGGGCATTGCGATACTTCCAATCCTCTTGCTTCAACGCTTTCAGCACCCGATCGTGCTTTGCAGCGAGCACCGTGTCCAGTGCGTTCGATGATGTCCCATCATGACTGCTCGTGGTTTCTGACGACTCGACGTCGGTCTCTCCACTCCACTTTTCCACTTCCTGACCAAAGAGCATGGCACTTTGCACCCCCACGCGCTGGAGAGGACGCGGATCAAATGACACTCTTGTGGCGGAGAAGGTCTCAACAGGCGGAACCGAACGCCCCGCAGGCTTTGGACCACTTGCGACGTCGGGATCACGTGCTGGTTCTTTTACTGGCAGCTCTCTCACTGATCGCGTCATGAAAAGACGCGGACAAGATTTCCATGCTCGCAAACTCGTTAGTCGATAGAGTCGACCGATGTGACCACTAAAACAAGGCGTAGAGACGGAGGTTTGGACGTCCTCTGGGGTCACGAAAGTAGATGTCGACATGGATGGCTTCCCACAGGAGACTGAAAACGTAATCTCTGTCTTCTTTCCCGACTCCCCATTCAATGGGTCCTGATGATCCTCCACGTGATTCGTCAGCGATGTCTTTAAACTTGCAAGAAACCCGTTCATGTCCAAGTCTTTTGTTTTCGCAAGCAACGGTCTTGCCACTGTTGCTACTCCTAGTGTTTCTCGTTTAGAGACTGGTGGGTGGACACTATCTTTCGTCTGAATCGAATCAGATGCCTCTCTCGACTGGAGGCTCTTCGAAGCTACTGGCAACACTCGCGAATAAAACAACATGTACGCTTTTTGTTGGAGGACCGTGTCAATACTGACCCACCGCACACTGTCATCGTTCATTTCGTACCACTGGCCAGACGATCCTTTCACAAAAGCATAATAGTGGCCACAATCCGTGGAAAAGCCCGCATGGACGACCACGGCATGCAATTCGTACTTTGTCCGTCCACGACGACAGTCGGGCGCATTGGGACTCATGCCCGCGGCAATATCCAACGAGCACGGGAATTCAACATGTCGTTGGATTTTTCCCAACGTGAGATCAAACCGCTTGAGTTGAATCATCAAGACATTGGGACACTCGGCAATGGTCAGTCCCTTCTCGGCGCAACTCGGGACGCCACACTTGGAACATTTCCACGCATTGCGCTCATCCAGTCGCTCCCGTGCCGTGAAATGACGCAAGGCACCGTTCACACTGTGGACGCCCCGCGAAATTTCCAACGACAAGTCCAAGAACGCATCGAAGCGTTCCGACACGAAGCCACAATGGGCACACTTGAGCGAATTTTTCAATTTTCCCCCAAAGATGCGGTGCACAAACGTCGTGGCGGCCACGGCGTCCCGTTCGCTCTCAATGCGCGCGTGCCGCAAACAGGCTTGTTGCATCGAATCCAAGAGCAAGCGAAAGAATTCGTGCGAATCCTCCTGTCGCCCAATGCGAAAGCGTTTCGAAATGTGACGCACATTCATGACCACGTCTCTCGGTTGCAGCACGCGCACGGCGTGGTGGCCGTGAACCGCTTGCAGCAGTTGGGACATGGCACGGACACTGCAAAAGCCGTTGGGACTCTTATGGCCACGATGGAAGGACGCACGCACATCGGCGTCCAGGAGGTACTGGGCAAAGCAGGGAGTATAGGATAGACATTGCAAGACCGCGTTTAAGTAGCACGTGTTGCCAAGATTCGCAAACCCGGGTCCAATTTTTTTAGAGACGTGCCAGACCAACACTCTTTCGACGGCTGCCACGGTCGTGAGTTCCGTGGTTTCTTTTGGCGGTACCGTTGAGTCGCTCGCGCGACCGACCACTGGACCCATTATACGCACGTTCTTGGCGCGCACAAAGTCGATGCGACGTTCCTTCACTAACGCAACCGCCGATTTCACTTGCGCCTTGAAGGACAGCGCGCTATGATTGGTTCCGATTGACGCGTCGGTTTCATTTAGAGACGCTTTTGTGCCATGAGCTGGCATGCTATTACCACGTTGGTGGCTGACGACGTGTGGCCACGGAACGGGATGGCGCAACCAGGCGAAGCGACTGGTTGGAGAGTGGAGGGCAAGGGGTGAGTGAGACAAATGGTAGGAACGTGGTCGGCGTAATACCGGTACCGAAGGTCAACATTTTTAGTCCGCTCAGAAAAAGTGTTGTGTCAAAACCGTGATCCGAATTTAGTGGTAATTTCGTGTAAATTCGTGTAATTACACTTACAACCTGCTTTTTTTGAAATCGTAGCATACTCTCGCCCACATTCGAGTGCATCATTCACCTGTTACATCTATTGATACATGCTCAGAGACCATACACGCATCAAGGGCCTTCACCAATCATGTCTGAGTAATAGGGGGTGTCAAACCTCGGGTCAACCAGAAAAATAAAAGTATTTTTTACCCCGAGTTATCTGTACAAATAATTTGAACCTGGGGTTGACCTTATCGACCCTTACAAACCTTGAGTGCCCATCCTATAAGACAGGGGGAGGGGGTTGAATTAACTGTTATCGGTGCTGGCGTACACGGTGGCGTAAACAACCGCGGAACAGAACACCCTGAGTGTAGCCGGTGCGTATACGCACGGTGCGGCTAGCGCACAGAGGAAGACTTTCCTTAAAGCGGCGTTCGCCGCTACTTAGCCGATACGCCCTTATTAAGGGCTTAGTAGGATAGAGCTCTCCTACTCGGGGCCAAGATTCCCGGGTTAGTTTACTGTAGCCTTTGCTAGTGCCTTAACGGCAAGGCTCCCTTACTAAGGGTGTAGCTAAGGGGAGGGCTACCCTTACGCTACGGCACTCACTACACGCACGACCGGTCGAGGTCGTGCGTCTGTAAGATAGAGTGAAATGTAAACTGAATATATTTAATATGTAATTAGCCTAAATTAATTTAAACTAATATAAACTATATGTAATACTAAGTAGAATATTCCTAATTCGTACCTAGCTAAAAGGTAGTGTACACACCTGTGTACTGACACGTGGATGGCTGACACCCCACCACACCAAGGGCGCATGCCCTGATTGGTTAAAATAACCAAAGGTTCGAAACCTTTCAACCCGGCCAATACTGACCTCAACCGTGGTGTACTCATGTACACCAACACTCAGTGTTACCCGAATGTAACCCCGTTACACTGAGAACCTCACAACCACACACAATCATACAACCATGACACGTCCGAAAGCGACGGCGGCCGGAACCCCGGCGTCGGGTGAAGCCAAAGATAGCAAACAATCAGCGGTGAGCTTCAAAACAGAGCACTTTTACTTCTTACTCCGAGTTTTCGGGTTCGATTACTCCGAGTTGTCGGGTTCGATTACTCTAATCTTATCGATCACCTCCGGAGGCGACCGATAATTTTTTTAGGTATACATAGTTCTAATCGAACCCGTCTAATCGTATTCGAACCACCGGTTTATCGACTAAAAATTCTGAGGTTTGACACCCCCTAATATGGGGGGTCAATGGCAACTGAAGTAGTAATTCGCCTTCATCTCTCCCGTAGCCGCCTTAGGATAAGGTACCAACATTGAACAGTGTGTGGTAGATGCGAGCACAGACAAAGTGCAGGGTGTGCATTGATCCGCTTACCCTTCCTTTCTATATAACAAACCGTTGACTAAAACTGCAATCCATTACCATTTGATACATGTCCTATTTTGATTTGATGAAAGAAAGTTCTTGTTGTTGGAAATACAGTAGAACCTGTCTAAACTGATATCCTCGGGGCCGAAGGGTTTTATCAGATAACAGAGGTTATCACTTAAGCCAGTTCTGCACACCAACCATATAAACACTCAAACCACAATTCACACACAGAACCACAACCAAAATCGCATTCAAAACATGCCCCAGCGCGGTGTTCAGCACAACAATGATGGACGAGGTCCGCATTGCTTTGTGTCAGTACAAAAAGGACAACCACAAAGTCACACAGAAGGACCTCCGGGAATGGGTCGAGAAGGAGCACAACACGAAAGTGGCCCAGTCGACTATCTCAGGAACACTCAAACGCTCCACTGAGCTGCTCCAGATGAAGGACAACGTCAAGATCCAGAAACGCCAGCGCACGGTGAAATACCCGGGGCATTGGCAGAGTGGTTTCATGTCAATCAGGCTCGCATCATCATCAGCGGCGACCTTCTCAAAAGAGAGCGCAAGGTAGATCCTGGACCGTCTGTATCCTGACCACGCTGCTTTCGAGTTCTCCAACGGCTGGCTCGAGTCGTTCAAGACTCGCCACGGGATCCAGTCACACCTGTGGTGAAGTGTGCCACAAAATTGGTACCATTGTGGGCACAATTGTGGGTGTGACTGTGGGCACAACCGGGTGAGTAATTGCGTGTACGTTTGTGTGTACTGCTGTGTATACAGTTGTGTGTACAAGTGTGGTGTACATGGACGGGACATAGACGGGGAATCGTGAGAAGGTACGACTAAGTACAGGTACCTAACGAAAAGCGACGAACGACGGATAAATCAGGTCGACTGGTCGACGGAGTACGCTGGAATGGGTAGTTATGATTGGTTGATATTAGGTAATTGGTAGTTCTAGGGATATAAGCGGTAATAAAGTTCTCCTTTTTCGTCCAACCTCCTAGGACACCTCAGGGACGGCACCTTTGCGCCTCTCTTACTAATACATACCTCTACGCCCCGGGCGGGAGCACCTAGTGCGTTTTTTTGGCCCACCTGTCCTAGAGCGTTGAGAACTCGCCCCGCAACTCCGCCCGCTGTGTCAGCGGTTCTTCTTTAAATATTTTTGGTCTTGGGAACGTGATAGAGCAGTGCGCTCTCACCTCTTCCCCTTTGGTTCACGTTTGGCCCCTAGAGTTCGGCTGCTGTAAGCGCCTCACGGGAACTCTAGGTGGAAATATTTAGTGAAATTTCCCCTCCCTCGTAGGTCTAGGCTAAGAATACATATCTATTGGGTATTCTGATAGCTGACTAAGAATCACTCAGAGGCTCCGTGTTTGGGCAGTGAAGACTTCCGCTGCCTGATCAAGTACCTTCGCCGATCAACTCAAGATCGACACTCTACGATCTGCGACCTACGTTCATCTGTTCGCAACTCGCGCCAACTAGTGCCTGATCGAATAAATCGATCAGTCCGATCAGGTCGATCACGATCTGTAATTGTCGACTATTGGCCCTGATCATCCCTGATCACTCCTGATCAACGACCAGAGGCCATGATCATCGACTATTTGCGCCTGATCCAGCCTGACCAAGCCTGATCAAGCCTGATCGACAACAGTCGCTTCATCGCAAGCCATATTAATCTTGCATCAAAGAATTGTAACGTGACATCCCCGCCACCTGGAGAGCGACCCACGCCCAAGTCATCGGGTACACAAGGTGAGCAAGAACACAAGCAGTCACAGGACAATCGGAGGACCCCCTTCGTTAGTCGGCAGTCAGGGCACCGTGGTAACGCCTGATCAAGCTTCAAAAACTTTGATCAGTCGCTCCACCACAATGGTGCGCGTGCCCGGATCTTTGGGAGACGCGGGATATCACCGCAATTCTACGCAAGATGGTGCTGATACGGAAGTGAAAACTAAAGCAGAAGCAGAATTGAAGATCAAAGTGGAAAAGGAGGAGGTGGTTGTGACGATGGAAGGCAGTTCGTCGTCGTCATGTCTGAAGAAGAAAGGAAATGCTGATCATCAGGACATGGGGAGGAATCTTGATGAGATAAAGGAGAAGAAGCCTCAACCACCTCCCGAGGCTCCTTCGGGGGCCCATGCGGATCATAACGCAAGTTATGATCCGCCAAATATATGTGTGTATAATGATCCGGATTGAGATCGGGTGGTGAAGTATTACAAGACCGACCAGCCGAAGGTGTTGATGAATGCACCTGGATCGGAGAGCGACGAAAGTCGATCAAGTACGCCGCCAACGGAAACCGATCTGGTGAAGACGTTTTACCGAAAGGTTTACAAAGGAAAAGTGGAAGATTTCTTATAGACGAACTCGATCATGAGCCTGCTCGGGGTCATGATCAGCGGGAAGCTGAACGGACCGTTCGATAAACCAGTTACGTACGGGGGGACAAGCTCACGATCGTGCTAAGGATAACACGCCTGATCAAACAGGCTGGTCTGACGACGGGCGCCTACGATGCGGAAGAGGTGTTTGATCAGGACCCATAAGATCTGGCAGAAGCTACCCAGCAGTTGTTTGCTCTGTTGGTACCTATAGTGGGTTGATCTGCTAAGGTGGAACCCCCTCGATCTTCGTTGAAAATTGAAGCGGGTCCGTCGATCATCGTGTAAGAACACACGGGAGCATCATGCTATGAATCCGCTCCTTCCGAGGGAGTTATGTCTGAAGTGGAGTCGAGCATTGCTGATAGTGTCGAACCCCAGATTACCCGGATGACGATCTGACATAAGGATGAATCCAAGTTCTCAGTTATCAAGAAGGAACCTCAATCGGTCAAGGGGGACGATGATCAAGCATCGCAAGGCCCACAGCTGCAAACATTTTTTGATAAGGCTATGGAGCGGTTTTTGGCTGAAGAAAGAGGCAAGTCGACACCTGGAGTTGTTCGCGCGAAGAGTTACCAGCCAAATTCAGGAAGAGCTGCGTCGATAAAGGATGTCGATATGGAGTCAGTGCATTCGCTGCATGATCATCAGTCAAGGCCAGGAAGATCGACGACGGTTAAGGATGTCGAAATGTAATCCGTGTATTCGTTCCATGATCAACGATCCCAGCGTGATTACATTGATCCAGACGGGCCGATCACACTGCCTCGACGAGCCACAGTTGCGTCCGCGTATACCGGAGTGCCAGATCAACAGCTGATTCCCAGAATCCGGATTTCTGGGATCAGTGATATGAAGGAATTTTCGGAAAAGAAGGAGATGAAGATCAAGCACGGAATTGGATTAGTCGTCTCAAGTCGGCATTTATGCGTGATCAAGCTTCTGATCATGAAAATTGTTTGATCATGGGCGATCTGCTAAAAGGGCCGGAGCGCAATTGGCATCGCCAGTTGAGTAGATCTACTCGCTCAAGTTGGAAAAGTCTCGCGGATGAGTTTGAGACGCAATATTGTCGTATTAGTCAATCGACATCTCGCCAATATTATTACACGAAGCAGCGATCAGATGAAACGCCTATGTAGTATCTTCACCGGTTGAATGTGGCGGGAATGCGAGCCAAACTGCCGATCAAGGACGGATAATCTACGATATTACGTGAACTTGTGAAACATTTTCTGGACACATTGATTAATCGCGAATTCGCTGATCAGCTGGCACTTCTGCGTCTGGATAACGTTATGGATCTGGAAGAGACGCTGCTGGCTTATGCACGCAATAATTCGTGCCAGCCAACGGCGGCGGTAGGCACCAGCCGATTCCGCCAGAAACTCGGTGATGATCGAGCATCTTCCCCTGCGCGGAAGCCTAAAGTAGTTCGTGCGATCAAAGCGATGTCTGGTAGTGAAGAATCAAGTGCCTATGACAGTGGGAGTGATGGTGATCAGCGTCGTTACATGATCGCTGCCATGCGCGATCAACCAGTGGCGCATGATCAACCTGGTGAGCCCCGATCGGGTAAAGGAAGTGAATCAAATGCAGTTGAGCAAGGTTCGATGAAGAAATGCAGTCATTGTGGATTGATCAGGCACGATAATTTACGTTTCTGGAAGCGCCTGACCTGTCTGAAGTGTGGCAAGAAGGGACACCCGACCGATCAATGCTTGTACGTCTGCCTAGCATGCGGCGAAGTTAACGATGCGGGAAAGTGACCTATGGAATAATTTTATAATCGCATTCGCCAGTGGTATAACCCCACCAAGCATGCTGGAATGTTGCCCAAGGAAGCCGAAGACATGTTAAACTAGGAAAATCGCCAGGTTGGAATCTGGTACGAGACGAGCGTTCTGGTCTGTTTTTTTTTTGCATATGTGGATAAGAAAAGGGCTGATCAAGCAGCAGAAAGAGATAATGAAAAATGTGATCAGCCTGATTTACCACGTTTGGCTAATTTCCGTATTGATGAGTTTTCTCGGTCCCCAGTGATCATGGAAGTTGATCTATTTCCGGGTGAATCACGTGGATATTGGAAGTACCACTCGCCTAAGAAATGGTTTAAACAAGCGAGCGGTAAAATTAATAACGAACGTGCTACCTTATTGTTTGATTCTGGTGCCGAAGTGTCGATCATTGACTCAGCCTTTGCTCGTAAGGTGGGTTGTCAGATCGACACGAGCCAAACACAAGAATGTCTCGGCATTGGAGAAAGTGCATACCTCACAGAAGGGCGCACTAAAATCAAGATTACGTTAGCGCGATCGTTAGTTTATTATTTCCACGCATGGGTGGGCAAACCTTTTGGTCAAGATGCTATATTGGGTATGGATTTTATGATACCAGCTGGTGTTCGATTAGACGTCGCCCATGGTGCACTAAGTCTACCTGATGAGGTGATCATCCCATTAGAAGGACTTCGACAGCTGTACGGATCGAGTGGTAATTACATGAAACTTGATCAGTACGAGCAGATCCCAGTGGGTCGATCTGCTGAGGTTCGGATTCGTGATCAGCGGTCTCGGAAGTTGTGGATCATTCGCGGAAAAAATTGGGTCCACACTATTACTAGGGTCGTGGGTAATTTACGGCATCTGCGTATTACGAACGTCGTTGATCATCCGATCATCGTACAAGATTATACAATTTTAGGTATCTGGATGAATAAAGACGACGTGCCCCGTCACCCTGGATTTATTTCGGTGGTATCTAATCGTTATAGGGAGGGGCAAAATCACGCGTATCAAGATTCTACTGATTCTGTGCATGACGATCAAGAAAGTGTCGATCAAGGTCCCCTAATCGAGAAGAAGGAGTATCCTATCCCTCAAAGTATTTTGGTATGACCTACGGTCCCGATCATGACACCTGTGACATTAGTAACCGGAAGATTGCAGAAGGTGCAAGAGGTGCAAGAGAAGTACAATCAGGAGCCGAGTGTGAAAGGTCCGACCCTGGATCACGAGGTTGAACAACCTGTTGCAAGACATGAGTATGATAAGGACGTGTGACCGCCCCGTCTCAGCCTATCACGGTGAATTCGATGTGATTCCCATCGATGATCAAGTTTGCTACCACGAGGTTGGAGAATTGTTCGTGGAAGAACTGGAGAAACAGCTCGCTACGTTGTCTGAAGTGTCCGCAAGTACCGAAGAAGTGACGAAGGATGATCTGCAAGTGGGTGATCCATTGATCAACACAGCAGAGTAAATAGATCAGCTTCGCGATATAATTTGGGCGAAGAAACATATGTTGATCGGGAAAGGGAACGCGCTGCTTCCTGCTGCACGTGGAGTTGTTTGTGATATCGATGTAGGCAATGCGCACCCGATCGCTCAAAATTACCGGAAGGCTGCTACACAATTTCGCGAGAATTTATCAGCCTTGATCAAGGGGTTATTAGCTACGAAAATCATCCAGCCATCTACATCACCTTGGGCATCACCTATAGTGATCATCGTGAAGAAGAATGGGGTTGATATTCGCTTCTGTATTGATTATCGCGCGGTGAATAAACTCACGGGTTTGATGGTGTACCCGATGCCCCTGATCTCTGATCTACTCGAAGATTTGGATAAAACATTGTGGTTTTGCTCTTTGGATATGGCAAGTGGTTTTTGGGTCGTGTCTATGACCGATCGAGCACGTCAGATTTTTTCGGCTTTTGTCACTCCGTTTGGATTATTTTAATGGAATAAGATGCCCTTTGGCCTAAAGAATGCTCCGCAAATCTACCAGTGGTTGATCGATAATGCACTGTATGGGTATCTCAAGGTTAAGGACGGTGCCGACGAGTCAGCTGATGTATTTACTATGGGAGAGCCTGATCAGACGCCGGACCCGTCTGTGCTGCAGCGGCGATCGTATATCGATGATATTTTGATCCCTGCACCTACATGGACTAAACTGTGTGATAAAGTGCGGAACCTGTTGGAAAAGTGCGATCAGTGGAATTTGTCGATCAGCGTGGCTAAATCGTACTGGGGGCGAAGTGAAGTTCCTTACTTAGTACATCACGTCTCTAGCCGCGGCTTAGAAACAAGTCCGAAGAATTTGGATGATTTGATCGATTTGCCTTTTCCTGGTACTTTACGTACTATGGAATCGTTTTTGGGAAGTCTGAACTATTACCGTCGGTTTATTGAAGATTTCGCGATCTATGACGCTGTGCTCTACGAATTAAGAGAGATATATTATCAAGAGTTGAAGAGCCGATCATCGATCAAGGAGAATTCGGATCATGAAGACGATCGATTGATTAGGGCAAAAGTGGCATTCAGTATGCTGAAAGCGAAGATTGCGTCAGCCCCAACCCTGAGCCATTTTGATCAATCCAAAACGCCGGTGATCGTGGTTTATGCCAGCAAGTGGTCAGTAGCTGCCATGTTGGTACAAGAACATGATCAAGTGTATTTCCCCGTCGCATTCGCCAGACGGACACTGAAGAGCGGTGAGCTGAATTACAGCCCCGTCGAAAAGGAGGTTCTGGCTCTTCTGCGAATTTTAGATGTTTATTTCACGATGCTGGTCGGAAAGGCGATCACTGTCTTGTCACGTCTATCCAAGTTGAAGTGGTTATTAACCTCCAACGGACTAGACGGACGATTGGGCAGATGGGCTGCGATCTTATCACAATGATACCTGGAAATCAGGAAATGTGTGCATGGAGAAGAGGAGGTACTAGGGGCGTTAGCTGCAAGTATCACCCCTCACGCCGAAATTGATGAAGCTTTGATTGCGATATCGCCGAAAAAGCAACTGCGGCAGATGATTGAAGTACCACCTCCTACGGTTGAGAAAGGCGAAGAACTCTACGTGATCAGTTTCGATGGATCTGCGAGTGTTAATCGATGTGTTAGTGCGTTTGGTGCTATCGTGTGGAAATTTCCAGAATGGAAGATCATGATCGCGGTTGCTGATCATGCACCGGACATCACAGTGAATGAAGCTGAATACCATGGATTGCTTTTAAGTTTGGATCTACTGTCGCGATATCCCAAAGGAAGGATGATCGTGTGTGGAGATTCGAATTTGGTGATCAGGCAAATGCGCGTTGAAATAGAGTGTAAAGCTCCGCGATTGCAAGTATTGCAACAGCGTGCACTTAAACGCCTTCGCGAATGGAATGGACTGATCATGATCTAGTGAACGTCAAAAGAGAGTGGAATAAGAGTGCTGATCATATCACCACTATGGTCATGCAGGTTGGAACAAGATGTGAGATTGATGACGAAAAACAGCTGGAAGAATTGTTCGATCTCAACAGATTGTCAGAAGTGATCACGTGGAAAGAAGACCCCACTGTCCCACAAGTGTTGGTGATGACGCGATCACGTAACCTCCGTCAAGCGCGACCGTCAAAGTGGCCCGAAATATCCGTAGAAGGGATGAGGGCGGAACGTGTGAAAAAGGCGCAGGACGAAGAAAAGTGGATTCATGATTTGCGAAGTAACTTGCATGGTAACGTTTCACAACTGAGCGCAGGCGAGGTTAAGGAGTGCGCAAAAATTGCCGACAACTATGATGTCGATGAACAAGGATTGCTGATTTACTGTGGAAATATAGCTAAAGGAAATGCCCGCGACGATCAAGACGATCGACACTCTTCGATCAAGCTGGTCTTACCTGAGACCCTACATGCGGGTGTCCTCCACCATTACCATGTGATCTTGGAAGGAGGACACCAGGGTATAGGGCGAACATATCAGCGGATTAGACGATACTTTCATTGGCGTGGTCTATTTCGCAGCGTGCAAAGATTTGTTGGAAAATGCGTAGATTATGAGATGGGGAAGGGTCAGCCTACGATCAAAGGGATGTCTCCGGGAAACATTGAGGCTACGTATCTATTTCAAGTGATAGCCATGGATCATATCCCGTCGCTACCTCGCTCCACTGATGGACATAAGGAATTGTTAATCTGGACTGATCTGTTTACTGGTATGGTGATCGCGAAAGCTGTATCGTCTCGCACAGCGCAGAAAGTCGCCGAAAATTATGAAGAATGTGTGTTTCGACGATTTGGAGCTATTGAGGTGATCAGACATGATCGAGAGCCCGGTTTTATGTCCGAAGTATTTCTTGCGTTCAACAAGATCATGGGACAACGACAAATCGCCACTATGGCATACCTTTCACAGGCGAACGGCAAGGCGGAAAGAACGGTGCAGACGATTACACGAGCATTCAAGATGTATGTATCAGATGTCGGTCAGAAGGATTGGAGCTCGTACGCAGAGCGACTGGTATTCGCGCTAAATTGGACCCCCTGATCACATTCGTGGAGAAACACCGTTTTTTTTGGCGTATGGGTGGGACCCACGATCATCGTTGGAATCAACATTGCAACTGGGTGGAATTCGGCGTAAAGACCGGGATGCTCGTCGGTGGAGATATAAGTTGCAGAAATACTACCGTTACGCCCGTGATCAAGTGAGCACTCGATTGCACCAAGCAATGGCTGATCGAGCTGAAAAGCAAAATGATCAAGTGACAACACACAATATCGAAGCTGGATCAAGGTGTGGTTATACCTCGATCGGGTGAAAGAAGGGTTCGCGAAGAAACTGGCGCCTATGTGGCATGGACCCTTCAGAGTCGATGAGGTGATCGGTGATCATGCGGCGAGATTGGTTACAGCTGGCACCGACTATCGCATATTCCCAGTGGTCCACCTGTCCAAGTTGAAATTGGTCAAGGAATTTCCAGATCGCCCCACCACTGTGCTAGCAGCTGGGGTAGAAGATCGTCTTGATTTCGATGAAGCTTTGCTACCCGAAGACAGCTAGGAAAGGACACTAGATCCAGACGAATTTGAAGTTGATCGTGTCACCGACGTCCGATCTGGTCGAAAGACTAGGTATGGCAGAACGTTACGCGAATATCAAGTCTACTAGAAGGGTTACAACGAGCCGTCATGGGTAGACGAGGCAGATCTGAACTGTGATGCTCTGATCAAAGACTTCGAAAGGAAGAGTATCAACAGGCATCGGTTTGACGTAATGCAAGTGGACGAAGAGTCCAACTAATGCGTGATCGGCGGACTGATCATGAGGTTATGATCGAAGAACCTATGATTGGAGAAGAATGATTGACAAGATTACGATTAATGGAGAAACGATGACTGACTTGAAGTGGTGAATTTACGATGGATATTACGAAGTAAGGTGGTGGAAAAGCGGCAGATGAGCCGATGTAAGACCGATCTATGTTATTCATGAAAAAGGTGACGAGGAAATGTTGGAAATGGCATGATCAAGAGTGTTTATTGATTAAAGAAGAAGCGATCAGCCGACTAACTAGACCCATAAAGCTTATGGCAAATGCGAGGGAGGTTTCGGCCAGAGTGATTCTCAGGAGAAAGGAGATATTGGATCCGCCAAGGTTCGTAGTCATCAACCTCACGTAGCTCGTCTTATAAGGTCCGAGGCGGCGGGTCCGATAGGAATTATTCCGGGTACCATGCCCCATCGTCGGCCGGGCAAAACCTCAGGGGACGGTTTCGACCACAATGGGAGATCGACGGGTCCAGGAAAATGTCGAGATCCCACTTCCCGTCGTTCATGCCCTGCAAGACGAATTCCACGACCCTCTTCCTGATGCCCCGGAACGACTTCTGCGCTGACGTCGACTCTGGTAATACCCTCGGAAGAAGTCATCGTTCTCGCGGAGGCCTTTAGTGATGGGAAGATAATGTGTCGACTCCCAGATCGCCTGCGCGTGATGATTGATAAATGACCGGTACTTCGCTTTAAAGTCGTCAAACCAGCCGACCGAGCGGAAAGATACGGGTGGCAACATGGTCTTGAAGATATCCCAGGGGCGTCGAGAGTATAACAGCTCCACCTCCGGCTGGGTGATCAAGTGACAATACCACTGATCAGCCGAAGGAGCGCGCGTGGCGAATGGAAACAGCCATCATTCGGGGCGTGTCAAGTAGTCGAAGACCACTTGTGACGAGACTTTATGCGGATCAAAACCACTAAGTTGCCTCGTATTCCACTGCAAGATGTCGTCATCTACTGCGCCATCAGGCACCATGATCAACGACTTGAAATCACCCGTACGAGGAAAGAGGAACCCAGCAGAGCCTTGATCAGGAAAATCCTCGCTTCCGAACTCGCTGATTGTTGGAGTAGATGGAATGGAGGCGATCAGGTCAGGGGAATCACCATGATCGTCCTGATCAGAACTTGGCGAATGATCATCCTCCGACTTCTCCTCCGAAATGGGAGGAAGGAGGCGTTGCCGCTTGGATCGAGATGAAGATCGTGAACGTTGAGCACATCTTTTAGACGAAGAAGCGAATCGGCTGATTGAGTTGTCTGGAGAATCATCTTAAAGGCCAGCACGAGATGCAGCCTTATCAGAACCTGCAAGAGAGGTACTGGCGACCGGGGTGATCTGCATCTGAAGTGACATACCAGCCAACTGGGTTTGGAGATTCGAGTGGAATGAACTCAATTGCGTAACTTCATATCGAGCCTGTTGAAGCTGATCGCGCAGCGCGTCCCGATCTGCAGATACGTGATCGAGGAGGCACCGCGCTGCGGAAAGCTTCTTCGTCAACTGAGAATTCTCGGCGTGCAGATCCTCCATCTCGGTTTTGAGGTCTGATACCCCATCAACACGGTCGCATATCTCCTGCATCTGGGAAATGATAGCGGTATATTCGTCCATCTGCAGGCGATTGGCTGCATTTTCTTTCCGGAGGCGATCGCGTTGGCGCTTGCGTCTCTCAGCCTCGGAGTTGAACTTGAGCGCCTGCTCGACCAGGCGCTGATTCCTGGAAACGTCCTGATCGTACGCTTCCTGTAGCACGCTCACGCGCTGCTGGAGTTGATCAATTGTCACTTGATCAGGAAGTGCCGCGAGGCGCGATATCTCTTGCGCGTGATCAGCGATAGTCTCTTCTTGCACTGATCGCAGATAGCGGTCACGATCACGACCGCCCTCCAGATCGCGGATCTGGGCGCGTTGGTCGGATATATGTGTCTCGGCAGCCTTCAACTTGGACTTGAAATCGTTGACAGAAGCACCGACAAAGTCACGCAGGGGCGCAAGCTTCCCGGTCCCGCTTGATCTCGTCATCGCGATCAGCCACGTTGCGGTTGGCGCAAGCGAGCTGCTGACGAAGCATCGAGACAGTGTCTTCGCTTACCGCGAGCGAGTTGGATAGTACGACGATCTGCTCATCGCGTGCGCGGAGCGTCTCTTGCAGGATGTACGCTTGATTGACTGCGGCGATCCGCTCATCAGCCTTGGGCCGATCTAGGGAAAGAGCGTTATCTGTGGTTGCTGGGGCACCATCCGTGATTGCTTGCATGATGGAAATGCGGAAATGCCTGATCGAGAGAACCTTATCGCTCGTATCACGGTTGGTAGAGGATGAACGTTCGATCATGATGGGCATACCAGTAAACGGTAACGGCCTGATCGATTGTGACCTGATCGGCGGGAGAAAGGGCAGATTGATGGGTGCTGATCGCCGGATCGATTATGTCATGATTGATGGGTGTGGACAACACGACCAACGGTGGCATGATCTACGGTAATGAAAGGCATGATCGAACCCCGCCTCAACAGCTGTACGGCTGGGACGAGGCTCAGGGGCGGCTGTGGTGAAGTGTGCCACAAAATTGGTACCATTGTGGACACAATTGTGGGTACCATTGTGGGCACAATTGTGGGCACAATTGTGGGTGTGACTGTGGGCACAACCGGGTGAGTAATTGCGTGTACGTTTGTGTGTACTGCTGTGTATACAGTTGTGTGTACAAGTGTGGTGTACATGGACGGGACATAGACGGGGAATCGTGAGAAGGTACGACTAAGTACAGGTACCTAACGAAAAGCGACGAACGACGGATAAATCAGGTCGACTGGTCGACGGAGTACGCTGGAATGGGTAGTTATGATTGGTTGATATTAGGTAATTGGTAGTTCTAGGGATATAAGCGGTAATAAAGTTCTCCTTTTTCGTCCAACCTCCTAGGACACATCAGGGACGGCACCTTTGCGCCTCTCTTACTATTACATACCTCTACGTCCCGGGCGGGAGCACCTAGTGCGTTTTTTGGCCCACCTGTAGGCGTAGAGCGTTGAGAACTCGCCCCGCAACTCCGCCCGCTGGGTTAGCGGTTCTTCTTTAAATATTTTTGGTCTTGGGAACGTGATAGAGCAGTGCGCTCTCACCTCTTCCCCTTTGGTTCACGTTTGGCCCCTAGAGTTCGGCTGCTGTAAGCGCCCCACGGGAACTCTAGGTGGATTTAGTGAAATTTCCCCTCCCTCGTAGGTCTAGGCTAAGAATACATATCTATTGGGTATTCTGATAGCTGACTAAGACTTAGAGGCTTCGTGTTTGGGCAGTGAAGACTTCCGCTGACTGATCAAGTACCTTCGCCGATCAACACAAGATCGACACTCTACGATCTGCGACCTACGTTCATCTGTTCGCAACTCGCGCCAACTAGTGCCTGATCGACTAAATCGATCAGTCCGATCAGGTCGATCACGATCTGTAATTGTCGACTATTGGCCCTGATCATCCCTGATCACTCCTGATCAACGACCAGAGGCCATGATCATCGACTATTTGCGCCTGATCCAGCCGGATCAATCCTGATCAAGCCTGATCGACAACAGTCGCTTCATCGCAAGTCATCTTTATCTTTCATCAAGGAATTGTAACGTGACATCCCCGCCACCTGGAGAGCGACCCACGCCCAAGCCGTCGGGTACACAAGGTGAGCAGGAACACAAACAGTCACAGGACAACCGGAGGAGACCCTTCGTTAGTCGGCAGTCCGGGAGCCGTGGTAACGCCTGATCAAGCTTCAAAAACTTTGATCAGCCGCTCCACCACACACCGCCGCTTCGGAGAGAGCAGATCTGTTGACATGAGGCTCATTGAGGACGAGAGGCCGAAGATTTGGGACATCCTGGATCAGTACGAGCTCAAAGACATCTACAATATGGATGCAACAGGACTGTTCTATAGGATGCAGGTAAGCCCGGGAATGCGTTGCAATTGTTTCCTCAACGCGATGATTAAACACAGCTTCACCTACTAGGCGGACCACTTGTAACAGGGTTACATTCGAGTCACATTTAGTAGGTGGTGTACATGAGTACACTACGGTTGGGGTCAGTATTGAGCGGTTCGAAAGGTTTTGAACCATTGGTTATTTTAACAAATCAGGGCAGGAGCCCTTGGGGGTGGCGTGTCAGCCATCCACGTGTTGGTACACAGGTGGTGTACACTACATTTTAGCTAGGTACGAATTTGGTAAGTTCTACTTAGTTTTACATATAGTTTACATTAGTTTAAATTAATTTAGGCTAATTATATATTAAATATACATTCAGTTTACATTTTCACTCAACGACTACAGACGCACGACCTCGACCGGTCGCTCCCTTTAGCTACACACTTAGTAAGGGAGCCTTACGTTAGGGCATTAGCGAAAGCTAATTGTAAACCAAGTGGGAATCTTGGCCCCGAGTAGGAGAGCTCTCTCCTACTAAGCCCTTTTATAAGGGCGTATCGGCTAAGTAGCGGCGAACGCCGATTAAAGGAAAGTCTTCCTCTGTGCACTAGCCGCACCGTGCGTATACACACCGGCTACATCTGGTAGCACTTGTAGTCAATCCAACACCTGTGTTGGTAGACTAAGGCATCCTCTGCAAGGGATGAATCAGGACGATTGGGATAGGTTAACCCTCGTCCAGCAGGAAGCCTTTAACAGGCTGTTACCCTTGACGGGTGATGAAGGCATGCAGCTCCTAGTGGAGCAGGGACTTGAGGCCGTGAAGGCAAGGGTAAATGCCCTCATCGCTCATGAAGAGAGTTTAGGTGGAGGTCGTTCCACGGGGGTGCGTCCCCCATTGTCCTTTAAGATAAAGGAATTCACCGGGGAAAAAGGTGATAACCTTTATGTGTGGTTACGAGAGGTCGAAAAGGCCTTCGCCACAGCGAATGTGATCGCTGATCACTTGCAAGTGGGACTTGCACTGACCCATCTCACGGGTAAAGCCCGTGCATGGGCGTTCACGTGTTCGGAGTCGGTAACGGACGTGTTCCCAACCTGGGAAGTCCTTAAGCAAAAGATTATGGACATGTATGCCACGCCTGATCTGGTTTTCCAGAATCAGCTGGCGTTTTTGAGGTGCCGTCAGGTCACTAGGGACTTGGAAACATATATCCAAGAACTTAAGACCCTGTTGGAAGGGATGTACGCGAAAGCGTATTCGGACGATGTGTCCATCCCCGTCTTCATGGGAGGCCTGAGAGAAGGGCCAGCACGTTCGGAATTGTTCCGATGCCGACCCGAATCCCTGGAAGAGGCATTCAAGATGGCGTTCAACGCCGAGAGGAACTTCCGTTCCTCTAAGGTGGGTCCCGAACCCATGGACCTGAGTCAGGTCGAAGCGGAGGAGAAACCTCCCGCTAAGAGTCATTCGGACTCTTTTTCACAGAGCTTCGAGGAAGAGCTCTTAGCTATGTTGCAGCGGCGTGGGCCGATGAGATGCTTCCTGTGTGGGAGCATGGATCATCTGAGAAAGAGATCTCCGAAAAATCCCCAGCGAGACACTCGCTACAAGGGACCAAGGGTGGGGAAAAAGCCCTTGTCCAAGCCGTCGGGAAACGACGGCTCCCAGTAGGTGCGGTGCGCCCTACTGGGGGATCCCTCAGTGCTGTTAAGCCCCAGGGTAGGGGACGACAGCACAAAGCCCCGAGGGAAACGGTGCTTTCTAGCACCGAATTGGTGTATCAGCCAGGTTTGCTGGTAGTACTTGCGGACGTGAAAGGCTTTGATAAGTCTTCGAGAGTCTTGATAGACTCTGGAGCGTCTCACAATTATGTCAGACGGGCTTCTGTAGAGAAGAGTCGGCTGTATGTCGAGGCCCTAGAGGCACGTTCTCGTGACGTCGTCACGGTCCGTCTTGCGACGGGGGTACAGGTTGCTGTACCCAAGGTCTCGATTGACCTTAAGCTGAAGTTTGCAGACTTCTACAGCTTAGAAAGTTGCCTAGTCCTGGATTTGGACTCGAGGTATATCCTCATTCTGGGCATGAAGTGGCTGAAACGCCACGAGCCATGGATAGACTGGAAGTCTAAGTCCATTGGCTCAACGCACCCGCGGTCGGGTGAAGCATTGGCGAGTCATGAACCCACCTTTGCTCGATAGCAAAAGCGATTCTGGCGTGAGATGCCAGATATTGGGATGTCTGAGATGATCATTCCCAATGACGTTAAGGAAGAGTTCCTTAACGAGGGGGATTCGGCGGTTAATCCCCGCGCCGTTAACGGTGAGACTGGTGAGTTGCCAGTGGCAGAGGTGGATTCCTCTGAGGCGACTCCAGTGGTAGGGGTAGAGACCTCTGTGGTTAAGCGCGAGACGCTTCCAAGCGAAGAGACCCGAAGTTCGTCTCTTCTACAGGTCGGAATTGATTCCGACCACGCCGTGTCCGGCGAACAAGTTGCGGCTCCAGTGGTAGGGGTAGAGATCCCTGAGGTTAAGCGCGAGGCGCTTCCAAGCGAAGAGACCCGAAGTTCGTCTCTTTCGCACGTCGGAAATGATTCCGATTACGCCGTTATAGGTCCGACCGGCGAGTCACCGGTGGTAGAGGTAGACCTCTGTGGATAGGCGCGTGGCGCTTCCAATATATGGGGCAATTGACTTCCCCCATCTGGGTCTCGGGATGAGTCCCGAGGCCATTAGTCAGCAGTCCTACAGGATGCCGAATAGTGTGACGGGTGTTGTCACAGAAGGCGTAAGCCTGGAACGGTTGCCTGGGGTAGGCGAACTGTTGTCGTTGGAGGAGATGTCCTTCAACGAGTTTGATACTTCTTTGAAAGCAGATGAAATCGACGAGGTCGTCGTGGCGTCCGGAAGAGGAGTTGAACTCCTCATCCACGATGGACGAGTAAGTTTTGGTGAAAACCAAACAGGCATTAAATGCCCGAAGCGGCCTCAAGATCCTCGCGGATCCTGAGGAACCTTACCATTCCTTGTTAAAGGAATTCGGAGATGTCATTAGTGACAACCCGCAGATGGGGTTACCACCGGATCGGGGAGTCCGACATGAAATTGATTTGGTTCCCGGAACCAAATACTGCGTCACTAGGCAGTGGCCTCTCCCCAAGGAACAATGCGACGTCATCGACTCATTCTTCAAGGGGAAAGAAGAGGCAGGGATGGTACGGGAGAGTAAGTCTCCCCACTCATCTCCCACCTTTTGTGTTCGTAAGCCGAACGGAAAGTGGCGCATTGTGCATGCGTATAACAAGCTGAATTCAGCTACTGTACCCATGCAGACTACGATTCCTCAGAAGGATGTCCTCCAGAACAATATGGCGGGCTGTACTGTGTACAGTGCCTTATATCTGGTGGACGGGTATTATCAGGTGCTCATGCGAGCGTCCGATATTCCGCTGACAGCGGTTAGCACGCCTAGTGGCATGCTGTGGGAGTGGCTTGTTATGCCACAAGGGCTTTCAAATGCACCAGCGACTTTCAATCGCTTGGTGACTCAACTCTTCCGCCCTCATAGAAAGTACGCTCAGACGTACTTCGACGATATATTCGTCCATAGTCGTGCGGAAGGCGACTCTTATGATGTTCAGACGCACCTTATACACCTTCGAGCTGTTCTCGAATGTATTCGAGAGCATAAGTTATATGCAAAAGCATCCAACTCTATCTTTGGTGCTGAGGAAATTCCTTTCCTCGGATGCTTCATCGGTAAGGATGGAGTGCGGGCGGATCCCGCGAAGGTGAAAGCCATTGTGGAGTGGCCTTCGCCTGTAAATATTAGAGATTAACAGAAGTGGCTTGGATTAGCCAACTATCTCCACAAGTACAGCTAGAACTACGCTGAAATGGCGAAGCAATTGACCGACCTTCTTAAGAAGGATGTTGATTGGTGTTGGGAAACTGAACACTAAACGCTTTTGAAGCGGTTAAGGGGAGCTTGTTGAAAGCTCCCGTTCTTGCTCTGGGAAACCATTTGGTGTCGTCTGCGACGCCTCCGATTTCGCAATCGGATGTGCTTTGTTACAAGCAGAAGATGCAGGAAGTCAACGCGTAATTGCGTTTGAGTCGAGGCATCTTAAAGCTGCGGAACGGAATTATCCCGTTCATGACAAGGAGATACTTGCAATGAAGTATGCCCTTGTCAAATTTAGGGTTCACTTACTCGGCTCAAAGCCGTTCGTGGTTTATACCAACCACGCGTCCTTACGGACAGCGACAAATTCGCCTCATCTCTAGCAACGGATGGCCCGTTGGCTCTCCTTCTTTGCGGAGTACAACTTTGAGGTTAAGTATAAACCTGGCAAGCAAAACGTGCTTGCAGACGCGTTGTCGCGTCGTACCGATTACGAACTCGCTCACGCGACATTCGTCACCACGTATGTGGTGGATCTCATACGCCAGGCCTATGAGAAAGACCCACAATGAACGGCGCTTATCCGCGCGTTAGGTGAAAAGGGTCTTGGCTCGTCTGAGCCAACCCTGTCAAGTCGAGCTAGAGCTCGTTTACACCGCTACAGGTACTGTGACGGTTTTCTATACTATAGCACGAGCGCGGAGGACACTCCGCGGGTGGTAGTTCCTCATGATGAGGAACTGAAGTATAGAGTCCTCTTTGAGGCACATGACACCCCTACCGGGGTTCATTTAGGTCGGGATAAGACCTACAGCGCTTTAAGCGCTTTGTATTGGTGGCCCAACATGTATAAGTGGGTCGGTGCGTATATACGCACCTGTGAGACGTGTCAGAGGGTTAAACCCTCTGCAAGTTCAGCTGCGCCTTTGGCGAGCTTATCGGTTCCAACGGAGTGTTGGAAATCCATTAGCATGGATTTTATCTTCGGTTTTCCGAAGGATAAGGTCGGGAACACCGGCATATTGGTCTTTGTAGACTGTTTGAGCAAGATGGCTCACCTGGCGGCGGTGCAAGAGTCCATAGATGGAAAAGGAACAGCAAAAGTGTTCCTAGACCGTGTCTTTCGACAGATTGGTCTACCCGATTCCGTTGTGTCGGATCGGGATCCCCGTTTTACGGGACAGTTCTGATGAGCGTTGTTTAAGGTGCTGGGCACCAAGCTCCCCATGTCCACTGCGGATCACCCGCAGACGGACGGTCAGACGGAACGCGTTAATAGCGTTGTTGAGGAAATTCTCCGGAGCTTATGTCCTGATTCTCCAAAGGATTGGAGTGAGATGCTTCCGATGGTCGAATTTGCTATAAACAATTCGGTCCATGCATCTACGGGGTTTACCCCGTTTTACGTGAACGGATTGGTGTATCCGAGGGTTCCGTTAACGTCACGTGTGTGTGGCCCAGGGCTTGAGGGGGGAGGATTCCCCGATGTCAGCCCTGTATCTATGCGAAAGCACATAGATACGTTTTTATCGACGCGCCTTAGTGTCTTACGACACGTCTGCGATGCCATGGCGGAAAGTCAAGACAAGCAGAAGGAGCAAGCTGACCGAAAGGGGCGTCGTAACAAATACGTATACAAAGTAGGAGAAAGTGATTTATTAAACGCTAAAATTCTTCCTACACATGCAGTTTCAAATGTGTTGCGTAATAAACTGCGCCCCAGGTTTGTGGGCCCCT
Source organism: Peronosclerospora sorghi (assembly GCA_026184515.1). Classification (NCBI taxonomy): domain Eukaryota; phylum Oomycota; class Peronosporomycetes; order Peronosporales; family Peronosporaceae; genus Peronosclerospora; species Peronosclerospora sorghi. The sequence goes on along the minus strand of CM047592.1, from coordinate 693,044 downwards.
TTAAGGTGTTAGTCCGAAAGGGCTTGTCGTACACCTTAGACATCCCGAAGGCGATGCGTACGCATCCAACCTTTTATGTGGGTATGCTTAAGCCATACCAGAACCCGAAGGCGGGTCCCCTCTCGGAGGAGGGTGAGAAACCGGATAGCCGAAAGGCGCAACAGGTCGGAACATCTCCGACAGGGTTGATATACGACCCTGAAGCTCCGCAACGAGAGACTAGAGAGAGGCAAGCCGCCCCTCGATGCGTTCATTCGCACTCCCCTCGTTGCGGAGTTCCTTCTGAGCATCTTGGATGCGGAGGCTGTGCCGATCACAGCGCTCGTGGAAGTCACGCCGCACTAGCGCGACCCCCTCCTCCAGTCCTCGATACGTAGGGTACGCCACATTATCATGTGGAACGCCTGATGGCACGACGCCATCACCGGGGTGAGACCCAGTACCTGGTGAAGTGGAAAGGGTATCCACATTCCCAGAACTCGTGGGAGTACGAGACTCCCCTGCGGAAGGATTGCCGTGACGTCGTTGACGCTTTCGAGCGGGAGAATCCCACTGAGAGTCAACGACCAAAGGGGCCGAAGAATCCCCTTCACTCCCAGTAGCTGGGAGTTTGCCGGAGGCAGATACAGAGATTGCATTGCTCTCCGGCACCACATCGAGAGATGGGCGCGTGTAGTAAGAGGCAGGTAATTGCCCTTGCGCCTTGGTCTGGACATAGGCAAAGCGTAACGCCCTCTCTACGCGAACGTCGGGTTCGGAAAAGCTGTTGTACATCGCATCAAAGTTGGGGAGGCTCTTCTCTACTTCCGCCCAAGCACCGAAGGCCTGTTCTGCGTCCTTGACGCTTTCGTCCCGTAAGAGAACAGAGGGAAGCTCGTGGAGGATATCCACGAGGGCACCGCGTTTCTGTTTCCCGAGGCGCGTCCGGTAGGACTCAACAGTAAACTGCTTAGGCGTTAGAAGTCTGGCCTGGAGTTGTTTCCGGCGCGCAATTTCACGCGGCAGGATAGCCGCTGGACCAGGGGTATAGGAGGCTAAACCCCTCTTGACCGCGTTCTTAGCCCTCTTTTGAGGGTCACGAGGTCCCTTCCATTCCCTTACGGCACGTCGGGTCTCATGAACCGAGTCCGGTTCATTGGTGATGGTCGCCTGCGGCGACCCGGATGCATCACCCCTAGTGGGTAAAGGTGGCGCACGAGTTAGTGCGTTTTCCCCACGTGTGGGGAATGGGTTGGATGACTGATTGCGCCGTTCGGCGCTATCAACATGGCCAGCCGTTGGGGAGATCTCCCCAAGGGCATTCACTTCCGAGTATCGGAATAGTTTTCTTCCATAGCACCACTAAAGGTGCACATGGTCAGCCATAGGTTCTGGCAGTTGGAGTTCTCCAACAAAATTTTGTTTATTGCGTAAGCAATAGTCTTGATGGGGGAGATTGTAACAGGGTTACATTCGAGTCACATTTAGTAGGTGGTGTACGTGAGTACACTACGGTTGGGGTCAGTATTGACTGGTTCGAAAGGTTTTGAACCATTGGTTATTTTAACCAATCAGGGAAGGAGCCCTTGGGGGTGGCGTGTCAGCCATCCACGTGTTGGTACACAGGTGGTGTACACTACATTTTAGCTAGGTACGAATTTGGTAAGTTCTACTTAGTTTTACATATAGTTTACATTAGTTTAAATTATTTAAGCTAATTATATATTAAATATACATTCAGTTTACATTTTCACTCAACGACAACAGACGCACGACCTCGACCGGTCGCGCGTGTAGTGAGTGTAGTAGCATAAGGGGAGCCCTCCCTCTAGCTACACCCTTAGTAAGGGAGCCTTACGTTAAGGCATTAGCAAAAGCTAATTGTAAACCAAAGTGGGAATCTTGGCCCCGAGTAGGAGAGCTCTCTCCTACTAAGCCCTTTTATAAGGGCGTATCGGCTAAGTAGCGGCGAACGCCGCTTAAAGGAAAGTCTTCCTCTGTGCGATAGCCGCACCGTGCGTATAAGCACCGGCTACACCACTCTCTTGCGACCAAGCAGCTGGAAGGTCGGAAGCAGCACAAGGAGCGCCTCACACTTGCTGTATGCTGCAATGGTGACGGTTCAGACAAGCTTCCATTGTGGGTCATTGGAAAATCCAAGAATCCGCTCTGCTTCAAGAATATAAACCTCAACAATCTCGGTTGCGTTTATCGCAACAATGCAAAGTCTTTGATGACCCAGCTTGTATTTCTAGAGTGGCTCAAAGCATTTGATCTTCGGATGGCTGACAGAAAAGTTCTTCTCATCATGGACAATTGCAGTGCCCACGTTCCTCTGACGGAGCTTTCGTCTCGCATCCCACTGAGGAACACAACCGTCTTTTACCTCCCACCAAAAACCACATCAAAGCTGCAACCATGTGATGCCGGAATGACCCGGAACCTAAAGGCCTACTACCGGCGCTCGTTCAACCGCCTCCTCTGGCAACGAATGGAGGATAAGGTCGTCGATCCCAAGAAAGTGTACATCCTGCAATCTATCAGGCTTGCAGTTCCAGCATGGAGGGACGAGGTCAAGCCTGCAACAATCGCCAATTGCTTCCGGCACTGCAGGATCCGCACTGTCACCCCCGACCTCGTACAGAATCAGCAACTGGTTGTTGATCAAGAGGAGGTTGCCGATCTCCTGGATGAGGACGTCATGAAGGATCTGGAGGCACAAGACCAGCAGTTACATTACCGCAACCCGATGGACATCAGCAACCTTCTTAACTATAGAGATGAAGAGGTGGTAGCCTACCTGCCAGACCTCAACGAGGTGATTCAGGAGCACCTGCCCACAGAGGTCGACAATGCAACTGTGGATGAAGACGAAAGTGAGGAACTTCCTCCCATTCCAGCGGTTGACGCACACATGATGATCCAGTCGCTTGAAACCTTCTGGATGCAGCAGGAGGATACGGAGGACTACTTCATGACGTCACTGCAGCGGATGAGGGACAAGCTGCGGGCGATCAGAACACGCCAGATGGTGCAGAAGGGAATTCAGAGCTATTTTACACGAGTTAAAGTAGCACGTGTGTAGTTTAAATCAGTTTACAAAAGTTGAGTGACCGAGAGAAATATATCGGATAACAGATCACGGAGGTTTATCAGCTCCAGTATGGGGACGTTCTCGGAACTGGAGATTTTTAGCAGTTTAGACAGGTTATCAGTTAAGGCAGTATCATTTAGGCAGGTTCTACTGTACATATAGCCATTTTGGCTTTTACGTCTTTTCATAATGGTGAAACCCCATTGGCTGAAATGGAAGTGCACATTTTCAAGTTATAGTTCAAGTTTAACATTTTAGTATTTTTTATTTGACTTAAGTAACTTTACATAATATACTTACTTTTCGTTTTTTTTGTTTTTGTAAACAGACCTCGCTGGAACCTCTACCGCGTGGCAAGTGTCGCGCAACAGTCTTTCCATGCCCTAGATTCTACCTGGTCAAAATTTGCAGACGAGGTAGTTTAAGATCTCCCCAATACACACAAGTGTTTGTTGTGCATTTCCTACACTTGTAGGAACCTAGTTGCAGAGCCCTGCTAATCTATTAATATAATATAAAATCATTTTATTTTGTCCGTCTGAGGCAAAAATATTTACAAATATGCTCTACTTCTATAATATAAAGCGGTCTGTCTGTCACGTCTGCTGAGACCGTACCTAATCGAATTCCAACTGTACTATAAATCGGACCTAATTTAATTCGACTATATCAATAGCGCTTTTACAGAAGGAAAAACTATCTGACAAAAAACATAAAATACAATTTTGGCTTCAAGAATCATCGCTCTGTTGAAGACTAATCCGTGGTAGTACTATTGACATGCAGATCAGTGTTAACGACTATATAATTGGTTAGAAATAGCGCTTTTACATCTACCTATTTAAAAGATTTCCATCCCTGTGACGTTCCCGGTCATTTTGTTGCTTCTGTGGTTTATTCTTATACACTCTCCCCCCCGTCGGTACGACAGGTACCTACACTAGTCTATATAATAACAGAATTCATGTCCGCATCGATGATCCCGTATTTAAGCGAATACCTTGATCTAAGTATAGAATTCAATTAAATACGCGATCCCTAACCTAAGCGAAGTCGAACTGTACTATCATTGACGATGTTATCATGAAGAATTCCCTCAAACTGCGGGATGTAAAAGCAAAATTCAAGCAAGTGTACGCATGGGGAAGGAATATATTAATGAGAAAATACACAGAATGGGTCTGTTTTTCACGGAAATTCACAGAATGGGTCAGTTTTCTATGATATTCACAGAATGGGTCGGTTTTACTGTTACTGCCAGATTCAACATGTTTTTCCTATTTTCCCAAAAAGGATGAGAACTGAGCGAGAACGAACTTTAGCGTCGACACCAAGACTTTCATAATCGCTCCTGTGAACCTCATCTACAAACCAATAAGTGTCAACCATAGTATAACCATCAATGAGTAAGTCCATGCCTCTTCCTTTTCTTCCTAGATTCCCCTAAGTAAACTTTCTCTCGTCAAACTCGCTTGCTGCACTGCATATTCTCCCGACATCAAATCTATACCCATTGTGAATAGCCACGTAATCCGGGTCTTCTCTCTCTATCCATATTAGTATCCATCTGGTTAGTTCATTTAATTCTTTTAACCTTTCGTACGCATCTCCTCCTGCCGCTCGTCACTCATAAATGATCCCTTAACTACAAAGCGATCCAACAGTGTCTCATCCACTGTTTTCATTACGTCTGCGTCTAAAATATTTCCTTTCATGGTCGTTAGTGCCCGGGTTATAGCATCCAGAATATTTTCTCTATCAAGCGACACAACCACGACCTGGCACACGTTCGGCACGATGCTGCAACATGCACAAAAAGTAAGTCAACCTATAACAGCACCCATAGCCACGGCCATAATTCATATCTCGTACTCTCCATTATCATCCTTCTTGAGCCAGAATCTGGGGACATGGCAAGAGGAATAAAAGTGAGTTGGTCACCTTTTGGTTGATCAAATTCGTGAGATTCCAGACCCAGTGGAGGCTGTGGCGCCGTCGCCATGCTCCTGGGCCCATGCCCCGGTCCTCGCCGAAGCGACATCAATTCTTTCTGTTTCAATTCTTTCTGTTTCAATTCTTTCTTTATATATGTGGATGTTATTATATAGGATATAGAAAACCGACCCATTCTGTGTAATTTCTCTATATTAATATATAAAATCATTTTTTTCTGTCCGTCTGAGGCAAAAATATTTACAAATATGTTCTACTTCTATAATATAAAGCCGTCGGTTTGTCACGTCTGCTGAGACCGTACCTAATCGAATTCCAACTGTACTATAAATCGGACCTAATTTAATTCGACTATATAAATAGCGATTTTACAGAAGGAAAAACTATCTGACAAAAAACATAAAATACAATTCTGTCTTCAAGAATCATCGCTCTGTTGAAGACTTATCCGTGGTAGTACTATTGACATGCAGATCAGTATTAACGACTATATAATTGGTTAGAAATTGTGGTGGAGCGGCTGATCAAAGTTTTTGATGCTTGATCAGGCGTTACCACGGCGCCCGGACTGCCGACTGACGAAGGGGGTCCTCCGGTTGTCCTTTGGGACTGGTATTGTGTCTTGCTCACCTTGTGTACCCGACGTCTTGCGCGTGGGTCGCTCTCCAGGTGGCGGGGATGTCACACTGCAATTCCTTGATGCAAGATTAGTGTAATTCACTGCGAATCGACCGATGAGCTGATCAGATGTGGTCAGGCTTGATTACGGTTGATCAGAACCGCTTGATCGGCCTAGTGAATTCCTTATGAGTTGACGCTAGTTGCAAACAGTTGATCGCAGGTTGCGGGTCGCAGATAGTCGATCTTGGTGGCGATCGGCTAAGGGGTACTTGATCAGGCAGCGGAAATCTTCACCACCTGATCGCCGAGCCTCTTCAACTTGATACGCTAATAGAATACCCATATACTATGTATTCTACGCTTAAGTTAAGAGGAGGGTCGATCGGTGACGGGCTGATCGACGGTTTACACTAAAAATCCACCTAGTAGTTCCCGTGGGGCGCTTAAAGCAGCCGAACTACCAGGGGCCAAACGTGTACCAATAGGGGAAGAGGTCAGAGCGCTGCTCGATCACGTTCCCGAGACCAAAAAAACCTTTAAAAAGAAGAACCGCTGACACAGCGGGCGTGCGATGAGTTCTCATACTCTACGCCTACCGGTGGACCAAAAACGCACTCAGTGCTCCCGCCCGGAACGTAGAGGTATTTATTAGAAGAAGGGAGGCCCTAAGTTGCCGTCCCTGTAAACGATCTGCCCGATCGTACGCAAAAGGAGAACTGTATTATTGCTTATATCCTAATATCTACCAAAAACATAATATCAGCCAATCAGAACTACCCATTCCTACGTATTTTGTCAACCATTCGACCTGATTCCTTCGCTTACCTTCGGGTTGCCGTTAGGTAACTGTGCCACTTGTCGCATCGTCTCAGATGTCCCGTCCACGCCTCGTCCATGTCCGCCACCGTTGTGTCAACAGTTGTACCTTCTGAGGTACCAACTGTGGTAGCAACTGTGGTGCCCACTATCGTACCACCTGTTGTACCGGCTATTGTACCGACAAAATTTGTGGTGCATTCTACCACCGCTACACCCATAGTGGTGTCCACAATTATGCCCATAATTACGTACCAATTTTGTGGTACGCTTTACCACAAAATAGCGCTTTACATCTACCTATTTAAAAGATTTCCATCCCTGTGACGTTCCCGGTCACGTAGTTGCTTCTGTGGTTTATTCTTATATACTCTCCTCCCCGTCGGTACGACGGGTACCTACACTAGTTAGGATATAATAAATAATATTTTAGGAGTCTTGTACTAGTATAAGACGACATAACCAGCTCTATCTCAATGCGTCTTTTATTTGTTTCACTGATTTGTTAGTCATTTCATTAGTGTATTTGTAATTTTACAACCAAGAGGCTATTACCCTTATCTGAGACGTGAAGAGTGCTCTATTTTGTCCAATCATGGGCACACGGATCACATGATTGCATAAAATCAGTATGAAAGACAGGGAGCGATGGTCAGACGTCAGTCACGGCACTCGAGCGCGCGAGAATTCCGTATGAAAGTGTTAAATTAGACAGTTGCAATAGACTGGACAGATCGCTTGGTTAAAATCGAACATAATTAACAAGATGGTGCACGGTCTCCACGACTGAAACGCATGACGTGGGCGGTATCCCGCGCATCCACCGTCAAGCAAGTAACCACGTTGAAGTACTTCTAGTAGTGTTCTTCGACACTTTGTAATTGTGGGGCTTTTTTTTAGTGGTTCGCGATCACCACAGTTCACCGTCTGATTGGAGCTGAACGCAAGCAGGGCAAAATTGAATTTTATTAGCATGTCCAGTGTCTAATCTATCGAGTCCGTACGATTCCGTGCCTGTGTTTTTCGTCCGCTCCATCGATTAATAGGGTCCAGAGCGTTTACCTTTCCGTGATCGCTTCCTCTTGCCGTGTATAGCGCAGATCTGAACGAGGCTCCTTCTTGACAACATGATCCTGATTTATCCTGACAAATCAAACACCGCTAAGTAGATGCCGATTCTTGAACTTGATCATGTCGCTAGTAGTATAATTTTTTGCGCATGTGTCAATCCCTCAACTTCAAGACGTAATTGCAGATCCGGTTTTTACTAGTATACCGGCAGCACGCATGGAACTCCTCCCACGTGTCAAACGTCAATCCGACCGTGGTCGAGTAGTTCACTACTCACTGCGGAACCGGAAGGTCCCGGGTTCGATCCCGGGCCAAACTAAGTTGGTTGGTTTCAGAAAGTATAATGTGACGAAATCACCCACGTGTCAAACGTTTTTACCTTCCTCGTGTATTTATCTTCCGCCTCAAATCATCGCTGTCGTCATTGTCAGCGTCGTCGTCTTCCACTATCTGCTCCTCCGTGTTGCGCGGAGCTTGAGCGCGTTTGATCGGCGGGGTATCGAGCAGGCCAAAAGAAGGGGAGAGAACGAGAGGCCCACAGTTTTCCAGCCAAACAAGAGTCGTGCAAGCGGATGGTCCTCTGTTTAACTCCGCAGGTCGGAGCCCGGGGTTGGGGCTGTCAGATAGGTCAATTGACACTTCAATGTTCCAGTTGTTCACTTTATGCATAAAGTAGCCACCTCTCCTTAGTCTCTTTGAGCATAGTAACACTGTTGCACTATAGTTTCTGAGAGAACCCCCCCAATTTTTGTGCCGCGCCCTCTCCATTTAGAAAACTTTAGTTCGCTAAAATACTTGGAGATTAATTTTCAGATAAACCATTGCGATGGAATGTATAACAAGGAAAAAGTGGTGAAATGTAATGGTACAATCCGTCCAGGTAGACGATCTCAGATTCATACCAAATGTAAAAAAAGTAAGTATATTTATTATGTCATTCATGGTGATTTGTTCACTACGATTGAATGGCTCCGCCGATTAATGATATATTTTATCTTTGGGTGACGATCTTTTTATTTAACGTTATATCTCGCAATCGTGTAGAAAATCACACCACACCGACCAATTGGATCGCTGCAAAATGTCGGTTTATAGGTTAAAACGCGATGCTTCCCAGGTGGGATAATGCCCAGAATGAGAGAACTGCGTCAATTCAACAATCTATACGTCGGATTCGATTAAGTAAATGCCATCATTTGTTTAACGTGCGTTTTTCATTCCCAAAAGTTCGGAGCGGGCATCATCAAAGGAACTTGGTTTTGTATAGAGGCAATACTACAGTAGAAAATCAGAGCTTTTAGTTCATATGTCTAAGTGTCACTGCTGAAAAGCATCTTGAGCTGACAAGACGGAAACAATATGCGTTTCAGCATAACCACATGCAAAACCCTCATATCGATTTTTCACCGATGAATTTTCAGCGTTTCCAGTGTTTGGATTTTGAGGCTTTTTTGGGGTAATGATTGGACATCGAGGCCAACAAAGAACACTAGGCGGCGACGCAGTTTTTATGACTGGCTGTTTTGATTCGTCATATAGTATCGCAAACTTTTACTCAATGCTCGGAATGAACTTCCAAGAGTTCGTCACCGCCAGACAGAGTACCCCTTGTCTAACAGTTCCGGGTAGATGATACTTTGCATGTACAACAAATTTGCTATATATACTCACTGATCCGTCAACGAGTTTCCAGAACACTCGTGCTTCGATCGCTTGAGATCGAGGGAACGATGACGGTAGAGAACAGGTATGTCACTACGCAATCATTTCATAGCCACATAGTATTCCATTTGCTGAAATAATTTCTCCTGTGACATTTACAGTACCACTATTCAGGGACTATACCACATCGCTAATTATCGATGGTGGTATATGTAAAGACTGACGCAATCCCATATGGTTCAGAGACACGAATGGCGGCTCGTCTCTTGAATCATAGTGCAACCCTTTACATATTACCAATTCTAGACCTTTCCACTCTAGAACATTCGAACTAGATGTAGGGTATCATGTAATTGAATCTCACTTTTCATTTTTCACCACATCATCAAGTTGCCAGCATCGCTGTGCTCAAGGATTACACGTTATGAGCCGAATCGCTCCCTCCGGCATCAATAACGACATTTTGACTAACGGCAACTACTTTATGTGGGAATTCTCGGCTCGGATGGCTCTATCAAGGAAGGGTCTTGTGGACCACATTGATTTGACACCTGAGAAGGCGGTGGCGCAGTTGGAGAATGCTGAGTGGAAATCCACAGATGGCAAGGCGTTGGGTGTCATTGAGAATATGCTCAGCTCACCATATCAGTGGATGATTCGTAATGCTGCATGTGCAGTGGAAGCATGGATTATCCTACGGGAGTTTCACGTGAAGCGCAGTTTACAACCGTGTTCAACTACGTAGATAGATCCATGTGTTTGTGATGGCCCCTGGTGATAACATTGTGGATCATCTTTTGAAGTTCGATGATATATGCATACGTTTGGCGGCGGTTGGTGATGATGTGAAAGATGATGAGCGGTTGGTTGTTTTGCTTGGATGCCTCACCCCCGATTATGATGCCAGTGTGAAGATTATTGAGGCTCGGGGTAATATTGATTTGTATGAGGCCAAGGAAATGTTGAAGCGTGAATATGATACCATCCACAAGCGTGAGCGACAAGAAATGGCGTTCAAGTCGCCATTGATGCGTAAACAAGGAAGATGTTGACATGGTGGTCATGGGCACAACTACAGCAAAGGTGGTCGTTGTATTAACCGCAACAAGCGACAAGACCATAGTCAAGGTAACTTCCAAGGTCGATGCTTCGAATGTGATGAAATTTACCACAAGAGAGACCAGTTTCCAAAGAGGAAGGGTGGTATCAAGCCTTATGCCAGGGAGACGTTTGTATTTTCGGTCTCAGTTAACCGAGATGACATGAATATGTGGTTGCTCGATAGTGGAGCCAGCTCACATATTTCATTTGACCGTGATGATTTCGTTGGTTTTCTAACTGTTGATGATGGTCTCAATGTATTGGTCGCGAATGGTGAGAGGCTCACAGTATGTGGTGTTGGATCAGTGGAATTACAACTATCGAGTGGCAATGTGGCATTGATCCGTGATGTGCTGTACATTCCAGGTCTAGATAGAAAGTTGCTATCGGTATCAGAATTGGCAGCCTAGGATGTTGAATCACGATTTTCCAGTGGAGAGTGTTCACTATGGTTCAATGGGAAGAATATTGGGAGCGACCGACGTATGGGAAAATTTGTTAAAAATAGTCTGTATACTTACTTAATTATTATAATTAGGTAGGACTATTTGCTTTTAGCTAGCAATCTAGCTGTATTTTTTCTTACCTTTTAGGTGCTTAAATTACGGTATCAGTACTCGGCTCTGATTACTGCCTATTTTTGCACTGATAAGGTATGTAGGTAACACAACAGCCGTTTGAGGTATAGTATACCTTCAACTGGTCATGCATATTCATGTTAGGCTAGCTACACTTCTCAATAAACTTTGCATTAGATAATTATCTACTTGTATTTGTGTTGAAGTGTACCACAAATTTGGTCACTTTTGGTCAAGGCAGTTGGTCGAATTTCGGATTGGTCTAAACAAGGGGGGCTTTTTAGCCTATCAAATTCAAGGAGTATCGAGAACGCTGGTCTTAGGTGAGTCACCTGACATTGGGTATTTTACATAATTTTGTTTGGGTACATTAGGGACCATAGGGAGGTAGTATTATTGGTTAGTTGTGGATTTTCTGGATAGAGGGCTATTGGTTGTGGATTTGCCTAAAAAAGTAGAAGTCTTTTGGTTGCAGAGTTTTTCTAAGTAGAAGTCCTTTGGTCTTGGTCTATACCACAGCAAGGGGTCGCCGTTTTTCTTTGCACGTACATTAGTCGCCTCCTCCCACCGCGGAGTGTTTGGGGGCAGAGGGTTGAATTATTCCCTCTCGCCTATTATACCCGGTCTGGACGCGCCGCACGCGCACCTTGGCCACCGGAAGTCCCTCGACGGGAGTACGATTTGGCGATCTCGACACTTTAAGTCAAGTACGTTTGGAACGTGCTATTCACTGGATTGGTCTTTACGTG